>JBAMAX010002043.1:0-327441 GCA_037043745.1 Chymomyza amoena
GAGGTTATTACGCAACGTTATGGTCAGTTAAAAATTTTACTTTTTTAGCGAAATTAAGTATCCGCCCAACTTGTAGCCTGGCCACCTCTTCTAGACCAACAAACGCTGGTTCTCCTAGGGTGGTCAGACGATGTCTAGAGATGGCTGGGCAGTCGCAGAGTACGTGTGCTAGGGTCTCAGGGACTTCTGGATCCCTGCAGATCCTGCATGATTCGCTTGCCGTTAGTCCCATCCTATGCGCATGCTTCGCTAAGAGGCGTGCCCTGTTAGCACACCCGTGATGGTCCTGCATTCAGTGCGTGAGAGTTTCATTATGAAGTTACTTTGTTTCCTGCCGTAATGAGCCAGCATGATTTTCGCTGTGTGACAGCTGTCTAGATTTTTCCATCTAGCTTCAGCTCTGCGCTTCACGTTGCACTCCAGCATAACGTAGAGGTGTTTTATCGGTCGGCGTACGTCGTGTATTTGTCCCTCCGGAAGCCCAACACCGCTTTTGGCAATTGCATCCACCATTTCATTCCCCATTATGCCTTTATGTCCAGGCACCCAGTAGATATGCAGTTTACGAGCCGCAGCTAATCTCTGGATGGCTGCCTGGCATTCAAGGACTTGGAAGGAGGATGTACAGTGCGATACAATAGCCTTGATAGCGGCTTGACTGTCTATGAAGAGATTAATCTTTGTTCCAGTTGAAGTGTTGGTACATGCCAACTCAGCCGCCTTCATTGCGGCGAATACTTCAGCCTGGAAGATGCTGCAGTGGTCCGGAAGCCTGTAACTTTGACTTACATTAAGCTCGGAGCAGTATACTCCAGCACCAACGCCCTTTTCCATCTTTGAGCCGTCAGTGAATAGGTTATAGGTATTGTGACTGGGTATAAGGCCTTTACGCCAGCCGTCTTCCTCCATCGTCACCTTTACCCTTTTCCCAAATTGTAGCTGCGGTATGACATAGTCAATTTCGTCAGAGCGTCCCTGTCCTATTGAACTATGTCCGTAGCGAATGTTCTTAAAAAGACCCGCCGCTTTTAGGCGCCCAGCTGTACGAGCAGCTGAGTACTCCGCGTAGAGGTCAATCGGAAGTAAGTCTAAAATGATGTTTAGCGCCGCTGTAGGTGTTGACCGGAGAGCCCCTGTAGTGCACAGCGATGCAAGTCGCTGAACGCGTGCCAGTGGCTTCAGGTACGTCGTTTTGTTTGTCGCCTTCCACCAAACTAGGACGCCGTAGAGCAGTATCGGACGAACAATTGCCGTGTAGCACCAATGCATTAGAGTGGGTGAGAGGCCCCAAGTGCAGCCCAGCATCTTTTTACATGCGTATAGGGCATTACTGGCCTTTTTCACACGCTCTTCCACATTGGCCTTCCACAGCAGCTTGTTATCCAAAACCACTCCTAGGTATCTAGTTTGGGTTTTCAGGGTCAGTAGAGTGCCGTTTAGTCTAGGTGGGGTCCACTGCGGGGTTTTGTATCTCCTGGTGAAGAGCAGTAGGTCCGTCTTCTCCGGATTAACGTCTAGCCCTGCATTAGTGGCCCATCGGTGAATCGTGTCCAGTGACCTTGTCATCAGATCACTGAGAGTTGAAAGGCATATGCCTGTGACTACTACAGCGATGTCGTCAGCATACGCAATTAGTTTTGTGGCTCTGCCTTCAAATTGTTTTAGAATTCCGTCGACTACTAGGAGCCATAGTAGGGGAGAGATGACACCACCTTGCGGGGTTCCTCTGTTCGTTTCCCTAGAGATTATGGCACCGTTCCACTCTGCCCTTATCCTTCTGCAGTTCAACAGACTGCATATCCACCGGTAAGTGCAGCTATTCGTGTCAAGCGATTGAAGCCCCTCCTTGAGAGCTTCAAGCGACACGTTATTAAAAGCTCCGGCTATGTCCAGAAATACCGCAAGTGCGTATTCCTTGTGATCCATAGCACCTTCAATACTTCGTGTCAGCGTGTGAAGAGCTGATTCCGTAGATCTACCCTTCATGTATGCGTGTTGAGCGTCCGAGAAACCAGATCCCAACGAGGCTCTTATGTCTTCATCAAGGATTTTCTCGAGCGATTTGAGTAGGAAGGATGTGAGACTGATCGGCCGAAAGTCCTTAGGGTAGAGGTGGCTGGTCTTTCCTGCTTTGGGAATGAACACAACCTTTGCCTCTCTCCATGCTGTAGGCACATAACCAAGTCTCAAGCACCCTTTAAATATTGCCTTTAGCCAAGGGATCAGCAAGTCCAGGGCCTGCTGAAGCATGGCTGGAAAGATGCCATCTGGTCCCGGTGACTTGTATGGGTCGAAAGATCTCACCGCCCAGTCAACCTTGGCATGAGTGACTAAGCGCTGTATTTTGGCTTCGTCGCTGCTGTTAATCACATATTCTTGCGAGTTGATACCTGTAGGTACGGTATTTCCAGGAAAGTGTGCCGAAACCAGAGCTTCCAGCGATTCCTGACAATTACTCGTCCAGTTACCACAGCTATCGCGAATTAGGCCAGGAACAGAAGGCTGCTTTGATAGGAGTTTCCTAAGTCTGGCCGTCTCTGTTACCTTTTCGATACTGCCACAGAAATTCTTCCACGAGTTTCTTTTGGTGGTACGGACCGCTTTTTTGAATTCTTTGAGTGAATCTTTGTATCCCACCAAAAAAACCTTTCAGGTAAAAAATGAGTGTCGGGTTCCCCCCAAAAAAATCACCGTTAAAATAGATCACCTTTTCCAAAAAGTTCCTTGAACATAAAACAAAAATTAATGATATGAACTCAGTCGGCTTAAAGCCGTTCTACATTAACAAGTAACGTGCTGCCCTCCAGTTGGACCAGCCACTTTTTTCCCCATTGTACGAAATTGATAGATTCGGATGCTTCTCGTGTATAGATGTGATAAGGGGAAAAAAGTGGCTGGTCCAACTGGAGGGCAGCACGTTACTTGTTAATGTAGAACGGCTTTAAGCCGACTGAGTTCATATCATTAATTTTTGTTTTATGTTCAAGGAACTTTTTTTGGAAAAGGTGATCTATTTTAACGGTGATTTTTTTGGGGGGAACCCGACACTCATTTTTTACCTGAAAGGTTTTTTTGGTGGGATATCATCCCTTTTTGTTGCGCTAAATGTCATTATTTTGCAAGTTATATTCTCCAATTTCTTGTTGCCTTTAGTTGACACTTTTGCTGTTTCAACTTTGTCTCTTAAATTTTGTGAATAAAAATGATATGTAAACAATACTAAGAATTGCTTATGTCGCCTTTGGCAGACACTTTGGTCAATCAATAACAACGTCATTTGGTCAATCAATTAACGAGAAAGGTATACCTCTTGCTTGTATATGTCGCAGAAGCGTTTACTTACTTTACTTTGTGAGTGAAGCGAATTCCAACCGGCGCATACAACTGTCTGAACACAACTACTCTCTGTACGCAACTATACGCAACTACTGTCCGAACGCAACTATACGCAACTATTGTCCGAACGCAACTACTGTCCGAACTACTTCTTTGCACACGCCGGCTGGACTACACTCGGCGACAGCGCGACAACGCCATCGCCTCACTCGTATTGTACCTAGGCGCCAATCATATTCTACGTTGTAGTCAAATTCTAAGAATCACGTCTGTCTCTCTCGCACCCGTTGATCTCCTATATGGAGACTTTTCTCTCTCTCGCACTCGTTGAATCTCCTATGGAGAAAAATCTCTTAACTGACGATGAACCGCCAGCTGAAAAATTCATACACGCACACATAGAAAAAAACACGCACACATAGAAAAAATACATGGCGCGTATAACTATAGCGTGCTCACGTATACATCACATGGACACATGGATATACACAACTACAATTTATTCGAGTTGGCTCCAGTAAAGAACCTTCGGTCCGTGCTTTTTGGGGTGAACCCGACAAGCACGTTCGACCGAACGTACTGACTCATCCCAACACACTTCACTTTCTGCCTGCTTCGCAAGCTTGAAGATTTCGCGTACGTAGCGTCTTTGATCGCCCAGCTCCTTGTTCCACCAAGGTGGCTTGGACTTACGCCTTGCACGTGCAAGAGGACATGATACAAGATAGGCGCTATTAAGATGAGAGGTTAGGGTTGCAACGGTTGCTTCAAGCGCGACCGTAGAGCTACTAACCATAGGGCTACCAAGTTTACGCTGCAGTGTGCGTCTGTACAGGTCCCAGTTCGTATTCCTAGGATTTCTGACAGGCGTTGCAGCGATTTTGGGGGTAAAAACGAGTGAAAAGGCTAAATATCTATGGTCAGAGAAAGAGGGTATACTAAGTACCCTCCAGTTCTCGACACCTATATCTTTTGTATGGAGAGTTATATCTAGCACGTTACTGGAGGTGGGCCCAACGAAAGTGGGTTCCTCACCCCTGTTGGCTATATATAGGCTACTACGAATTATGTATTCTAGTAAAGACTCACCTCTTGTGTTAATGTCACCGCTGCCCCATGCTGAGTGATGAGCGTTCGCATCCGCTCCAACTATCAGCTGCTGCCTCCTCTTCGTGGCTTCGTCCGCCAACTTTAGGAGCTCAGGTGGTGGCGCTTCGACGTCGTGGGCCATATAGCAGGACGCGAGGAGTAGCACGTCATCCTTGCCGTCCTTTATGGCCACCGCGGTTAGATCTCCTGTGGAGAAATTTGTTATTAGAAACGAGTAGACAGATTTTCGTACAAGGACAGCAGTCCTTATCTTGCCTGTAGTGTCAGGAACGTATAAGTTGAATTGCCTCGATTTTAGGCCAGAAACCAGATCTCCTGATGCCAACCATGGTTCCTGTATCAAGGCAACGTCGTAGCCGCCCCCCTCTATGTTGAGGAGGAGCTCGGCTGAGGCAATTTTACTTCGGTGGAGGTTGATTTGAAGGACCTTCAGCATTCGCTTCTGGGACCTTCATGGGGTCGACTGTTACCGCCGGTTCACCCACCTCCTGCTCGTTCCTCAGCGTGA
This sequence comes from Chymomyza amoena, assembly GCA_037043745.1. Classification (NCBI taxonomy): domain Eukaryota; kingdom Metazoa; phylum Arthropoda; class Insecta; order Diptera; family Drosophilidae; genus Chymomyza; species Chymomyza amoena. The sequence continues at coordinate 4,955 of JBAMAX010002043.1, forward strand.
GGGAAGCTTCTAGGATTTGCTCTATCCCAAGATCGCCTTCCACTTCACCTGCGGCCAGTGTGTTGTCGTTGTTGTCAGCAGGATGGCGCTTTTTGAGACGCAGGTACACACTCCCTACGCCCCACGCCATCTTCCCGAACCTAGGGTAGAGAATATCCTCGGCCGTCTTGTTGATCTGGAGGATGAAGTTCTGGCCTGCGTTCTTGTCAGCTGGCTTAGAGACGTGCAGCACCCTCCAGTCATTCGTCGGCACATCAGGATTCTGTCGCTGTAGTAGACAGAGTGCATCTTCCGGCTTCACCACGCGCGGTATTAACACCTTCGCCTTAGGTAAAGACGGAATACTGTATCTGTCTACTACCTCGAGAGAAGCCCCTACCCATAGGCCCCGGAGTTCGACAGCAGCCGTTTTCAACCACTCGAGGGTCGGGTCATCCTTACATTTGACGAGTTTAACCCCGTCAAACCAGCCCGCGCCATCAAACGACGGCATCGGCGCCGTGGGCTCTTCCCTCATTTTAAGGAACATGGCCTCCAGGAGTTTCATCTCCACAGCCGACCACTGCTCCTGCGACATCTTCCCCTGCGGTTGGCTACGGTCAATGAGTGCCACGGTTAAGTGCCGTTTGGCCACTACACTAGCCGTAGCCATCTTCGAAGTGGTGGGCTTCATGGCCGCTTTCGAAGTGCTGGGCTTCTCATTTCTTACGCTGTACCCCTCCTTGTGCTTCTGCCGCTTACCGCTTTGCACTTCGCACTCGGTTGATCTTAGTCTTTTTACTGCAAGGTTCTCCTCGACCCGGTTTGCGAACTTCGAGTCCGTCGGAGCACACCAAGCTTTTGCCGCGAAGTGAGCCCGGCCTTTCTCCACGGTGTCTTTCGCCCAAGCCAACCTTTCTTCCTCCTCCTTCGTCAGGTTGGACTTGTTCTCAAGTCTACCGCAGATCTTGACCGCAGCCTTATACTGTGCTTTTGCCTTAAGCCCCTCCTTGCTCGGCTTTGACCTCGGCCCTTTCTTGCAAGCAGAAATGGCACCTCGGTCATCACCTGGAGAGCGCAGTAAAGCTTCTTCATCCGCTGTGTTAATGCTGTCGTGGTCCGAGTCTTCTTGGACTTCGGCATCCGCGCGGAGCATCTTTCTCATCGTTTTTTTGGCAGTAGCAGTACAACTGTTGGGACCTGCTCCAATCCCAGCAGAGGTGTGACCGCTGGCGACGCGACTTATGTCGTCGCGCCCGCCGGTGGTAGCAGTCACGCCTTCCACCGACGTTTGAACTGACATCCCAGTTCTCGTTTGATCTTTGTCAACCTCCATTGTGCATGATTTTTGATTCAGGGGGAGCGCACCCCATAGCGTTTTATGCCTAACCGCCAGGCACCACTCAGTAATGATCCGTAGCAAGCTGCTCACCGATCTTAGCTAGACATTCACTTCTCTGCGCTGGCATGCTAAAAATGCAACCAGACACAGGGTCGCAAATGCCCATTGCCCGGTCGGCACCCGCGTGGAGGGTACAACTGAGTGGATTTTTGCCGACCTTTCTATCTTAAAATTCTGCAAATAATCGTAGAGCCAAAATTTCTTTAAAAATCGTTTGAGTTGAGGGTGTCAGTTGGGAATGTCCCAATTCAACAAATTTTCGTCGAAAACACTTTTTTACAGTACTTTCGTAACCGAAAAAGAACAAGCAACTACTTCCTGGCTATGCTTTGAAAAGTGTCAAGAAAATCAGTCATTTGAGCAAGAATTTCCAAATAAGGAAGCATCTTTAAAAAATGGGTATTACGGATTCTAGCAGCTGTAGGTTCTGTGCAAATTGCTTCCAAGATATACTTACGTTAGGTAAGGTTGTGTAGGCAGCTCAGATAGTGACTGAGGGAAAGGAATTGCAGAAAGGTAGGGACTGTGTAGGAGGATCAGAGACTGAAGGACATCCCCAATCTCCTAAGTCTTTCATTTTGCAGAACCATTTTGAGGATTCGACTAAAGCAGCCAGATACGCTATAATCACATTGGCTAGACTACCCAGATCCTCAAAGACTGGTTTACCCAGAAACTGGGATCGTCTTCTAAGAAGCGCCTGGCAGTCGCACAGCTGGTGTTGGATGCTTTCTGTTTCTTCCTCATCTCCGTTGGTGCGGCAATCTCTCAGCTATATTGCCTATGGTGCAGTGCCCCGTTACAACGCCCAACACCATCCTAGTCCTGTTCAGATGTTCGCATTGAGATCATATTCCGGCCAGAGTGCACACGTCTCAATCTGTTTTCGCCAGAGCTCTAGCCGTCTCCTTGATTTGCGATAGAATGTCCTCGAATGGTCTTTTTATGTCCGTAACCGCAAGGTAAGCTGCCAGCGCCATTCCTGGCGTACTCGTCCGCCGCCTCGTTACCAAGGACCTTGAGTGACCTGGGAGATATATTTACTGAGTGCAAGTATCTCCTTGCCAGAAGAAGGGCATGCTTCTTTGGCGGTCATAATAGTCGACTAAAACCAACTTAGGTTATCCGATTTTATTAGTTAAGATGCTCTACGGCTATTGAGGAACACTATAGATCCTCAAATTCCCAGCCTATCAAGCGAAATGGGGTTGACCTATCGATAGAATCCTACTAGCCCCATTGCTTAGATTGCTTTGAACGAAGTGGGATCTTAGATCAGCCTTAAAATCTAAGGGGTGTTGACCTTTTGTCGATACATTATCACCGTACCGAGTTCTTATATTGACCTTTTGTTTGAAACAGTCTTCATTTCCCGAGTTTACTTCTACTATTCTCAACGTATGAGTTGAAAACTTTCCGCAAATATTTTAAATAGCCTTTTCGACTAAATTAGAGACTTAGAGATTTCCAAATTAACCTAAAAGCTTTTGACGTCTTGTTGGGAATTTAATAAGAGTTCGAGTTGAATAATTTGGCTTTTTTATGAAGTATGGACACAAAAAAGCAGGTGCGGATCCAAGATTTGGTTCTTTGGGGTTTTTGATTTTAAGCTTTGCAAAAAACTGCCAACATATGTTTCCAACATTTGGTGTTGATACGGACCCGAAAACACCCCGTAAATGCGGCACTGGCCTTGAGAAGCAAAACAGTGTTGACTTTTTTAATTTGCATTTGAGACCCTATGCTCCTCCAGGAGATAAAGGAACTAACAACATTCGATTAAAATATTTAAAAATATAAAGAATTATTTATTCGTTTTTTAATAATAATATACAATCAACCGGCGTAGCTTATTACCAAAATTTCTTCGCCTGCTCCCAGGTATAGACCCCCTTAGGAGTATATTGAATATTCGTTCAGGTCCGTTTTGTGAATGTAAGCTATTTTTAAAGGGCTGAATAATTGGTACTGCAGAATTTTCATTCAATTTTTATGCACGTTTTAAGATTTATTGAAAATTGCATGGAAAATCAAGCGTATCACAAACACACACACACACTTGTAGGAGTGTCAGACACACATTGGCGTGCTGTCGTAGTGTGTGTGTATTTGGGTTGGGGCTAGCCTGGGAACTGATTGTAGCTGCTTTGGTGGTAACCTGCTGAGCCTGTCCACATTTGGAGGCTGCTGCATACACACGTCTATCCACACTCATACAGCTTACAGCGTCCCACACACACACACATACTCACATTATCGCCCTCTTACAGGGATTCGTGTCGTAGCCAAGGGGAAGACGTAAGCGCCCCAGTCTGTGTTGCCTGAGCTGGGCTGTTGTGCTTGCTTCTCCGGTGCCTGAGCCCATGAGCATTGCTCGGCATTGCCTTAAAATCGATAAACTCATTTTGAAGTTGTACAAACAGATATACACACACACAGATACTCAAACACACACATAGATACTCACTCACACACACTCATTCATTCACCTATTACACTGACTTGCTTGTGCTTACTTTTATTTTCTATGCGCCTCCACAGTTTTTTGTTCCACTGTCGTTCCTCCTTTACCTGCTTGCCCCTTAACCACCGTCGCCGCCACCGTCAGCGTCATCGCTGCTTTTGTGCTCCCCACACTCACACACACTAACAAACACACATACACACGAAATCGTTTCAAACTTTTAAAGCTTTCTCAAAGCCTTATGCTGGGTTTACACTGCCGCAGCTTAGTGTAAAGAGACAACGTATTTGCACGAAGCTAGAAAAAGTTGTTGGGTTAAGATTTCTTTGTATTACTTTCTAGATAAAAATACGAAAAAATATGATAAATTTGTTCTTGAAATATACGAAATGTCAAGCAATTTTTAATTCAAAGATAGCTTCCTCGTTACTTTACAACACGTTATATTTATTCGATGACTGTAAACACATAACTATTTTATAGATACAGTAACAATTTTTACCAATTTTAAAAAAAAATGTTGTGGTATCCTAAACATGTTTTAGTCATACATAAAGCGATAAAAACAATATGACGTTCACTACATATCGGTTCAAATTATTTGTCTCATCGCTAAATGGCCATAACTTTCAAATTAGGCGACTTAGCGTGAAAATAAGCCAACTTCGTGATCGCTTCAATTCCGATACATTTTATCGTCCAACTTTCAATGGCCATAACCTCTAAATGAGACGAACCTAAAGCGAAAATAATCGGAATCACGTTCACTATATATCGGATCAAATTTGTTATCTCAACTTTAAATGCCCTGAACATCCAAATTAGACGAATAATCTGCGAAACTAAGCCAACCTCGAGATCACCTAAACTCCGAAAAATTGTAATCGTCCAAATTTTAACAGGAATAACTTTTTAGAGGTGAACTCAATCGAAAATAATCGAAATTGTAATCACTAAAAATCGGATTAAATATTATGGCTCAACTTTAAATTACCATAACTTCCAAAAAAGACGAACTAAAGCGAAAATAGTCTAAATTACGTTTACTACATATGGAATCAAATTTTTTGTTTCAACTTTAATTGGCCAGTAACTGTCCAAATTAGACGACTAAGCATTTTTTTTTTTTTGTAATAATAAAAATTGTGCTAGGTCCGCTTCTCTCCAATTCGTCCAAGAAGCGATCTTGCAGCTCATTTTCCACCCGTTTCCACAAGTTCCGAGGTACAAAACCCTCCTTGTTGCCCTTGTCTAGGACACCAAGGAGGATCTTATCCCTCGTAACCTCGGCAAAGGAGCGTTTGAGGTGCTGCGGTCGCGTTCTTTTTAGCGGAGGCGCAGCTTCTTCTGCGGATCTCTGCATCTTGACCTGGGCTTTAGGTTTCCCTGGGGCTGCTGGCTGGAAATCCGGCAGGATACCTCTGGCCCAATCTACTAAAATCTTATCCTCCGGTGTGACCTCCGGAGTGGTAAGATTCTTTTGGAGAATTTCTCCTGCCCGTCGCCTGTCTTGGTAAGACGGTTTTGTTGGTGGTGGCATCTTAGGAGTAGCCGGCTCTGAAGAGTTGGCAGCCAGCCCTACCTTGGACGAAGAAGCGAAACATTTTTGTTCCATTTTTTCGTCCGAGGATGGGTTGGACTGCCTTCCCTCAGAATCTAGGGAAGACGGTGGGTTTGCCGTCTTGCCCTTGCCGGCACAAGGGGAGACCCCCTCAGCCATTCAGCCCTCCGCCTTTGCTGTTCCACCTTGGATTTGGGGTAATTTTACAGAGTTTTCTTCTATCGCCCGAACTACCATTCGTCAGCACCCATGGCAGAGACATGACCTAACCATGGGCCTGCTTCCAGCCGTTCTCACGTGGACAGTATAGTCGCACTTCCAGAAGTGTGTCACAATTACGGTGCGTACCCAAGTCTAGGGTTACACGTGATTCCCCGTGTGTCACCAACTGGCTGACTGCCTAGTCTATTGTAAATAAATAAATAAATTTTTGCGACGTAAATAAAATGCACATTTTTTCAAACAATGTGTTCCAAAAAAGTTAAGAGTCTTATAAATCTAAGTCAATCGCATTTTTATCCAAATAAACTGTGTAACTGAAGCTTTATTTTTAATTTTACAAACGTTGCCACAATAACAAACGTAAAATTACTTACTTGAAGCTTGCCAATAGAATTTTACAAAAGATTTAGAAAAATGTCAAACAATAGCCATTAAAAAATTAGTCTTTTAACCCTTTGCACTCGAATGTCGCCGCATTTGCGCCACGCTTATTTATCTCACTCAGCACTCTTGATTCTTAGATAATGTTTATGTTAGATAATTATTTCTTTCTTTTAGTCTTGAATATAAGCTACAATATGCTTTATTACAATATATTTAAAAAAATTGATTTGTTTAACTACAGCGACCGCATTTTTCTTAAACATTAATGCATTCACTTTTTACAAAAAAAGCTCTCGAGTTGCTGGTTGCTACTTTGGCTTTTTAGGCTCGAGTGCAAAGGGTTAAATAATAAATAAAGAACAGCCTAACAAAATTAGTAAACTTTTACCAAAAATGTTTAACTTTCATAACACTTCTAGTAAACATCATATAAGTCACCTTTTCTGAGCGCCTTTGGCAGCAATCGAACAAATATTCCTTTGCCAGTGTAAACATAGCATAAAGCTTGTTTGCAATTGTGACGTCTGCAGTGACGCCGACTGCAACGTCGACGCGACGCTGGCGTTTACGCTGGCATCGTTTTGTTGTCTGTTGCTTTTGCTTTTAATAAATTTGCCTGCCGCTCGCAATTTTAGTTAATTAATTTAATTAATTTTTTATGTTACGACATTTTTAGTATACTTACTTAGTGGACTGAGTGCCGCCTGGAAATGGCCATGGCAGCGGTTTGAACAGCTCAGCTGATTATCGACGCGTTTCGCTGGCGACTTTTGTCACCTTTATCAAATGGTGGGGTTGGAGGGGGGCTTTAAAGTTGTTGTTGTGGATGTTGTTGTTGTAGCTGTTGTTGTTGTTGCTTCTTGTTGAGCTTTGATTTGTTGCTCAAGTGAGGACTGTCGTAATTCTCGGGTTTTTGCAACTAATAAGCAATAACTTGAAGTGCCTTGAGGTAGTATGGAAATCCAAACCCCATAAATAAATGGGATAAAAAATGATATTAATTAATTTAATAACTTCTCACAGCTGTTATTTTGAGCTGGATATTTTTTTTTAAAGAAATCTGCTGCAGATTAAGAATTTTAAGAACGTTTTGCAACACTTTTGTGAAGAAGGTTTTTGATAGGATTGATTCTATAGAAACGGCTGCAATTGTAGTAGAGCTTTTGTTTCATAGAGTGAAAGAAAGAAGAAATGGAAGAAATGGCCATATTTTGGGAAAAGCTGAAACTTGAGGAATTTGACTATTCGTTAGTTTATTAATTTTAATATATTATACAGTAATAATAGCCTAGAACTTGAGTGTGGATTTGGCACCCAGTTTTTTATGGATATTGCTTTGGCTTATAAGCCAACATTGCGTATACGCAATTTTTAAAATCATAATTTTTGAAGCACTCAAATTTTATTACCGATAAACCGATACATATAAAATTATGATCCAATATTATGTACAGTCAAATTAATCGCTTAAAGGGCTTAAAGGCACACTCACAATTTTATATTTTTTTATTCATACTGAACTATATTTAACATTATTTATTTATTTATTTCATTTGTAATGATAATTAGAGTTTAAAAGTAATAATTAACAGGCTTATATTTATAGCAGGCTTTCGACTAAATCATATTTATTTTTATTATTATAATACATGTGACGTAGTTGAGATATATTTATTTAAATAAAAATTTGTTTATTGACCTTGCGCAAAAATTTTCTCGATATATCTCGCAATAATTGTAGAATTTTTAGTTAGTTGGGGCTTGATCTATGTTTATGTTGGGACAAGTAATTTGCTTTATAATCTAGTTTGGAATAGATTTTGAACAGCTTTTTTAATCGTACCAAATATTAGTATTTAGTATTTTTGTATGAAAAACAATCAGTGTGGTACCGATTGTGTTCGTATGCGTGAAGATATCGATGTGAAGCTGACACCATGTTATTGCCACATCTCATAAGGTGTGAACAATGTCATTTTACTTCGATTTTTTTTTCCGTAAAAGGGTACCTCACAGACAATACCCTAAGGTTAAAGCAAAAGACTTTCCGCTTTTCTCATGAATAGCAGGAGGTCTTTTGTTGGTATTGACCTGAGATGGAAGGGTCTAATCCGTTCGTTTCCAATGTGACATGCTCTGTACCATACCAGCGCTGGGCAGTCACAGAGAATATGTCTGGTGGTTTCATCGTCTTCTAGACAGAGCCTGCACTCTAAAGAGTCCGATAGGCCAATTTTCTGTAGATGATAGCTAACAGTGTGGTGGGCAGATAGGAAAGCTACCAGGAGCTTTAGGTCCGCTCTGCCAAAACCTTTTGTCTTGATCGCATCCAGAAGTTTGACAAGCTCTTTTGTTTGACGAAGCCCCCGAAGGGAGAACCAGTATCTCCTATGTTCTCCTGCGGCCCATTTGTATTTCATGGTTTTGATCGTGGACCAACCAATACCACACAACGACGCAGGAGATATAGTCAGTGTGGAGGCACCCTGTCGTGCTACATCGTCAGCGAACGTGTTACCATCCACTCCCGAGTGTCCAGGTACCCAACATAGCACGACTTTGATCCGGGCGGACAGAGTTTGGAGGTAGTTATGGCATTCTTTAACCATCCTGGAGGAGACGCTCCAGGATGACAATGCCCTAAAAGAAGAATGGCTCTCTGAAAAAATACATATGTTTGCTCCCTAGTTCCCTTGAGAAGGATACTACGGACGCAGATCTCTATGGCAAGAATCTCCGCTTGAAAGACGTTGGGCCTGATGCCCATTGGGGTAGAGATTCTGGTGTTGGGTCCAACGATTCCACCAACCTCGATACGATATTTCTATTTTTAAGAAAAGCGCTAGAAGAATGGACTATAAAATCATTTCAAACATTTGAAGCTTCTCAAAATTTCCTGATTTTTAGCAAAAAAGTATTTAGTATTTTTCTATGGTGTGTCGGTGTGGTACCGATTGTATTCGTATGCGTGAGCATATCGATAGGAAACTTACATTTTGTGATAGTTACATCTTATAAGGTGTGTACAATGTAGTTTTTACCTCGATGCTATATTTCAAATTTTAAGAAAAACGCTGGAAAAATGGATTGTAAAATCATTTAAAACTTTTGAAGCTTCCCAAAATTTCGGGATTGGCATCACATTACTTTTCCTGATTTTTAGCATAAAAAACAGTTGAGTGCCAATGCCAGGGTTGTCATTCAGGTTTTTTTTTGCATAAAAAAAAACTTATTGTGGTTCAGAGTTTGCAAGATTATAAAAATTTCAGGGTTGTCAGTAAATTATTTTATATAATTTTTTCATAAAAAATCTGATCAAAATTTTAGGGCTTGAGTGTCAATACCTAGTTTGGCTTCATTCCAGCCGAATTCCTATAATTTTGCGTGCAAAAATATATTTATTATTATTCCAAAATATTCAAAGTATTCCAATATTTTGTAATTCCAGGAATTCGTTATCCTTCATACTGTATTAAATTTACTTGCATGCAACATATTTAAGCTAAACTTAACTGTCGTACAAAGTTCTAGTCGAGTTCGAATAATCAGCATCAGCCTTTTAGGGTTGCCATCATTTGATGGTTGCCCCAAGTGGTAGCGACAAATGCAATGCATGCAGCAATGCGACTAAATACCAAGTCACTGCGTCTGTTGCATGTGGCAGCTGCCTCATATAAGTGAAGTAATAGCATAGTTCCTGGTATTTCAAAAGTAAAGTTGTTGGAGGAGGCGACTCTGTCCAAGTGCCGTCGTTGTCCCTCTGTCTACTGTCGACAGAAGGACATCAAATCGAATTGCGTGACATGGCAACACAGCAACAGGGGTTGCCGGGGAGTGCGGGTGTGTGAAGCAGGGGGTTAAGTTTGGGTTGATGTTTACGGCAGCGCTAGGCAACAACGCTAACAAAATGGTTCTCTGGTTCTCTGACTCTCGGAATGACAATGTTGGCATTTATGATTGAGAAATTGCGGTACATTTGGTTACAGAGTTGCCAACTTGGTTTACGGAATTTATGTTTGTGTGTGTGTGTGCGCGCGTTTAAGTTGTTTAAAGCTAGACAGTTTGGTTATTGAATTAGGTGGGGTCTGTGGTATGGTATTAGATATACATAGAGATGTATTGCTATGGGAGGTTGTGCTGCCGGAATGTGGGATTTGCTGCGGATAAACAATGTGTTGTTGGTTATTTCGCATAAGCCGGAAGTGTGACCACAGAGCAATGGGAGCAAGAATGTTGATATCATTCCGGGCGTTTAATTTTTTAATCTTTTCAAAATTTTGATATCTAAACAATTTAAAGAATTCAAAGATTATTTTCTAAACCAATTATGAAATAAACGCAATCGTTTAAGCCACATAACTCTCTTATAGTTCCATCACTAAGCTTCCTCTCAGCTTACTCCCATTTCCAACAATCTGGCAACTCTTGACAGTAACCATTACGGTAATGCCCATGCAACATGTGACATCATAACACCCCACAGTGCGTTACGTCTAAAGGCGTAAAAGCCCTTGTCGCAACAACATTGATAGCCTTAAACGAGCGACATGTTGCAAGTTCACTCCTCTCCCCCCCAGCTGTTGAACCCTCCTCTATAGCGCCTAACTGCTAACTTGCAACTGGAATTGAAATTGGTTGACCGCTGTGACAATAAAATTTAGCGTTCTTCATTACATTTTCCAAAGTGCTGCGTTGTTTTGTTTCTTTTTTGCTCCTTTTGTGCTGCTGCTTTCTCTTGCTTTTCTCTTTTATTTTTATGCTTCACCTGCAGCGCCATTTTGTCATTTGCACAGCGGTCAACTTTTGTTTTGTTTTGCCATTTCACTTTGATTAGCATTTTCTTTAAAGCTGCCAACTCTAAAATATCCCGTTGTCTTTAGTGTGTCTCTTTGTGCGTCTCTTCCTCTCTCCACCTCCTTCTCTCTCTCTTCATTTCATTTTTCGCACAGTTTGATGCCACATTTTTGATGCGTTCAATTTGCATTTGCCGCTTAGCCTTATCTCCGTCTAACGCTCTCATTTTTGTGCGAGAATTTCGAAGAATGGAAGATGATTTCATTTAAAGGTTGCTCTCTGAACAGGTGTCAATGGCAAACAATTTAAATTTCATCTCCTTTTTAAACGAATTTTGGCTAGAAGTTAAATTTTCACCAACTAAATTGTTTGTAACCCAGTTTACAGCAGTGGATCGATATTTCATTGAATTGGCGAATTGGTTTAGATTCGCTGGTCTGTGTCTAAAACGGAAAAATAAGCCGCTTTTGAACAAGTTGAGCTCGCTTTTTGGATGCCTAAATAACTTTTTGCTAACTCTCGAAGTCTGGAACCGGAACGTTTGTCAATTAAATTGGTTTTTGATTCTGCTTTTTATTGCAGTGGAAAATAAGTGGAATTTAAGTGAAAGAGTCGAGGAGAGAACTGTGTTGGATTTTTTGGAGAATTAAAGGAGGTAGACGATATCTCTGCTTATATCTAGTCGGAGCTGAACGTTCTGGTTCTTCTTTTCCTTTCAGTTTAAAAGGTGTAGAGTAGAGTAGAGAGCAGGGTTGGAGATTTGGGAGAATTTAAGAAGATTGACAATATCTTTTCCTATCTTTAGTCAGAACCGGAACGTTTACTATTTAAATTGGTTTTTGGTTCTGCTTATTATTTCGGGGGAAAATAAGTGGAATTTCAGTAAAAGAGTCGAGGAGAGAGCTTCGTTGGATTTTTTGGAGAATTTAAGGAGGTAGACGATAATTCGGCTAATCCCTAGTCTGGTTTTCCTTTAATAAGCAGAATACTTAAATTCTCAAGAGTAGAAGAGAGAGCTAAATAGATTGACGTTTCGGGAAAATTTAAGGAGATTGGTAATACTATTTTGGAATTAGAATTCAAGTTAAAAAGTAGAGAAAGAGCTGAGTCGGAGTTTTGGGGAGAACGTAAGGAGTTCGACGACATGTCTGCTCATCTCTAGTCGGAACCAGAACTTTCCTCATTTCATATCAAAATTTTGATTCTGCTTCATATCAGATTAATAAGTAGATTCACGTAATAGAGTAGAGAAAGAGCTGAGTCGGAGTTTCGGGTGAATTTAAGGGACGATTTGTCAGCTCATTTGTAGTCGGAGTCGGAACGTTCTTCCATGAAATTGGTTTTTGATTTTGCGTTTTATTTCAGTTTAATAAACGGGATTTAAGTTAATGAGTAGAGTAGAGAGATGAGTCGGAGTTTTGGAAGAATTAACGGATGTTATCGTCTACTCTCTGCTCATCTCTAATCGGAACTGAAACGTTCTTCATTTAAATTGATTCTACTTTTGATTTTAATTTTAGAATTTGAGTAAAAGTGTAGAGGAGAGAGCTGCGTCGGAATTTTGGTAGAATTTAAGAAGGTAGACGGTATCTCCGCTCATTTGTAGTCGGAGTCGGAACGTTCTTCCATTAAATTGGTTTTTGATTCTGCTTTTGATTTAAATTTTAGGATCTGAGTAAAAGTATGGAGGATAGAGCAGGGTCGGAGTTTCGGGAAAGTTTAAGGAGGTAGACAATATCTCTGCTTATGTCTAGTCGGAATGTCGGAGTTTCGACATTTAAATTGGTTTTTGGTTCTACAAATCGAGTAGATGCCTTTTACCCTATCTTTCTATGAACGTGGATCCAGGGGCAGATAAAAAAAAAAAACGAACATAAGTTCACGGGGTAAAATCTCCGAAGGTTTAGGTTTACTTAGGGCGCCAGTTGGAACTATCGTCGCATCTCACTTAGGCCAAGAATAAGCCCGTTTTGATACCTCTATCGAAACTATACTTGGAACATTCACCAGTTTACCCCCCTCAAGAGGCCTCATAAGTCAGCCATCCGGCGGCCTGAATGAACCTTAAGAAGCATTTTGAGCTCTGTTTGGAGAGCTGAACTAAATCATCAAGAAAGTATGAGTTTAGAATGGGCAATCTTGTCCTGCACAGTCCAGGGCAGTGACAGAAAAGTTGCTCCACTGCTTCCATATTCTTCTCATCGCCACAGCTTCTAAAGAAGTCATGGTGGGCAACATTAAGCCTGGATGCATGAATTCCCTCTGGACAGAGTCCTGTGATAGGACGTATGTTAGTCGAGCACTACGCTCTGTTTGGTCAGCAGAGTTCCTCTCTTTTCCTGCAGTATGTCGGCAGCACGTATTCGCTGTCAAATTCACGATTGATTTGCAAAGAGAGCGAAGAAATTCCGTATTCTCGGTTTGCTGATGGCTATGGGTATGCCCAGGCACTCCTTGTCCTGAAGGAAGGTGCTGGTAGTTCCTTGTCTTTCCAGTTCATCCACAATACAGTTGTCTTCGAATTCCTGTGTCCTGGGGTGGATGAAAACTGCTCAGCCACCTTCTCCAGACACAAGTGGCAGTTTGACACTGACTTCATTCACCATTTCAACAAAGCCAGGGAATTAATAGCCGCCTGGGTGTCTGAGTAGATAAAGATTTGTTTTGTTTCGTACTCGTAGATTTCTTATCGTTGAAGTGCATTGAAATGATCCGGAAGTCGGAAAGTTGAGTTCTTTAACGTAGAATGTAACCTATCTTTCTTTAGACATGGGGCATAGCGACATTTCTGACAGAGTTTTATAATGCTTCATAAGAAACCCTGGTATGGTGTGGTGTGTTCTCTCTATATGCGCTCAAGAAAGTTTTGGCCAAACTAGTTCCAAATTATAAACTTTTTTCTTACAGCAAAAAAAAAATATATACGAGGTGTGTTCAAAAAGTATCGCGAATTTTGTGTTTTTTCAAAAATCATTTATTTATTCATGAATATCTATTTTGTCCACTTCAAAGTAATCCCCATGAGATATTATACACTTGTGCCAACGGATTTTTCAATCTTCGAAGCACTTCAAAAAATCATTTTTTTTTTTTCTTGTTCAGCACCTCCTTCGATGCCGTCTTTATGTCGTCAATCGTAGCGTAGCATTGTCCTTTTATATATGTATATACTCGGATTTCTTACAGTGCTACAATATAGATGTTGTGTTTTGCTATTTCGTTTTTGGAATTTTTTACATTTTCTTTGTTTCCGAAACTACGGATTTCCCAATTTGAAACTAGTACCTGCCATATATTTGGAAAGTAATTGAAATTTGTTTTCTACAATTTTTAAGAACATGGAATTTGGAATTTTAAGGAATTGTGAATTTTAATATTTTGTCTGTTTCCGAAACTACGGATTTCTCAACTTGAAACTAGATCCAGCCAAATACCTGGAAACTAATTTAAATTGAAATCATGGACGCTTCAAGTTCTAGCCGCGTTGCCTCAGTTTGATCTAGAGATCAATTCATTAAAATTTTTATTGATGAAGATTTCAGATGTTTTTAATCGAAGCCCCTTGGATAAAAATACTCATAGATTTTACAAAACGCTGTCATCCAGAAACTGTCCATACTTTGAGTGCTTTCGAACCCCTTTAAGTATCTCTAATTTCTTGAAAACGTTAAAATGATTCTATAAATCACACTCTGCTTGAAATCTGGACCGCTCTGAACAGTCCCTTTGCGAGATTGAGAACTGCCAACGGCTAATCTCCCTCTCCTTTACTGTAACTTGTGCCTTCTGTCCTTTAGAGGTTTTTGTTTTCTGGTCTTTCGCATTTCAGTTTGATGATGCGTCGCTCGTCCATTGATTGCTTTAGACTCGAGGATTGCATCACTTGGCTTGGTTGGTGGTTAGCCTGGCTTATGCTGCGTATGTGTAATGTTTTGTTTATGACAATGCTTGCAGCCACCCTTAAACTAAGGGTATTGCTTACACATACATATGTATGTGTGTTGTGTATCTTATGTGTTTACAACAAAAGATAATTGCAACAGTTTGGGTACAGTCCAGCTCAGCATTTCGCTATTCGAAAAAGTAAATTCTTCATTACTTTACTAGAGCGGAAGTGGCAAATTAACTGCGCAAATACACCCAGACAAACACACAGATACAAACACACACAAACGCACTCGCAGAGTCATCCACGTGGAGCTGCATGTGTCTGTTTGTATGTATTTCTTTTTTTTTTTTTATTATTCATTACAGAGCTTTGGGTCCAACTCATTGTGCAACTCATTGACTCAGACGCAAGTTAATTTTGGCTTTTTATGCCGCCTGCCTTTTGTTTTAGCATATATCTTTTTTTTTTATTTCATTTATTTTTAAATACTCTTTATTAGAGTCTTTAGTATATGTGGGAAGAATTGGATAACTCAAAGTTTCGATGATTGACAATTTGGTATGGGGCTTTTATTTTGAAAGTAACTAATCTCATATGTAGAATTCAAGCAGAGAATGGTATAGGTTGACTTTTACAATTATCTAAACTACGCTTGTCAAGTTCTTCTGAAAAACGTAGCTACAAACAATCTCAAGATTAAATCTTCCCTTTTGCTTAAGTCGTAAATTTTAAGAGTAGCAAATCTTAAATTTTCTCATATGACTTTTGAGAGTATCTAAAACTCAAAAGTGTCGAGAATCAATTCTTCTGCAATTTATTTAAGAAAATTCTTTTCACTGAAACCTTTTTTCTTTTTTGAGTCAATTATTTTTAAAATTCCAAATCTTTTGTTTTATCAGAAAATCCATATTACCTTCGACAACATCTAAAACTTGACATTTTTAGCAATTCTTCTGGAAACAATTCAATAAAAATCCATTGACTGAAATCTTCTTTTTGTTCGGAGTCGTTTATTTTGAAAATACCAGATATAATGTTTTATCGGAATGACCATATTACCTTTAGGAGTATCTTAAACTCGATTTCTTCTGAAAATTATTAAAGAAATCTCTTGACTGAAACTTTCTTTCTTTTGAATCGAGATTATCTAGAACATGTTTTTTTTAGCAATTCTTCTGGAAACAATTCAAGAAAAATCTCTTAGCTAAAATCTCAATTTGTATAATAAGAACCATATTTACTTCGAGATTATCTAGAACACGGTTTTTTAGGAATTCTTCTGGAAACAATTTAAGAAAAATCTCTTAACTTAAATCTTCTGTCTGTCTCAGTAGTCTATTTTGAAACTAAAAAATCTCAAGTTTTATCATAAGCACCATATGACTTTTCAGAGTATCTACAACACGACTTTTTTAAGCAATTCTTCTGTAAACAATTTCAGAAAAATTTCTTGTCTGAAATCTTCTTTCTGTTCTTAGTCATTTATTTTGAAAGTACCAAATCTCACGTATTATAATAAGGAACACATTACCTTTGAGAGTATCTCAACGTCGACGCTTTTTAAGCAATTCTTCTGGATACAATTTAATACAAATCTCTTGACTGAAATCTTATTTCTGTTTTGAGTTGTTTATTTTGAAATTACCAAATCTCAAGTTTTATCATAAGGACCATATTACCTTTGAGAGTATCTAAAACTCGACGATTGTTAGCAATTCTTCTGAAAACAATTTAAGAACAATCTCTTGATTGAAATCTTTTTTCTGTTCGAAGTCGTCTATTTTGAAAGTACCAAAAACTAAGTTTTTTCTTAAGGACCATATTAACTTAAAGAGTATTAAAGATCGACTTTATTTAACCATTCTTCTGGAAACAATTTAATAAAAATCTCTTGACTGAAATTTTATTTCTGATATCTCTTGACTGAAATCTTCTTTTTGTTCTGAGTCGCCTATTTTGAAAGTACCAAATCTCAAGTTTTATCATAATATCATATTATCTTTGAAAGTATCTAAAACTTGGTATTTTTTTTTTTGCAATTCTTCTGGAATAAATTCAAGAAAAATCTTTTGACTGAAATCTTCTTTCTTTTCTGAATCGTCGAATTTAAAAGTACGAAATCTTATGTTTTATGCGAATGAGGATACTTTGAGACTATCTTATATTTCGATGTTCTTAAGCAATTTTTCTGGAAACAATTTATGAAAAATCTCTTGACTAAAATCATTTTTCTGATATCTCTTGACTGAAATTTACTTTTGGTTTTGAGTCGTCTATCTCGAAAATACCAAATCTTATGTGTTATCATAATGACCATATTACCTTTGAGAGTATCCAAAATTCCAATTCTTCTAGAAAATGTAAAGCTAAAGAAAATCTCATAGTTGAACATTTGACCCAGCCCTTTTCATAGAAGGTAAAACCATTCAGAGCTTGAATAATATAAAGTATATCCCAACCTCAGTCATTTGTTTGTTGGAAATTCTTCTGGAGACAATTTAAGAAAATCTCTTAACTGAAAAATTTTTTTTTGAGTAGTCTATTTTGAAAGTAACAAAGCGTATCTAAATTTTGAGGATTTGCAGCAATTCTTCCGGAAAAAATACATTTAAACAAAATGTAATAACTTAATATAGATTAAGTACCCTCATTTGGAAGACCTAGATTATGCGGACGACATTTGTCTCACCTCTCATAAACTAAGCGATATCCAAGCCAAAGTGAATGATCTCGAGATCCTGGCCAGGAAAGTTGGACTCTCTATAAACGCAACCAAGACCAAAGCGATGCGCCTCAACCAATGCGCCATAACCATCTGCGGGAACACTATCGCCTTTGTCGATAGTTTCTCATACCTTGGCACCACAATTTCCAGCAGTGGGGGGGTGGATGAGAATATACAGAATCGTCTAAGCAAAGCGCGATCAACGTTTGGACGCTTATTCCGCATATGGAGAAACCAGCAAATAAGCAGAAGAACAAAGCTGAGGATCTTCAATGCGAGCGTCAAGTCCAACAGAACAGCAAACGCGGAACTATGACACTACACTAGTGAAGTTCCTATTTGTAACCAGATAAGGACACGCAAGTGGCGTTGGATTGGCCATGCACTGAGAAAGGACCGTAGCAGCATCGTCAGAATGGCCGTAGAATGGAACCCACAAGGAAGCAGACGAGTGGGAAGGCCAAAGGCAACCTGGCGTCGTACAAAACTCAACGAATTGTCCCAACGCAACATCAGCTGATACACAGCAAAGCAAACTGCGCCAAACAGAGTCCGGTGGAAGGTTCTTGTTGAAGCCCTAAGCTCCCTGGAGGAGTAATAAATGAAAAAAAAACAAAGATCTAGTCCCTTTATAGAAAAAGCAATTCATAACCCGCACAAAATAAAGTGTATTCCAACTTCGCCACTTTAGAGTCAACTTTAATTTTTAGCAATTCTTCTGGAAAACTTTTCGTCATCGCTCAGGGGCTTTTGTTTACTACAAAGTAAAAAAATATTCATTTGAAAAAAGAAAAACAAAACATTAAATCCAAAAACTCAGCTCAACTTTTTATCTACGACTGTCACGGGGATGGGGATCGGAACGAAGAGGAAGACTAAAGCTGCGCTTCAGCGCAGACGGCAGCGTCATCAATGTCAACGGTGACGAAATGTTTGCAAATAAACAAACACGTCATCATCAGAGGTAGCAACAGCAACAACAACAACAAGAAGCAATACAAACAACAACAAAAACAACAACAACAACAAGCAACAATCAACATGCAAGCAAATAGATACATTAAATGAATCGACGACGCTTTGGTGGACTGAGACTAAAACGACGGCCCGTGCCATTTTTACTCAGCGGGGGTTCAGCCAGCTACAGATACAGATACATATAGCTAGAACAATGAGCCCGGGCCCAACTGTCCAGCTGGCCATGTGTCCGAGACATGTAGAAAAATTTACGTCTGAGTGAACTTTTGCCGACTGGACAAACCAAACCAAACCTATAGATGACAGTCAAACCTATTGCTAAACGACGTCAACGGCGACGACGACAGCGACAACGACGTTGGAGATGATGATAATGATGATGACAATGCTGATGATGATGTTGTTGATGAAAAAACAAAAACGGAAGTTCAAAAGGTGACAATGACAACGACAATGGCGTTGGCGACGCCGACGACAGCAGCAACAACAACAACAACAGTAACAGGAAAAACCAAAGCTCGACGTCTGAGGGGACTTGAGAGTTGCCCGTCTGCTGCGGCTTAATACACAGAGCGAAAAAATAGGGAATGTGGAATAAATTAAGTGAATCTTTTTATAGAAACAGTATAAGCTCAGTTCTAGCTCAAACTGAACTGAATGATTTTACCACTTTTAACAAATTTTTAGAATTCAAGCTGCGCTTACTCCAAGAACAAATTCGTTTATTAAATCGACAGGTTGGTTCAAAGAGGATACAGGAGAGTAGAGGAATTATCAAGTGGTATCACAACGGGCCTTTCTTAGGCCTAGGTGTGTCGGAATGACAATCACTTCTACCTACCTAACTACTCCAAGAACAAACAAACTTTACTTCAAGGGATTCCAGAAATTTCAATTCATGCTCTTTATTTTTGAAATCCACGTGGACTTAGTCAATTTGGTTTTTTCATAAAAAAAGAGTTCTTAAAATAAATTCATGCAACATTGCCACCTTGTGAATGCACCTTGTTCTTCTTTCTTAGCATAACAGTCCGATTTTTAACATCTGACCCTATCTGATGCCAAATTTTACTAATCTCTTACATATAGCCTCTTTAAGCTTCTTCAGTGTCATCTAGCCACCTCTTTCTGCGTCTACCTCTTCTTCGGAATCCAATTAAGATTCTTAGAAGTGCTTGTTTTGGTAATCCTTCCAGCAACAGCCTGGGCGGATTTCCACTCTGCTGTTCTCCAAAAAAGTTTTCACTTCTTCCTGATCATCCATTATAGTTCCTCCAGTTAATTGCGGCATCTCACAATTTTAATAGATGCCTGCTTATACCGAGTAGCCTAACTACCCTAACATTACCCAAACCAGCTGAAATTTTTTTATTTATTTATTATAGAAATAACTAGAATATCTATAATGGGGTAAGCACCCCAAGCAAATTTTCCCTTCGCGATCCACAGATAAACTATCGAAAAAGAACACGCCGATATATCAATAATGCCAAGATATTTTTGAAGCACTGTTTATTGAGTTGCCATCCTTGCTTCAAATTTTGTACCATTAAATTCTTGTACTTGAGAAAACAAAAGGGTTTTATATTCTTTACTAGTGAGCCTGGCAGACGTCGTCCTGCTCAAACTTTTTGAATACTCTGAAAATGTATAAATCTCTAATAAATTCATGCCCCACAGAAAGTACATTTCAACCCCTTTGCGACTACGCTTCTGTTTGCACTTAATGTCCAATACCCGGTGTTGAACAATTTTGTACTATGCTATATTTCCGATATTCACAAAAATGCGTATATCTCGCGAACCAATACACACAATCACATCGAAATAGGCTTAAAACCTCTTTATTGACAACTTCTAACATACGCAAAAATCATATTTGAAATTCTTCAACGCGTTCATGAGAACTCCCGTAACAAGTAAAACATTACCATTAGTTAATCTGACAAAATCTGACACAATGTCACACAAAAAAAAATTTTTTTTTAAAAATTTGTCCAAAAATTAATAAAAAATTTTAGGTATGGCAATCCCCTCCTCACAAATTACTCAAAACTTTTTGCGCTACAAAGCTTCTACACACTATAACAAAAAAAAAATGGCGGACGTAAAGTCGGGCGCGGACGACTTTAGGATACCCTGTACCACTAGCTTGTAATAAAGTCCGATTTCTTCACAAAAAACCAAAAACAGAAGAATTTTTAAGCAAAAATTTTTTTTTTGACCGATCGTTCCTATGGGAGCTATATGATATAATCCACCGATTTCAATAAAATTTGACACAGTGCTTAAATACCTTAAAAAAGATATGAATGCCAAATTTATTTCAAATATCTTTACAAACAAACAAAACACATCGAATTTTGTATAAAAAACGTGTTTTTGGACCGATTGGTCCTATGGGAGCTATATGATCTAGTCAAACGATTTGGATTAAATTTAGTACAGTGCTTAGGAACTATAAAATACTCACGAATGTCAAATTTGGTCCCAATATCTTAACAAACAAACGAAACACAACAAATTTTGTTAAAAAATCGATTTTTTGGAAGATCGGACCTATGGGAGCTATATGATATAGTCAACCGATTTTGTTCAAATTTGGCACATTGCTTAAGTGGTCTAAAAAATTTCCAAACGCCAAATCTGGTTACGATATCTTTATTAAAAAACGAAATATAGCGAATTTTTCTTTAAAAAAGTTATTTTGGCCGATCGGTCCTATGGGAGCTATATGATATAGTCAACCGATTTCGATCAAATTTGGTACAGTGATTGGGAACTATAAAAAACTTTCGAATACCAAATTTGGTTACGATATCTTCATAAACAAACGAATTATTCATCTAAAACGCTTTTTTTTTGTCGAGGTCGTCTCAAACACCCCCATGGGAGCTATATAATTTATCCCCGATATCAAAAAAATAAAATAAACTTGCCTCCTATGGAATAATATGGGATCTAATGTGAAAGTTTGGTAACTCTAGCTCTTACCATCTCTGAGATCTAGGCGTTCACACGGACGGACAGACGGACATGGGTATATCGACTTCTCTATTCACCCTGATCATATTTTAGGTAACTTTGGGGTGTCTCCGACGTCTCCTTCTATATGTTACATACATTTTCGGCTTGCACAAACTTAATATACCCTCGGTACCATACGGTACAGGGTATAATTAGGCAAATTCGTCCAGCCGTTTCAGAGTTATGCGATCATAAACGCACAGCATTTCATTTAATATATGGGTCAGGCTTTCTCAAGTGGACCAAAAAATTACCAAAGTTCATATTTTGTTATGAAATTTTGCCAGCATCGAGTTTGATGATTCAGATGTACATTCTGAAATTTTTTTTTTAAATTTTGAATGATTGATTTTTTATGAACAATTAAAAAATTAAAAAAATTTATGCAGCGATGAGATAAGACACGTTTTTCTCCGAAAGTTAAAGTCCGTTTAAAACAATTTTTTTAACTACAGATTGACAAGAGATTATACTATCGAAATACATTTTTTTTAACTGCATATATATGTTTTTATGCTTGTAAAAAAATTTTTTTATAAACAATTGAAAATTTAAACAATTTCTGAAAAATTGAGATCAAATATTTTAATTTTTATTTATGTAATAAACGTTTGAGAAATTATGTATGCAAAAATATGCGATCATTCTCAAAAGGATCGAGCACAGTATATTTTTATGTGTCGGAATACGCGTTAATTGCAAGCATTAGCAACAAAAAATCATTTTTTGTGTATGTATTGATCGTCGCTTAAGCACGACAACAGCAAGGAGGGTGGTTTTTTCCGCTTGTCGCGCTGGATACATACACAAAAAATGATTTTTGTTGCTAATGCTTGCAATTAACGCGTATTCCGACACATAAAAATATACTGTGCTCGATCCTTTTGAGAATGATCGCATATTTTTGCATACATAATTTCTCAAACGTTTATTACATAAATAAAAATTAAAATATTTGATCTCAATTTTTCAGAAATTGTTTAAATTTTCAATTGTTTATAAAAAATTTTTTTACAAGCATAAAAACATATATATGCAGTTAAAAAATGTATTTCGATAGTATAATCTCTTGTCAATCTGTAGTTAAAAAGTTGTTTTAAACGGACTTTAACTTTCGGAGAAAAACGTGTCTTATCTCATCGCTGCATAAATTTTTTTAATTTTTTAATTGTTCATAAAAAATCAATCATTCAAAATTTAAAAAAAAATTTCAGAATGTACATCTGAATCATCAAACTCGATGCTGGCAAAATTTCATAACAAAATATGAACTTTGGTAATTTTTGGTCCACTTGAGAAAGCCTGACCCATATACGATATAGATAGATTTAGGGCTCCACTCCACGGTCTTCTTTAATCAATTCAAATCATCTAAACTATAGTATTCCTCGTGGGTTCCTATGTTTCCATAATGTTCTGCGCCATTACAGATTATTATATATATGTACTCTTGATCTGCATTAACAGC
Organism: Chymomyza amoena; assembly: GCA_037043745.1. Classification (NCBI taxonomy): domain Eukaryota; kingdom Metazoa; phylum Arthropoda; class Insecta; order Diptera; family Drosophilidae; genus Chymomyza; species Chymomyza amoena. The sequence continues at coordinate 27,848 of JBAMAX010002043.1, forward strand.
CGAGTTGATATAGCTTGATCTGTATAGGAAAAAGGATCTCAGAGACTATAGCAGCTATAAGCCGAAATGAAGATGAAGATTTTCGATTTCTATCGGTATCTGTTCCCGTCCCCCATAAGAGAATTTCGTGGTTAACTTTTTTTATGAGAATTTATCCGATATTTTAATAGTTACGATGTTAACTAGGGCGGAGATGAAACCAAGATCATCAAAATCGGTCCAGCCGAAGATTCCGATAGATATATCTTACGTCTTACGTACGTATTTCGCTTTTCCATATTTCTTATTCCATTCCTTATCCCTTATTTCTTATTCCTGATTCTTTATTCTCCTTTCTTTAACCCTTATTTATTATTCCTTATTCCGTATTGCTTATTCCATATACATATTTTATGCCTTATCCTTTATTTCGTTTTTCTTATTCCCTATTCTTCATTATCTATTCCCTATTCCATATTCCCTATTCTCAATTCCCTATTCCCTGTTCCCTTTTACCTATTCCATATTAACTAATCCCTATCGCTATTCCGTACACCTTTCTCCCTACTCTCTCTTCTCCATACTCCCTATTCCATTCTTTCTAATCATTACTACTTATTCCCTTTTTCTTATTACTTTAGCTTAAATTCCTTCCAACTTCATTACCGACCCACTAATTTCTCTCAGTGTATTTGTTGTTGCTGGCTTGGCGGCAAAATTAACTTTAAACAATTAAATTTATGAGCGACGACGTCCAAAAGAGATTGGTTTCTTCGGTGTTGTTTTTGCTGTGGTTTTTCTGTCCAGCGGCTAAAGATGAAAGTCAACGTTGGGTGGTTTTGCCTGGTCAGAAAAAGGGTGGCAAAGGTTACCCAACCAAACAACCCATACGACTGACTCTATAGTCGTCCACTCACAGCCGCTGCACTCATTTACTAAGTAAGCAAGGAGGGTGGGGTGGATGAGGCGGGTGCTGCTGCTGCCGCTGCTGCACGCGTCGAAAACAATAAGCGATATATGTACTACTTATATACTCACACACACACACTCGTACACACACGCACACGCACGCACACATGAGCATAAAAATTTCTTTGCTTCACATTTAAATCCGTAATTTCAATTCAACTTGTCGTGTTTACACACACAATGCATAATTTATAGAAATTTGTCTGCAAAACGAAATAGCAGCTAAAGCAACAACAAAAGTAAGCAGCAAAAAAAAAAAAGCAGTGGAAAGAGATAGCAGCAATGGCAGAACGATAATGCAAAAGCTTAGAGTGTGAGTGAGAGTGAGAGCTAAGTAGATGAAGAGCGTATGTGGCACATAACGTCAAGTATACGCAGCGTGCCACACGAACACTTAAGGCCAAAAAGCTGTGCACGAGCGTAGAAGAAAATAATTAAAAAAATAGTAAACGTAAATAAAACATAAATAAATATTTGTTTGTTTTAGAATTAGTGGAAAGCACTTATTTTAAAAACGCACTAACTCACTTAAAAAAATAAAGATTTTTGTAATTAGAGCAGTAAAAAATTAGAACTGGAATAAAAACGAAAATACTTTGAAAGTCTATTTGGTATTTTGTAAGGTAATTTCAATAAAAATACTTTTAGAAACAAATCCCATAGAAATAATTAGAAATTCAAAAATGATCAAAGAAAATATTACACAAATTTAAAATAAAAAATTTTTACTAGAACTGGAAAAAAATACCAAATATTTAATATAATTTTTTTTCACTATTTTTATGTCTGAATATATTAGATATAGTATAGTGAACACCCAAATTTTAACATAGAGCTCGCTAAAGTGAATAATCGAATATCTTTAAGTAGTAAACCAAATTTTGAAAGCATTTTCAAGGACAAACGAACAAAAAACACAAAAAGGAATCAGAAACGAAAGCGGGTATTTCCCTTAATTGTACTTTTTCTTTTGATTCCTCCAAAATCAGCTGTTTCTTGACCCTATTGCTTGTTTTGTTTACCTTTTCATTTTTCTACAAATTTATTCTAATGATCTCTTGCACAAATGTCAATTTTGAACAAATAAAATGAGTTTTTAAAAAAAAATATCAACCGTGATGTTCACTATCCTTGATAATGTGAACAGGCCTTGTAATAATTAGTTCACTGTATCCAGACCCGACTGTATATAGCTCTTTAATACTAAGCTTATGAGGATAAAACAAACAAAATTTGTTGAAGATCGTTGATGTGGGGTATGATTAGTGTGACCAATTCAGTTTTTAGCGAAACCGGCACATTTTCTAAAAAAATACTAAAATCCGGAATTCTTGAACTCAAAATCTCGAACGGAAAAATCTGTATAATTGAACCTAAATTTATTAAACGATTACAGTGTTGTAGATAATTTGAATCTATTTTTCTAATGATTTTTGTTTATAATCGTATTTGTCTTATGATGATATTTGCCTAAACAATAATAGACAACTATGAAAATCCGGGCCATCTGGAGGTAGTCATCTGGAAATTGGGGCATTGCCTCCAAAACCGAAATATATCCTGATTTTTTTCAAGCCAGTTGGTCACACTAGGCATATTGTATAAATTAATGTTGGATATCCTATCACAATTTTTGGAATTACTAAAACCGAGGGTCAAAAAAACTCGCAAGTAGAATGCTGACAAAAATATAGGCTAAACGAAGAAAAAACTATGAAATGATATGCTGGAAGAATGATATAGAAATCAAGAGAAAAACAAGGAATCTTTCGAAGCTCCAAAGAACTCAAAAAATAAATCCAAATTCATGTTAAGTTCCCAAATTGCTCGCCAGAGGGCGCGACTGAAAAATTAGTTATCAAGCAATGTTTTAAAGTTTTCCACACCTAAAAAATAGACAGCAATAAAAATTAAGTGAGGAAAATTGATCGAGAGAGGCCGAAAATACTAAAAAGACTAGTTAGACCCAACTCCAAAATTCTATACAAGGTTGAACCAGAAAAAATTTAAAAATGGCACGATGACAAAAAAATGGTTTTATATTACAGAGAGGCAATGTAAAATATAAGTCAAATAAATAAGAAATCACGTCAAGCTCCAAAATTCTTTCAGAGATGGCAAGAAAATAAATAATATAAATAAAATGCAATTCAAATTCTACAAAATTTGCCTTGAGGAGTACCAGAAATTGTCTAGACTGATGATGAAAAATGGTTACATGCTATGGAGATAATATAAAAAGTAAGAAAGAAAAGGAATCACGCCTAGTTCCAAATTTGTTTATGGGAAAACGCAAGAAATAAATTAAAATTTACGTTAAGTTTCCAAATTGACCGACAGAGGGCGCAATATAAAAATCACGAGAAAAATAAATAAACAAGGAAAAGTATCCGAGAGAGGCCACAAGGAATTCAAATACGCGCCCAGCTTCATAATTTGCCCATAAGTAGTAGCCAGAAAAAATTAAAAGCAATATGGGGAAAAAAATGAATATAAATAAAAAATAAAAATAAATAAATAACATAGAACTAAGGTCCTATGTTCAATCCTGGACATTTAGGAAATTTTATTATATGAAGACGCGCTGTAGAAAACAAGTGAAATGAAAAGGAAATCGATATAAGTTCCAAAACTTTTGGCGAGAGGAGAGAATCCAAAAACGAAATATTTTAAAAGCCAGAAAGAAGGTATTGCGTCTCTTTTTAAAATGGTACAATAGAAAAAAAATCAGGCCAAAATACTAATCATTTTTGATCTGAATAAAAGTTTTGGGATTTCAAATAAATTAAATACAAAAGTCGTGAAATTTTATGATGATAAAATAGTAATAGTTTAAAAGCTATTTAAGTTAGTCAAGGCCAAAAGCAAAAGTCCTCCAAGGAACTTGCCGCTCATCATTGGCCTAAATATTTTAAAAGCAATACAAAAATCAAGTAAAATAAAACAACAAGCCAAGTTCCGCAAATGTCCGCGAGAGGACGCAAGTTAAAAAAAAGTTAAGAATCATTTTTTCTATAAAATTATTCGCAAGGTGTAGCCAGAAAAAATATATATGAGTTGAATGCGGGAAAAAAATGTTCTATATTATAGAGACAGTTAAAAAATAAGAAAAGTATAGTATATGAAGCATCATTCTTCCACAATCTTTCAAAAGAGAATGCCGGAATAAATTTTTAAATCAGTGCTAGGACCTTACCGGTCATCGTAGGCTTAAAAATTTTAGAAGCAATATAAAAACAGGTGAAATAAAGAATCAAGCTAAGTTCCTGAATTGTTCGCGAAAGGGGTCACAAGAAAAACAAATTAAGAGCCATTCCTAGCTCCAGCTATTAAAAAACCAGAAAAATATGTAAATAATCTCGACAATTGAGAGGGCCAAAAGAAATTTTGAAATCAAAGCAAGGACCTTTCCGGTCATCCTTGACATAAATATTTTAGAAACAATATAAAAAATAAGTAAAATAAAGAAGAAGTCTAGTTCCTGAAAAGGGCCGCAAGAAGAATGATTTCTAGCTTAGTTTAAAAGAGGATGTTGGCGAAAAAAAAATTGTAAATCAGAGCGAGGATCTTATCGGCTATCCAAGGCTAAAATATATTAGACGCAATATAAAAAAGCAAGAAAATAGAGAACCAAGCCAAGTTCCCAAATTGTTCGTGAGAGGCCGAATAATAATAAATTAAGAATCACTCCTAGCTCCATAATTATTCGCAAGATGTAGCAAGAAAAAATACATAAGCTGGACAGAGGAAAAAAATATTTTTAAAACAAAATAAAATTGTACGATGAATCACGCAAAGTTCCAAAATTGTTTAAAAGTGAATCCCAAAGAAATTTGTACATCCTAGGCTTAAATATAAAAAAAAGTATAATAAAAATGGCTCAAGAAAAAAAATTGAGAATCAATCCTAGACTGAGCCGGAAAAAATATGTGTTTCATATTAATAAAGGTACTAAAAAAGTTCCACAATTGTTTAAAATAGGATACCAGAAAAAACAAATTTTAAATCAGTTCCAATTCGAAAATTTTCCAAAAGAGTGTGCGAGAAAAAAAACCCCAACAAATCAGGCCAAGTTCGAAAATTATCACCAGTTAAGAACAGTGTAGACTTGAAGAGTGCGCATACAAAGCCTTACCTTACGCCAAATTCCCAAATCGTCCGCGAAGGAGCACAAATTAAAATATTCCCAAAATTGTCCAAAAGAGCGCGCAAGTAGGAAAAACAACAAATCAGGTCAAGTTCAAAAATTATCCTCCAGATGGAGCCAACTAACAAATAAAAGCTGTGCGTAGAAAAAAAAACCTATTTTACTATTATAAGTAGACAATATGCTAGAAATCAAAAAGATTTCATCAATCAACAACAAACAGTCTAGACTTGAAGAGTGCGCATACAAAACGCGCTTATATATAATCTTGCTGATGCAGACACAGACTTTTAGCGCCCACTGTGACAGGCAATGAGACTGCACGTCACGCAGGCAGCAGCACTTACACATAGCTGAAGTGTGTCTATCGGTATGTGTGTGTGTGTGAGCGTATCTATGTGTGCGTCTGTGTCTATGTGTGTGTCTTTGTGTTAGTGGCCCCTTTTCAGCCATGGCGCATTTCAGTGAAAATGTGGCGCATATGGCGCACAACATGTGCCAGGCCGTGCCGCCAGTTGGCCCACTAGTAGTTGCCCCTGCGCCCTCTCGGAGGCTGGCAACCAACTCCCTTGCCCCTAAAGTGGGGCAAGCAGCCAATGTCGTTGCGCTGCTGCTTCATTCGATGGTTTTGGGCACTGTAATGGGCCGCACATCAGTGTCTATGTTATGGACCGCGTATCCGTGTCCAAGTCTGTCTGGAAGTATGCGAGTGTGTGTGTATCTGTGTATGTGCGTGCGTGTGTGTGTGTGTTGGTATTTGTATTAAATTCAACGAAGCTAAAAAGCTTTGTTTGCTCAATGGACGACTCAATATTTGCTTTAGCCTTAACTGCAAAGCAGTTGATTTCTTCTTTGGCTACTGACCAAAGGACGAAAAAAATTTGTTTAATTTTTGCTTAATTAGCGTCGCTGCCCAGGACTATGCATTTCAATTAACAATTGGTTGAAAGCGAAAATGGGTGCCTTAACCCTTGGCTTGGGCAGCGGTTGCATAATGACCCACCCAGCTCATCAACAACAACAAAAAGAGGCATAATGAGTCAGTAGGGTTGTGGCAGCCACAAAACGCAGCAGTTGGCAATCCCTTATACATGTCATGCAATTGGAGCACATGATGTGGATGCAACAGCAGCGGCAGCAACGTTGGCAACAATCAAAAGTGCAGCAAACCCAAAAGCTACCCCAGCTATTGAGTGCATCCCAAGTGGCGCCCCCTAACAAATCTGTGGCACGCTGCCGTCGTCGCCGACGTCGCTGCCTGCCACATAATCCACTTTTTACGCTGCAGCACACCTAGCTGCAGCTGCAGTCCCTTCCCCGCTCCATCCCGCCTTGCCTTACTTCACACGATATGGCTGTCTTTTGTTGGCTGCATAAAATATATAAAAAATAATTGGAAGTTTCTTGCCATACTGTCGTCGTCCTGCTTGCCTCGTCCTCGTTGACGTTTTCCTTGTTAGTTGCTGCACTGTGGCAGTCATGCTTTTCCTCTGCTCTTTTACTGCATCCCTTGCATTTTCCTACCTTTTTCCTACCTTTTTCCTATGTGGTTAAATCTCGTTGTTGTTGTTGTTGCTGCTTGTTTGCCAGCTTCGCCTTTTGATTTGACTTTTGTTTGCTGGTGATTAGGAGCAGCCTTTCAGCTCCTGCTTCACATCCTTCTCTCTGACTCTCTCTCTCTTCTTTCATTGTGTGCAACATTTGTTTAAACAAATTTTGGACTGCTTCTGGGTCTACCTATATCTTCTACAGCTTTTAATTGATTTACATTTAGTTTTTGGTCTTTGCTGACTTTGACTTGGGTAAGGTTTTATTTTCCGACTCTTGTGGTTATTGATGTATACATGATAACAAATTTAAGCCCATAACTGCCTATAAAAGGAAAATCAAACTAGGAAACCCTTTTTTGTACACTGTGCCCATGGGGATGAGGAGAGCTTACGAGATTTAAGAGGAGGAGGTCGATTTTGCAAAAAATCGATACACATCGTGTCGAGTATCGAGTGGGCCAAATTCAACGGCTCGAGCGTTTCTATGAACACTCATAGCTTAGAGACCAGGGAAGCTTGGGAAGCGAAATTTGAGCAAAAGCTGCGAATTATCCGAGGGTCAAGGCTATATAATTTGATATCTGACTCTGTTGCTGTCTGTTGCTCTGTCGCCTTGATGGAACTTCGCTCCCGAATGTTTTGAGGCCGACTATCGCATACGGATGAACCACGAGCTGTACGAGCTCTACGACGACATGGATGTTGTCCAGCGCATCACAATACAACGTCTGCGCTGGCTCGGCCATTTCGTACGAATGGATAAGGATGCTCCAGTGAAAAAGGTATTCGAAGCGAAAGCCGACGAAGGAAGACGAAGGGGACGACCACGACTCCGATGGAAAGATCAAGTGGAGGAGAACCTATCCTCCCTTGGTATTTCTCATTGGAGAAGGCGCGCGCAAAGCAGAGTCGCCTGGCGAGAGCTGTTGAGATCGGCCGTAACCTGAGAGCAGGTTGTAATGGCCACACAATGACGATGATGAACCTTTCTGTGGAAATATCCATTAATTTCCAACAAATAATTTTCGTCAATACTTTTATATATAAAAGATCAAGCAGACTCGCATAATATAATATTATTGAAATATAAAAGCTTCTTCCCAAAAACTTATCAAAAGTTCCGTCAATCTAACTCTCATTCAATCATGAAAAATATTTCCTAATTATACCCAACCCCATAACTTTCTTTAATAGTTCCATTTATAGCAACGTCTCTCTCAGTCTCGCTCTCCCCCTCTCCCTCACTTCCTCCCTCTCTCCCTACCTCCCTCTCTCCCACTTCCTACCTCTCTCTTTACCTTCCTCTCTTTCAATTCCTCCCTCTCTCCCTGCCTCCCTCTCTCACTTCCTACCTCTCTCTTTACCTTCCTCTCTATCAATTCCTCCCTCTCTCCATACCTCCCTCTTTCTCACTTCCTACCTCTCTTTTTACCTCCCTCTGTCCATCCATCTTTCCCTACCTCCCTTTTTCCATACCTCCCTCTTTCCCTACCTCCATCTTTCCTTACCTCCCTCTTTCCCTACCTCCCTCTCTCCCTTCTTCCCTCTTTCTCTCTACCTCTGTCCCTCCCTCTCTAATCCCATCTTAACAAACCTGTTACATTTTCACATTTTTTTTCGGAGCACATTTCTCTAATATAAAATGTACTCCAATTTCCCATTTAACTAATCCTTTTAGCATTTGAATACAAATTCTGTTAGCATCATTACTGCTACTAAGCCATTGCTCACACTTGTTTCCCCAGGATACGGAAACCTTCTTGCCGTATTCCAAACTTTCGTTACGTTTGGGACAAACTTGTACACTGTTATCAACTTGCTCATCAGGCTCATCATCATAAGCATAAGCATAAACATAACTATTATTATTAACGACACAAACAGCCTATTTAGCGCCAAAAAGCCAATGCACCCCGCTCATGTTTCCCACACTCTCGAGAACCCCCCTAGAAAAAAAACTTTAGCAAGCGATAAAAATTTGTCTACATTACCCCAAGAGCAAGTGATAGCAACAGACGTCGCACATTTCACTTGGCATATGCTGTGCCTACTCCCGAGTCCTTTAGACAACTATCTCTACCCCGACCCAACTCCTGCTGCCACACACTGTTGCCACTTCTCATCCGAAAACCGCAAATCTTTAAGTTTTTGGCTGGGAAAGACCTTTCGTTATTTACTATGCGAGCGAATGTTGAACAATGGTTACATTGGTTGTGATTAATGATGGAGTTGAGCGACTTTTGAATACTCTTTTAGTTTGGAACTTTTGAATGGATGTCTTAGAAGCTGAAAGACTGCGAACTCTTTGAAAATAATGGAGTCGGTAATTTTTATCTAGACCTGACGCAAGTATTCATCGTAGAGCATCATTTAGAATATTTTTGCAGACTCTCTAAAAATTTGAATTCTAAGATAATCCCCAAAAATACATCTATTTGTAACGTCTTTTTGGGGACATGTCAGAAAACAAGAAGTGCTTGAGAAATTTGCAGCTCGGAACCTGAAGATAAATTTTTTTTGTATAAGGGTTTGGGGCCCTGTAAAAGTTAAAAAGATAGTTTGCCAATTTTTTGCATATACCCTTCGAAACGTGGCAACACCTGGTTACTACAATAAAAATATTTTTTTTTAAACCCGATGTCCGCCAAAAGCTTTTTATATGTTTTTAAAGTTGCTCAATCCAAATCAAAGCTCAAGAATTCTCCGCTCCTTTGGATGCTTAGATTGCCTTCAAAAAACCTCTATTGGTAGGGTTTTTTAAGGTTATGTCAAAACCCTAAAATACGAATAGAAGACATGATCTGAAATCGATTTTATTACTTGTTTACCTTGTTTTGAAGGGGTTTTTTGTTTTTATGTCAGAATACTGTTGTGCTTTGGTTCTTGATTCAGATTCATAGACCCCTAAAACGGATAGAAGTCTTGATCTGGCAATTGTACCTGAACTTCATTTTTTTTAGTGAGACCATGCTTTTAAGATTATTGAATCTGAATCCAAGGCCCAAAAAGGTGGTTCTTCTGGGCTTAGATTCGTCTCCTTCTTATGTTCTGTTGCATGATCTCAGGACCAGTCACACCGAAAGCATATAGAAGACATGATCTGGCCTCTGAATCTAAAAGTCTTTCTTTCCCGGTGAGGTTACCCAATAAATTCAAAATACCTCTCAAACAGTTTTTTTATGAGTCCCGATGCCAGACGATATTTTTTACATATTTTTGGAGTCGCTAAATCGGTATTGTAGGCCAAAAAGTCTCCAGCACTTGAGATTACTGAGGTTATTTCCAAAATATCCTTTTATTTGGTTTTTGAGGCTATGTCAGAGCCCTGGGACCAGGGCCGTAGAGAAAAACTCCGACTCTTCTATAATACGGCAGTAATAAAACCGGGCCCCTGAGAAAACTCCGAGTGCGACGTAATACCTCCCTTTCGCCTTCTCCCTCTCCCGGGCCTGGGAGGGATCTTTTTTCTTCTTCGGAAGATTCTAATTTAGTAATCTTAGAATTGAAAGGTTGATTATTGCTAAAAGAGTTCTTTAGCTGGTGTGAAAAAAAGTCTACCGAAGTCGGACATCTTTTAAATTTGAAGATGCAAAATTTGTCTCGGAACTCTCGAAAGTTTGTGGGAATTAAAAATAAAAAGCTAAAATATACTATGCGATTTATCTTTGTAATCTTATAAGTTTACTATTGGTGGGAACTTCATAGATTTAGTAAAAATCGTTAAATCATAAAAAGACCGATTTGAAAGATATTTTTTTGTTTAATAATATTTGTGTGGAAAACTGCACTGCGACCTGTAAGATCTATTATGCTTCCCTCTAGCCTTAGAGCTCCTCAACTTGCCCTACATCTGCAGTAATCCTAATTATTTTAGATAGTGCTACTCTGGTGATGTCAAGTATCGATACTCTATGCCCGCCAGGGAAAAATATCGTCATAAATATGTTATGTATATATCAGGAGACATTTAAATAAGTTTTAGGTTGTATAGGCAGTATCACTATCTGAGACTGAGATCACCCAGAGACCATAAGGTCCATTCTGTTGGGTAATTAAAAGAAGGGTAGGAAAGGAACTGAAGAAGGGAGGTGTTGTGAAGGAGGATCAAAAATTGTACATTTTGAGGATTCGACGAAAGCAGCCAGTTCGTCTATGGGCACATAGGCTGGACTATCCAGACTCTCAAAAAGAAACTGGGTACACCTTCTAAGAATCGCCGGGCAGTCGCATTGCAGGTGTTAGATGCTGTATGTCTCTTCCTTATCTCTGCATTTGCGGCAGAAACCGTGATAGGGAACGTGCAACCACTCCCTTTGTTTAAGGAGTAGGAGTTCATATCTCGGCCAGAGTGCTCGAAAGATACGACAACCGGACTCCATGTCCCATTCTCTTTCCGACAGAGCTCTAGCCGTCTCCCTCATTTGCGATACGCCGTCCTGTATTGGTTTTTTAAAATACGCATCAAAGGTTTCCGATAATGATACACTTCAGTATAAGTTCCTTACAGGATTGGGTGTATCTTCTGGTAAAATTTCGTTTGCCTAATCTTCAACGGATATCGCTACGTCTAAGCCTCATGCCCTTGTATTTGGCAAGCCTACTCTCGTTGTCACATATATTTGGTCACATCTGATATAACCATTTACCCAAGTAGTTAAGGAAGTGGGCACTCTCAGCCCATTTCCCGATGCCGAGCATGAAGCACGACGTGGTACACGCTTCTCTCGTACGCGCCTTGAAGTATGTTACATTTTGTGGCCAAAAATAAGCTTAAAGTGTTGCACTGCCAAGTGACTTCCTTGCCGCCCCTTTTTGGACATGGGCACGATGGAGTGCGCATGTCCTGCTTGTTTGTGGGAAAAGTGCTGCCTTGACTAGCGCCCTACCCCTGACCAGAGCTCCTTGCCAGCTCCACATTGGCTTTGTCATTGTCTTGGCTGGCAACAGAAGTGGCTGGCTTGGCTGGCTGCTCAATTATTGAGCATGTTTAAAGTTTTTTGGCCACTGTTAATTGGACTGCGCTTGGCCTCATGCTTTTATTTTGGCCAAGTTAGCTGCCTAGCTGCCTACTGCCGCTATTCATTCAATATGAGATGCTCGTGCATATTTTATTAGGCTACTTGACCCTAATAAGTTTAGATTTATGTTTGTTGTTGTTGCTCGTCGCGTCATTCCCGGCTGGGTTTCAGCTTTTTTTTTTCCACTGTCTGTCTGTTGATCGAATTAACTGATTTTGCAATAAACAAATAAAAATGCGCTCAAATAAATAAATAAATGGAGTTAAATTTAATTTCATTAAAAAAAAACGAACGTCAACGAATATGAACTCGACAAGGCTTAATTGAATATTGTCGTTGCGTCTCAAAAAACGCTGCGGCACAAAGTCAAAAGAGCACAAACGTCATCATCATCATCATCATCAGCAATAGCAGCGTCATCTTCATCATCATCGGCTTCATCATCTTTAGAACAACAACTTGACAGCTAAAGGGGAAAAATTTGTGCAGTTTCCCAAGAACAATCGTTGGGGCTTCTAAGCAAATCAGACATCAGACCAGAACCAGACCCCGTTGCATTCTCCATTTTCAAGTATTCGCTGCAAAATAAAATTCAATTAGCTTGATTGCAAATCGTAAAATGTCTACGAAGAGTTTGTTCGAGGCTTTGGTCTAAAAGCGTGCCAACTCTTTAGAGCGCATTAAAAATATATAGGCTTTGGAGTTAAGAGTTAAGAGCTTTGTGTGAACGGGGATTCTAATCAAAGCTAAAAACAATCATGGCTCTTTAAGTTGTTTATCAAGATAAGAGCTGATATGGCAAGTTGACTTAATTGACGAGATAATAAACTGCTTGTTGATAATATAGGTGGGAAATTTTATCGGGTTTTTATGGCAAACAAGTAAGGAATTGATCAGATCAGCGAAAGAGGACGGTATCGAAAATGCTTTCCCAGTCTTATCTCCAGTTTGAAATCTTTGAAAACATTCCAGTCAAGCTTCACCAAAATCTTTCAACTGCAAACTTACTTCCGCAAATACATTAAGTATACGCAATGTTTCTTCTTATGTGGCCATAACAACCCGATTACCGGATTACGGCCTGCCTTAAAACATCTCTCCAGGCGCCTCTGCATTGCGCGCGCCTTCTCCAGTTGGTCACATCGAGCGAAGACAGGTCCCCTTTCACTTGGTCTTTCCAACGCAAACACGGTCGTCCTCTCCGCCGACGGCCGCTGACTACCGCATCGAACACACGTCTAGCTGGAGCATCCTTGTCCATCCTAACGACATGCCCGAGCCAGCGAAGCCGCTGGATGTTGATACGCTGAGCAACGTCCATGTCGTTGAAGAACTCATACAGCTCCTGGTTGGTACGGATGCGGTAGTCATCGCCAACTCGAATAGGACCAAAGATCTTGCGCAGTACTTTCCTCTCGAAAACTACCAAGACAGCTGCATCAGTAAGCGACACGGTCCAGGGTACCGCGCCGTAAAGAAGCACTGGAAGGATGAGTGCCTTGTAGAGTGTTAGTTTTGTCGCACGAGAGAGGTCTCTACTACTCAATTGCCCATTGAGACCGAAATAGCACCTTTTGGCAAGAGTGTCGGTGGTAACGGCGGTACCAAGGTAGATGAATTCCTTGACAACATCGAAAGTATAGCTAATCTGAGACCCAAGCCGCCGCACGTGCCTACTTGTCGACAGCATATACTTCGTTTTGCCCTTACCGCCAGACCCATTTTCGCAGACTCCCGTTTGATAGCACTGAAGGCCGCGGTGGCTTCAGTCTTTCACACAGTACGCTCGTAAGGACCTTATGTGCGATTGGGAGAAGGCTTATACCCCTGAAGTTGGCGCAGATAGTGGGATCTCCCTTTTTCAGGACAGGACAGAGGGCACTGAGGTTCCAATCGCTGGGCATCGCAATGTTTACTATGCTAAAATTTAAAACAGATCAGGACAAAATCCAAAATGCTTTCCCAAACTCATCTTTAGTTTGAAATCTTTAAAAACGTTATCACTTTCTAGTTGGGCTTCTTCTTTCTTTCACACCAACTATACGCAATGTTTGACCAGAGTAATTAGCTACGCCTTTTGAAAAATCTCTTTGAAATCTATGAAAACAGCGCTACAATTCATTCTACTATATCTCTATCCCCTAGGATTCTTCAATATATTTCAACTCTAACCTTTAAACGTACATCAAGTATACGCAATGCTTGACCAAAAAAATTAGTTTTGCCTTTTTAAAGATCAGGGCGGCTTCGAAAATGCTTTCCCAGTCTCAACTCTAGTTTGAAATTTTCAAAACAGAGCTTTAATTCTCTAATATCTGTAGGCTTCTTCAATCTCTTTTAACATCAAGTATACGCAATGCTTGACCAAAATAATTAGTTTGGCCTTTTAGTGCTAGTTAGATATATTAAGTATACGCAATGTTCGCTACGCTTAAATATAAAACAGATTCGGACTGTATAGAAAATAGTTTCCAAGTCTCATCTCTAGTTATCTTTCAGAACTTTACCAGATAGTAGACTCTCCAATACATTCTGCAGACTTTAACTTCATTCCTCACATATATCAAGTATACGCAACGTTTGAGCAAAATAATTACTTTAGCCTTTTTAAAGATCAGGACGATATTGAATCTGGCTTGAAATCTTTAAAAACTTTACCACATTTTTTCTAGGCTTCTCCAATACTCTTAAACTCCAAACTTTAACTTAGTTCATTAGCATTAAGTATACGCAACGTTTGACCAACATTAGTTCTGCCTTTTAGGTCTAAACATTTTATTTAATTATTTTTTGATTTTGCAGCAAATCGCGCCCCCTTTCTGGTTTCTATTGTTGTACTTGTTGTACTCGTTGCTGTTGTTGTTGTAGTTTCTGCCAGTGTTGGTCAGTTATTAACGTCACGCTAATTGAATTTGTCAGCACTTTGACTGTTGACTATCATTTGCCATTTGCATTCTGCTATTTACTTTTTTTTTTATTTGCAATTTTTCACAGTTGTTTGTACACTTTTTTATTTTATTTATTTTATTTTTTAGACTATGGGTTATTCTTTGAGAAATCGGAAATTATATAAAATGTTATATAAAATTTGTTTAAGATACTAATAAATAACACTGCACAACAGCATGTCTGATGATTGGGTTATGTTACATGATCTTAGTCCAATTTTTTATGACGAATTCAAATCTGTTACTAATATTTCAGTATCAGCTCTCTTATAAATTAATGTGTCATGTGTTTTTCTTATAATAAAACGTTATATTATATATTAAGAAAGATTTCGATTGAGAATATCGTATTTTATTTAGTACTTAAGTTAAAAAACTTTCTTTTATTTGATTTTATCTTTGAAGTTGAAGGAAGAGAACTGTTCGGAATGCTCCCACAATAGTCAGCCATTATGTGTGCGTTCCAGTAGCCTTGATAGCGTTGGAAGGACCTTAGATCTCCAAGATTGCCGGGGAAATAGTCAAGGGTGGTTTTAAAAAAGTGTAACTTTATGCTCATGTTACATTCAAGGCTTTAAAAGTGACTTATTAGTTTTTTGACGTATTGAGAATAGTCAGAACTTTTCTTATTACCCATAAATTTTTGAACAAGCCAAACGAAACTCACTTTCATTCCTTTTCTCAATCTCTGTCATATTGTCCGTAAAATTTGAGTCTTTTATTAAAGATCTTATCTGTGGACTGTCAAAAATTACCGCTTGTTATCTTGTCTGTACTGAGTTTTGAAAACTTTTTTGATAGAAAAACGAAACAATTTCCATTTATGTCAAGAAAATTTGAGGAAATATTGTTCTCTTGTGCGGTAATAAAAAATGTTAGTTTCCTTTGTTACTAAGTTTCATTCTTTTTGCCTAGAAGCCAATATTTCAGAAGCAGACTTAGACAGACCCAAATCTCTGATAAGCTCGTTCAAATCATCTTGGTTAAATAATTTTCTACTATCACTACTGTCAGTATTCGCTTTTAACTGTATGTATAGGCTGCTCCTCCGCTGCATCACTTTGAGGTTTAGGTAGTATCTTAGGGCTTAAAACACGTCTATATGCCGACCGTATACGAGGATACCTTCCCGTTTCGAGCATCAGTGTGTTTTCGGTTAGATGCCAGTAAATGTTTTGCCCAATTTCAGGAAGGAAATTAACTTCGGCATCAGAACTTTTTACACGGTTCGTGGCCATTTATTCTTTATTTTTTCAAAAACATGGACTTCGATTTGTATGTAAACTGTTAATTCTTTACCATGATTCACTGAGTGCTGTTCAAACAGTCATTCTTGATGCTATACAGTTTTTCCAAAATAGTTTTTAATTCAAGATTTTCCATAGGTATCCTTTCTAAGTTGTCGGAAAGTTCCGAGTTAGGTATATATGCTCTTACAAAGTGGCTATTACATCCTCATGATCTCATTAGTTTTGAAGATCTCAGCAGTCTGTTGTATCTTTCAATTATTGCAATCTATGATCATCTTCAAGCATAGTTCGGAACAAGAGCATGCCCATGGTGCATTATCCATGAAATGTAGCAAAGCTTTGTTGCTTAGTTTTTGTCGCGCAAATAGATTTTTCACAACCTAGATACGAGAAGAGCATTATTGTAACGCAAAAGTAGCATTTAGTCATCTAAGCTTTTCTTGTTGGATCTCCATATGACGGATAATTAGATTGTTTATTTAGTCCATAACTCTATAAGGCCTTGGATGATTCGTGACAAACTAAATTTAAATGGTGGCTTTCGGCTTAAAATCTATGCCGCGGCATTTGGCATCAAGTAGCAACAGTTCATATCGTTCCTTAGACACCATTGAGTCATTCAGCAGATTTTTTGGTCAAATTTTGCATTTCGTACGATCTACGCTGAAACACTTGTTCAGGTTAAAAATTTCATGGCACGAGCTTATCAATATACCGACATCCTCAGCAACTTCTCTAATAGTGATTCGACGATTTTCCAAAACAATTTTCTTCACTACTTGAACGTTTTCAATCAGCTATTGACGTGCTTGGGCGTCCAGAGTGAGGCTCATCATTGGCATCTTCCCGACTATCTGGGATAGAGTTTGTACCACTTGTAAACATTTTTTCAGGCTCTGAACAGTTTCGCGCGTATTCTATTGTCAACATTTCAATTGTTACGGAGCACTTACATTTTATTTTTTACACAAAATTTGATGCAAATCCGTTGATCCATATTTTTTTATTAAATTTTTTAACCCATTCTTGGCTTGCTTGGAATGTGATGTCTTCAGCAGATTCATCGATATTCTCATTCTTTAAATTTTCGAAATTACGTAAAGCTTTTTCGTGGACAGACATTTGACTCATTGACATTCTCCGTTTGTTATTGTCCTCAATGCCACATAATCAATAGTTCTTCCAGTTCAATTTTCAATAATCGAGTTTCTTTGGCGTGTTAATCTCAAGTCATTTGAAAAAATTTTAAAAAGAGCGGCCGTATTGCGAGGTATTGGTGTATATTATAAATATATGCAGATTTTTAATGAAATAATATTTTGTTATTTTGTAAATTTTTAGAAATTTAATGAAGAGTATTTTTTTTTAATTCAGAAAATTATTGACATATAAAGGTTTTTAACAAAACCAAATTTAACAGATTTTAAATAAATTTTGAAAGTCATCATTTTGAATTATAATCACCCCTAGGCGAAAACTGTCAAAGCCATAATTCACATATTTTAAAGGTTTTTTCCGCATTTTTTTTTGTGCTAGATATTGTTGATGATTTATTTTTCCACTTACGTGTAAAATATATTAATTAATTTATAAAACATAACATATGGTACTTACTCGCATTTGACTTGACAACAACAACAACACCAACAGCATCAGCAACAACAACAACTACAACAACTAACAACAATAACATAACAGTGTTCTCAATGGTTTCAGTTTCAAAGCAATACAGTTGACTGGTAACACATTGCGTATGTGTGATATCAATTTTTATATGGAGTGTATATTAAGTATACGCAAAAAGAAATTATTTTGTTTGAAAAGTAACAAATAAAAATATGAAAATGATAGTACAGAGATCAAATTATTAAAGTATTTAAAAACCATTTTAAATTTAAAAGGAATTTTATTTTTCACTCGTGAAATTTGTCACCTCATGCAAAGTTTTAGTTCACTCTTTAAGGGTGAATTTCTCAATTCTCTACCCTAAAACACATTTTATTTATGAAAAATTCTAAGCTTTATGACTATACTAAAAAATATGCGCACATTTGACAAAAATGATAAGTCTTCAGGTCGTTAGTCTTTCAAATGATAACAGCTTAGACATAAAACTAGACAAAAGTCGTGTTTACTAACTTGCACTTGGACAGATAAAGATTATACTCTATTCAAATTTTTGTTATTCACATGTTTTGAAGTCATGTGATTTGGGATTATTTAAACTTGAAATTCTTCGCAAAAATTTCAAGATTAATTTAAATTGATTTATTATATATAATATAATAATAATAATAAATAGGCATATATTAGATAAGCTGTGCTAAGCCAAATTCTATACCATTTTGAATTTTTAGCGTAATCTACCATAAGTAAATGCGAAGTTATTTGGAAATTTTTATATAAATATTTATTTATTGTAAACAACTGAGTGTTAGAGGGGATGAGACAGGGTTTAAAGAAACCCATTTGCTTGCCTTCTTGGGGGTCATAAAATATATAAATTCCTCAAAAATGCAGACATGATATCTTGGCCTTAATATAAAAATAAAAGCACATCCCAAATAAAGGCTTCAAAAAATTTTTTAAATGATTGCTAAAAACTTTCCTTAATAAACTGAACCAACTTTATTTTAAAATTGTTTCCATTCACCCAAATTTTGGAGACATAGAATTGCATATTAGGATGGGAAACCTCGAAAAGTATTGAATGGTTCGGAAAGGTCTGTTCCTACCTTGACAGAGCTGATGGTGTCATTCTGCAAAGACGAATCAGCTTTGCAGGAATACCGAATTCAGACTTGATGGTGTATAGGCGATCCCTTATAGAGCTATCGAATGCAGCTTTGTTATCGATAAAGAGATTGATAGCTATTGATCTGCTTTTCGTGGGTCTTTTCCGGGATTTGGCGTAGAGTGAAGATGTGGTCTAAGGAGGACTTACCAGGTCTGAAGCCGCACTGATAGGGTCCGATCTGTGTGTTGGCATATGGTTTCAGTCTTTCACATAATACGCTCAACAGGATCTTGTATAAGATGGCAATAAGACTGATTCCCCGGTAGTTGGCGCATATCGTCGGGTGACCCTTCCTCAGTATAGGACAAAGGTTTGAAAATATTAAAAAAAAAATTTGCCTTATGCACAAAAAGTATCATTTCCGACCACTGTGCACAGATTTATGCCTGAAAGTGTGTTTAAACCACAGCTCCCACAGCATTTTTGCTTCCACTGCTATAACACAACAAGTTTATTTTTAAAATAATAAAAAATTTTATAAATAATTTTAATAATTACACATTTGTTAAATTTAATTACTTGTTAACTGCAACTGCTTAGTAGCATTTAATTACAAAGGCGTACTTGCCTAAAAACGCCTCGAAAACCGCTAGCGATTTTAATAATTGCTCGACTTTGGTTTTGTTGATGTTTATACTTTCTGCTATTATTCTACTTGTTATTGTTGCTACTTTTTTACGTTCCCACTTTCACAAGCAGAGCTCCTCTCTCTATGCTAGCTGCTCTGCTCTGTCTCTGCTCTTCCCGCTCTCTCACGCTCTGCTTGTAGACGACAAAAAGCGCCTACAATCTGCTCAGTAATTTTTAATAGCAAATCTGCTGCCATTTGCGGCACATTTCGCGTACAATTTTCATTTTTGTTGTGCCCACATATTTATTTTCATGTGCCTTTTGCTGGTGGTTTATGGGCGGGTAAGCAAGGCAGGCGGGCAGGGGGTTGCTTGGCTCTGGTCTAGCACAACGTGCTGCATAAGAGGGGCGCACTTTACATTTGTTTTGTTTATTTTGGCGTGAGCGTTGCCAGCGTCACTGAGAGCGGGCCAGCGCTGAGTGAGTAAAAAAGAGTAAGTGAGTGAGTGAGTGTGTGTTGGTGTGTCTTTGAGTGTTTTGACAGAGTGAGAGCGTGTTTGCGCTCTTTGGGGTTTTGTTTTCGCTTGTTTCGGCGTTGTGTTTGTTTGTTGTTGTTGTTTTTGCGATTACTGGCATGCCATTTCCCGTTATCAGTGGTGGCAGTGGCAGGCAGACTTTCTGCCAACCTGCTGCCAACGTCTGCTGGCTCAACAATGACGTCGGCAACGCTGCGCTGACGTCGCAGTCAACGTCATAGGCATTGTTGTATGCCAACGTATGTACTATTTTATTTGCTGACGCCGTGCGTCGTCGTCGTCGCTGTCGTCGTCGCTGTTGTTGTGGCAGCTAATTTTGGATTTCTAAGCGGGCAGAAATATTTTTAGATACACTCGGGCGCAACTAAATGCAGATTGCTTTATTTATATACACTGTAAACCGAGCGGGGTACATTTGGGGAGCTATAGATTTTTGCTCTATTTGTTACTTTTGTGCTTATTTCGGATATTAAAATGATTTTTGGTAGAAGTTATTTTTACGCTGTGAAGCAACTTTTGACCTCAGATATAAATATATTGGATGGTGTGTATAAAAGGTGGACACGTTGAAAAGGTTAAAGGTTTTACACTGAGAAAACAATTCAGTATTCCGTACTTAAAACGCCACATTTCGAACTTGATATCGGCCCAACTACGGATTTGCTAAAATGAAGAACTTGATACTCAGATTAGGTATAATTTTTTTAAGTACGAAATACTTTTATTAAGAATGAATAAACTTGGAAATTTGTACCTAATTCAAGATAACTTTCAAGCTTATTTCGAGTATATGAGATCTTGGAGGAAGTTTCCGAGTTCTTAGTTCATGTCTGTTTTGAGCATGAATCAAGTTGTTTAAGTAACTTAAAATGAGTGTAAAATATCTTAATGCAAGCATGTGAATCTGGATTTAAGAACGGTCATAGAACAAGAAGACGCCTAATAAGAATTCACCCAAATGACCTCAGAAGGCTAGTCTTATCATAATGACTACTTGATTTTTGAAAATACTTTCGAAAGTATTTTTACGAAATCGTAGCATCTATAGTTCTTACCCAATTTTAAAGATTTTGGACTCAAAATGTTCTTAAAAGAAGATAATAAAACAAAAATTTTAATGCTTAAAAATCTCGAAAACGATACTTAAGAAAAAGTTTTAATAAATTCATATTCATATTCAAAGTTTCTCGATCCAAAAATACCCTAAAAAACACTTTTTTTAGGAAGGTACACTCGATGACCTCAAATTTGTTAATAAGTATCATTGTAATTCTAATCAAAGTCTGAAGATTTCAAAGACAAATTCTGTGGAAGATGAGGTTAAAGAAGAAACCCATACAAAAAATCTACAATATTACGAAAATTCCTTTAAATTATTTGTAAGTAAATAGAGCTATTGACCTACCCTACATATTTTTACAAAAAGTTTCGAACTAAATGTAAAATCATAATTGTAAATCACTGAAAAAAATTCTAAATTTTTCTGAGGTCTTACATAGAAATAGAATATAAAACAAAAAAAAATCTACATCAAAAACTGCTTGTTTGACTGTACACAAGCAGTGCTCAACGTTTAGACTTACAACTTACCCTACATATTTTTTCAAGAATCTTCGAACTAAATGTTAATTAGTGAAAAATTTGCTAAAATTCTCTAGAGAATATTATATTCTAAAAAATTCTCCACCATAAACTGCTTGCTAGACTGTAGACAAACAGTGCTTAACGTGTGCACTTAAAACCTAGCCTAAATATGGTTTCAAGAAATTTCTATCGAAATGTTAAGTCTCTGAAAAAATTGCTAAAATTTTCTGGAATCTTAAATGGGGATATAATTTTGCAAAATAATCTACACCAAAAACTGCTTGTTAAACTAACGTATGGAACTAAAACTTGCTCTACAAATTATTACAAGAAGTTACAAGCTAAATGTTAAATCATTGAAATATTTGCTAAACTTTACTGGGATCTTAGGTATAAATATTATCTTCCGTAAAAACATTTTGCAACGGAAACTGCTTGGTTGACTGTTTGCAAGCAGTGTTAGAACGGACTTATAACTTACCCTTCATATTTTAAAAGAAGTTACAAACTAAATGTTACTAGACTGAAAAATTTGCTAAATTTTACTGCTTGTTAGACTATACATAAGCACTGCTTATCGTGTGGACTTAAAACGTACCCCTACATATTTTTTCAAGAAATTTTGAGCTCAATGTGAGATCACTGACAAATTTGCTAAAATTCAGGAGGGTCCTAAATAAAAATACTATTAAAAAATCTCTACCTAAAACTGCTTGTTAGACTGCACACAAGCAGTGCTTAACGTAGGATAAAACTTACTCTACATATTTTTTCAAGAAATTACGAGGTTAACGTTAAATCTTTGAAAAATTTGTAAAAATCTACTGCGATCTTAGATGAAAATATAATTTTCAAAGAAAAAATTCTACGCCTGAAAATGCTTTTTCAAGCAGTCCTTAACGTATAGTCTTAAAACTAACCCTACATGCCTTTTACAAGAAGTTTCAAACTAAATATTAAATCACTGAAAAATTTGCTAAAATTTATTAGATGAAAATACTATTTTCAAAAAAAAAAAATCACTTGGGTCTTAGATGGAAATCTTATTGTGAGAACAAAACTAGTCTATCCTGCTAGACTATGCGCAAGCAGTGCCTAACTAATTTCGAACTACATGATAAGTCCCTGAAAAATTTGCTAGAATTTACTAGATGAAAATATTATTTTAAAAAAAAACAATTATCCGCCGAAAACTGCTTGTTAGACTGTACACAAGCTAGTTATAGACTTAAAACTAGCCCTACTTTTTTTTACCAGAAGTTTCGAACTAAATGTTAAATCACAAAAAAAATATGCTAAAATTCCCGGGGATTTTATATGGGTACTTTTAGTAAATCTACCCCGAAGACAAGCAGTCTTCAAGTTAGACCGAACACAAGCCTGTAAAAGAAAACAAGAACCTTATAAACAAAATCCAATTCACTCACGTTTACTACTAGAAACATTTGTTGAGAAGAAGTTTTGAACTCAGTATTAAATCAATGAAAAATGTGTTAAAATTTAATGAAATATAATATAACAAAAAAAATTCACAACCGAAAACTGCTTTTAAGAACGTACACAAGCAGTGCTTAACGTATTTACTTATAGTTTACCCAACATATTTTTATTAAAAGGTTCGAACTAAATTTTCTATAAAATTCTCGGGCGTCGCAGTTGAATAAAATATCTTCCCCAAAAAAAAATTTCCTCCAAAAACTGCTTGTTATACTGCACCAAGCAGTGCGTACTTGTAAAAGAGAAGAGAAAGAAGTATTTAAAATACTTTTAAACAAATGAAAAACATTTTCTTTTTTGTAGGGTATTTATCTGTCGCTCATCAACCCGCCAGTTTTCCATTTTGTATTTATTTTTTTCTCAATTGTTGTTTGCCATATTTGGACGCTGCCATGATTTATTTTTAGCCATTGCCAGTTGATTTATCTTTAAGTTGCATTTACGCTGAATTTGTTGCTAATCAGTTTTTATTTCATTCTCTTTTCCATTGCAGGTGAGTTGTTCATTCATCTGGTTATTTATATCAGTGTGTGTGTGTGTGTGCCTATCTATGTGTAAGTATGTATCTTTATATGTGCATTGTATCTTGTATCTGATATGTATATATGTGGAATGCTACAAAGGGTAAGTGCAGCCAATTAGCAGAAAAAGAGTTATGATTAAACTCTTGGTGGGCTTACTTTTTATGAACCGGAAAAAATTTGAAAGATTGTTGCGTTTTTGAGGAGTTGACCGGGTAACAAGAATTAAATATTTAATTTATTTTAATTGGAAAATTTATAAAATTAAATTAAAGTGCTGACGTATTGGCTAAGATAAGATAGATAAGACAAAATTCTGACTCAGATCGCTACTAAGAAAATCAAGTTCCAAACTTCTTAACCTAAAGAGCCACCAAAATCTTTTTGCTCCTAACTCTGGCTTATAAAAAGTCTGCGATGATTGTTTTCCAGCCCAACTTTAATTATCTAATCCCGAATAGAGCTAAGAAATCTTAATAAAGCTAAGTTTATGCACATATATACTAAGTATATAACACATATATATGTATCTGTGTGTGTAGAATTGTGTCAACGTCTTTACGCGTAAACAAACTCAGTCAGTTAGTCAGTCAGTCAGTTATTGAAAACAAAGCCAAGCCAAGTCAAGACACCAATAGTCGAGGAGTAGTCTGAGGAGTTATAATAACCAGACCAGACCCAGACCGAGACCAGACCCCCCAAAGCACGCCCAACAGCTGCTGTTTTTTGCCGATATCAATGCTGCTGCTTCTTATGTACTACATACTTTATATATATGTATTTATATAGTACATAATATATATAGAAGACAGGCAGACGCTGGCAATCACTCAGACATATATTTACATGTGTTCTCAAAGTTGTTGTTTCTAAAGTGTTTACATTTAGCTCTTTTGAATTATCATTAAATTTTCACTATTTTTTTTATACACTATAACTAGTGGATTGGATTATGGAGTTCTACGTAAAATTGGAGACATTGAGGAATGTATGCGAAGATTTTCAGATATGTATGGGATGTTTTTTTTTTGCATGGCTGTGTTTTTACACAACTGCACAACACCCCATTCGAGTCCTAATTTCTGACTAATCACTAAACATTGTGCATCCATAGTCCGCACATCAGGATTTCTCAACAATCTATGTGAAGATAAGAGTAATATCTTATCTATGATTAGTCCCGGAAAACGGGGTTGCACTTGGACACCGTTTAGTCCAACGTACAACTTTACCACTAATCTGACAACTTCGCCTGCGGGTTTATCTACCATAACAATTTATTCCGATCCTATCTCTCCTAGATCTCTCTGTGATCTTTGTTCTTACAGAGCATCCCATTTAGCCAACCGCAAACCGTGGTTGCCTCATTGAGATGCGGATTGGGGTCGGTTTCGTAATACTTAACTAGCAATCGCATTATAGTATTGTAGAACAGTCGGTAACACTTCCAAAATCCTTGAAAACACATCTTAATCGAAGGATAGATCACAAACTAAATACTTACTTCTTTATGCGAAGTTCAAGGCCCGCTCAAAAAACTCTGAGCTTATGTACGACATGTGTTATGAAAACTTGATAATTGAAAGTTTTATAGAACTAGTTCTCTTCGAGTTCCCAAATTCTCTTAATAGGAATTCCCATGTCCCTTCCAGGGGCGAATGACAAAATAGTCAATCAGGGAATTATTATTATAGAACTATCACCTTCACACTATCATTTCTCTGAGCCTGATCAAAGGAAGTTCTTGAGGAACTATCAAAACTTCATATTTCCATATGGCTTACAAAAAATGAAAGAAGGAAGGAGATGGAAGGAAGTTACAAAATCCCCTCGCCTTGCATGATAGTAATGTCTAGGGTTAAAAGATATGATAGACTAAGACGCACTCTGAACTTTAGGGCTTATCTATCTGAAGATTTGGGAAAATGTATTTTATGTTAATAACTCTCTCGGGTTATCGACCCAATTGAAAATTAAAGACTGTAAGAACATCTAGCTGCCTCTAGATTTCAATAACATAAAGCTAAGGATAAGAAGGCCTTACCATATATTAAGTGATGTTGCGGATATTTGAGAAAACGGCTGAGGATCTTAAAACTACAAATTATCATACTAGTCGCTACCAGAAACGTCTTCTACTTCACCAGAACATTTTGACGATAGGCCCCTTCAAAACTAATACCAAAAGATGGTCCTTTAAAGACAAAGAACAACTATACTGATCCGAGGTCGATACATATTTTCTCTTACGTATTTCAAGGCAATGAATTCGAATACACTAAGACCTAAGGGTCTAGGCTAAAATATAGAGTAGAATAGATTTTAACCTCAAAAAACAGCTCTTAAGGCAAAAAATCCTAACAAGTTAAGCTTTTATTTGGTTTTTGCGTTTATGTTAGAAGCTTAAATTTCGATTCTGCGACCCAACATCAATTCCATAAGAAAGTGAAAAAGTCGGTTCTTTAGGGACCTCTTTTCAAAAAAAAACCCTCATTCAGAATCCAGGATTTGCTTCGACACCAAAAACAAAGTAACTACGAAGCCTAAAAAAAGTTTCATAAGCTTGGATTGATCTATTTCAAACCCCTCAGTCAAAATGCTCTGAATTTGCTTCGACACGAAAAACAGAGAATAACTGCAAAGCCTTAAAATTTTATTCATAAATGGGATCGATATTCGATTGACGCACTGAATACGAAACCGATTTAGAAAATTCAACATTTTTTCTCAGGCCGGTTATCCAGCGAGGTTTTTTATATATTTTTTTGGGTCAATGAATTTGAATTCAAAGCTGAAACGACCTTAGTACGTCTGGTTTCTGAGATAACACCCAAAATACCTCTTTTTGTGAGTATTTTTGCGATTATTTCAGAATTCTTTAAATAGGTAAATATTTGAAGCTTAGATTAGGGTTAAGGATTTTGAACCTTAAAATCGTTCTTTTTTCTTTTGGTTATGTTTTTGCATTACCTCAGAACACCCCATAACAAATTTTTTTTCAAGTTCCGACGATTTTTTAAATAGATTTTTGAGGCTGCTGAACAACGTTTCTATGAACACCAACAAAAGAACTAGTTTTGTGGTATACTAAAGTTTATTTAATTGATTTTATTTGGATTTCTGAGATAAATTCCAAAAACCTCTTTTTATGGGTATTTTTGCGGTTATTCCAGAATTCTGAAGTGAGGAAGACTCTTGAAGCTGGAATTGGGATTCAGTAAAACCAAAAACATTTAATACATTGTCTGACTTTTGGATATGGAAGCTTCTTAGATAATATCTTGGGAACGGGTTGAGAGATTTTGATGAATTGATGCGTTTTCATTAGTAGCACCCTAAATCCCAAATATTTAAATAACGTATCTTTAAGTCTTGCTTATAATATAAAAGCGAACGATATCGTCTGTCGGGTATATAATACAAAAAAGTACTCTAGAAAGAATTCTAGCAAGAAATACGCACAGAGCATGGCGCACCTGTAGGACTATCCCTCTTAGGCAGGCATAGAAATTTCAATTATTTCAGGAGCAAAAAAACAAAAGTGCATTACATATTCAGTAGAGTTTCCAAACTAGCTGCTCGATAAAAAGAGTATCTAAACTTCAACATTATGCACTTGGCTTTCTCGATAATGTCTTCTTTATACCTCTCTCTCTCCTCACTGTCTCTCTTGCCTGTGGCCACACTTGATTTTTATTTTCACTTACATTTCGTTTTTTTCTATTTCGTTTCTCGATTGGCTTTCCCTTACCCCCTCGCCCCATAAAGCAATGCCTCCTCACATAATATATTTAAGCTAATTTTAGTTTTTAGCTTTTCTTTGCATTTTAATTAAAAGTGCTTAGCATTGTATGGGCTGGACTGTACTTTGTCTATGTAATAGTCAAAGTGTGCGAGTGTGTGTGTGAGTGTGTGGCGCCTTATAGGCCCAACAATTTTTAGAATTTAAAAGAAAACATTATAAAGGCGGCCGGCAGCTGTTTGTGGTCAAAATGCGGCAAATTAAGCTATTTTCATAATTCCTAATGGTTAATAGTTTGCATTAGCTTCAAAATGGAAAACAGCAGCTGCCACTTGGCCAGCTTCATTTAATTGAATTGATTTGGCCTACACTTGGCGGCACCGCCGCACCACAACCTCTCCCACAACCTGTCCCACAATTGTCAATAACAGCTTGCTGTTAAGTCTAGGCTTATGCTGGGTTTACACTGCAAATCATAATTTCGGTAAGAATTTGAAGTTTGATCTGTTAGATCCTCAATCTGCTCTATTAAGCCAGTGTCTAAGCGAAGGTGAGACACATATAAATTATTTCGTACTAACGGGTGATTCGTTAAGACCTTTTTATTAATGATTTGGCAAATGCAAATTTCAAAGGAATGATGGGATTTTTATTTATGATTTCGAAAGGATATTTTATGGCATTTATTTTTTAGCCCTACGCTCCACACGGAGTTAGAGGAACTTATATATAATATATATATTTTTTAATAATAATCTTGTTCAAATGTTGGCCGCAACTGCGTTTTAAATGGTCCATCCTGAAGATCCAATTTTCCATGACTCGTTCAAGCATTTCCACTGGTATTTGGCCAATAACACGAGTAATGTTGGCTTCCAAGGCCTCAATCGTTGCTGGTTTGGTTTTACGTAACCCCAAAGAAAAAAGTCGAGCGGTGTGATATCGCACGATCTTGGCGGCCAAGGTACGGGTCCCGTACGTGAAATAAATCGCTCACCAAATTGACCTCGCAGTAGAGCCATTGTTTCCTTGGCAATGTGGACCGGAGCGTCATCTTGTTGAAACCAAATGCCGTCGAGATCAAGGGCAACAATTTCAGGCAGCAAAAAGTACGTTAACATGGTCCGATAGCGTGCGCCATTTTTAAAAAATACGGACCAATGATTCCACCAGCCCACAGACCGCACCAAACCGTTGATTTTCTTGGATGTAATGGCAGCTGGTGAACCTCTTCGGGTTGATCTTCTCCCCAAATCCGGCAATTTTGCTTATTCACGAAGCCGTGGAGCCAAAAGTGAGCCCCATCACTGAACAAAATTTTGGTCGACAACAACGGATCTACATTCTTTGCAGAACGCTGATTTCGTAGTACAATTGTACAGTTTGTAAACATTCTTCGGGTGTAAGTCTTTGCATGATGATTTGCCAATGAATACTGAACAACTTTGCCTTTGACAGCTATCATGGATCACGCGTGATCCACACGAAAATCTCTATTGAAAAAAGGTATTAATGAATCACCCTTTAGATACAAATAAAAATGCTAGAATTAAAAAGAATGTCTGAGTCACTCTTTATAAAGCTTTCTTCATAATTCCAATTTTCTCCAAAAGAAATTTCAATTTGGAAGCAGTCTGCACTGGTTTCTGTGACGTCACACATTCAAGCCAATGCGTTGCCTTCCTCCTAATCCACTGTTAAGCTGCATATCGAGTTTGCTTGCTTTGCAATGTAAACCTAGCATAACATTCTGCTTGCCGCTCAGTCAGTGACATCTGTTAATTGAAAACTGTTAACAGCGATGAGCTGTAATTGAGCTGTTGTTGTAGCTAAAAGTCTTAACTGCAATTAAAGCCAACTTGACTAGCAACAACAACAAACCAAATTCCTTGAAGCGTTAAGTTTATTTGTTTTTCTTTTTTCATTTTTATTTTTATTTTACTTCACTTTTTGTATTATTATCATTTTTTTTTTGCTTTGTTTTGCTTCTCCATTGGCCGCGCGCGTTTTGATTTGGCTTGCTCACCTTCGGCTTCGGTGTTGTTACATTTGAATGAGCACGTTGACGTTGGCGTCGCAGTCGCTGTCTGCGTCAACGTCATAGCTGACAGCGCTGCAGCGACAGCAAAAGCAGTCGTCTTCGTGGAGACGTTTAGGAGGGGTTTTTTTATTTTTGTGGTTCGAGAGATAGTAGTCAACGCTGTGCCAGAAATCTCTAGAGATTTTTGCTTTAAGTTTAAGCGATAAGCTTAGGGAGAATTTGTTGGTATGCTGGGGGCTTAATTTTAAAGATTTTGACTTATGTGGTATTTATTAATTAATTATTGAAGCTTTTTTTTTTTTAATTTTTACTAATGCAGTTGAAAATTCTGACCATCAATTTGTTAAAAAACAATTTGTATGTGGAACCATCTATCCAACATTTTTCTGCTAATCAAACTGGATTGGCGATTTACAAAATTAGAGAAAAATGGCATTCAAAAAAATAATTTTTATTTTGTTTTGAAAGTTTGCTTTAGTAAAAACAAATTAGAAAACTCTATTTATTTTGAATTCAAATCTTGAGAATCTTTTTTCGAAAACTCATTTTATATCAAACTTAATAACATAAATTTACATTTATTTATTTTTATTGTTAACTAAAAAGGTTGGTTCAACTTAAAATTGTCTTTAAAACGAGTTCTTTATTTTTATATCACAACTAACCAAAATCTTTTACAAAAACAAAAGGTAAAAATGGCGTACGTAAAGTCGGGCGCGGACGACTTTGTGATACCCTGTACCACTAGCTTGCAATAAAATCTGGTTCATTCACAAAAAACCAAAAACAGAAGAATTTTTAAGCAAACTTTTTTTTTCTGACCGATCGTTTCTATGGGAGCTATATGATATAGTCAACCGCTTTCAATAAAATTTGACACAGTGCTTTAATACCTTAAAAAAAATCTGAATGCCGAATTTTGTTCAAATATCTTTACAAACAGACGAAACACAACGAATTTTGTATAAAAAACGTTTTTTTTGACCGATCCTATGTCCTATGGGAGCTATATGATCTAGTCAACCGATTTGGATTAAATTTAGTACAATGCTGAGGAATTATAAAATACTAACGAATATCAAATTTGGTCCCAATATCTTAACAAACAAACGAAACACAACAAATTTTGTTTAAAAATCGATTTTTTGGAAGATCGGCCCTGTGGGAGCTATATGATATAGTCAACCGATTTTGTTCAAATTTGGCACATTGCTTTAGTGCTCTAAAAAATTTCTAAACGAAAAATCTAGTTACGATGTCTTTATTAAAAAACAAAATATAGCGAATTTTTCTTTAAAAAAGTTATTTTGGCCGATCGGTCCTATGGAGCTATATGATGTAGTCAACCGAAATTTGGTACAGTACTTGGGAACCATAAAAAACTTTTAAAACCCAATTTTGGTTACAATATCTTCATGAACAAACGAATTATCCATCTAAAACTTTTTTTTGTCGAGGTCGTCTCAAACACCCATATGGGAGCTATATAATTTATCCCGATATCAAAAAAATAAAATAAACTTGTCTCCTATGGAATAATATGGGATCTAATGTGAAAGTTTGGTTACTCTTGCTTTTACCATCTCTGAGATCTAGGCAGAGGGACAGACGGACATGGGTATATCGACTTCTCTATTTACCCTGATCATATTTTAGGTAACTTTGGGGTGTCTCCGAAGACTCCTTCTATATGTTACATACATTTTCGGCTTGCACAAACTTAATATACCCTTTGTACCATACGGTACAGGGTATAAAAATTGTTTACATTATTTCTGATTTTTTAAATTTGCCGAAAATAAATTGCTTATTTAAGAAAAAAAAAAAACCTCTTACGAAAATCAAGTTAGTCACTTATAAATACCACCTTGATGAAAAAGTTCCTGGAGTTTATTCCGAAAATCTAAAACACAAGAATATTCATTAAAATTGATATTGTCCCATTCAATTTATTTCCCATCGACTGCTACGCACTTCTGCCAGCTCTTGATCCAATCTTCGAAACATTTTTATAATTGGTTTGCCTATGGCCATCAAAGCCATCTTCGATTTTTCAATCAATTTCGGGTTCTGCAATGCGTTCCTCGGAGCTGTTTTTTGCGTCGACCGAATAGGAAAAACTCGCAGGGAACAAAATCAGATGAATTCGGTGATTATCGGACGATATTCATTCCGGTTTTAACCAAAAGGTCTTGGAAATCATGCCAGTCGACCGAATAGGAAAAACTCGCTGGGATCAAAATCAGGCGAATTCGGTGATTGTGGGACTATATTCATTACGGTTTTAACCAAAAGGTCTTAGAAATCATGCCTGTTGCGCGTTCCTTTTTTTTGCATGAAATTCAGGTGTTTCGGCAGCACCCAAATCCTGTGCCAACACTCTAATGTAGTCGCACCTTTTTTAATGTATAATTTAATACAAACTCGCTGCAAATTCTAAACCATTTTTTAAATTGTAAAAAATCGAAAATAAGCACAATCAGATGTTCTCAATATAAAATTTCATGGATTGTCAATGGAAGATGTGGCAATTTAAGAAAAAATGAGAAAACATCAAATTGGGTGATGATTCCGGGAACTTTTTGATCAAGTTAGTATTATAAGTTTTTATAATTTTTGGGACTCTATAATAATTGCCCCAGGCCCTTTCCTCTAACAGCAGTCATACAGGACACTAACTATAATTATTTTCGTAACTTTAGTTCACATAAATTATGAAAAATTTTGCGGCTATCTAAGTAGAAAATTCTAGAAGCCTACATTCTGTATTTTAATGCATTATAGGCTCTAAAAGTTTTGTTATATCATATTTTTGGCAGTAAATTAAATCAAATGATCTATAAAGCCGCTCAAATGGCATCAAAATTGATTTCAGGAACTGGTTCGCAATTCCTTATATTTTTATTCGACGTTTATTATAACTTTCAACTCGTGAAAAATTTTAATAAAAAAAATTATAATAATAAAAAATTTAAGGTCACATAAACCACTAACTCTTTTTAGACATGGATAATTGACTTAATCAGCTCGTCTAAACACAATTAGTCTTCTTTGGACTCTATTTATTGGTTCAATTAGTAACCAGTAATCTAGTATATTCCAGAAAAGGCAAACTATATTATATTTAAAAAGTGGGAGCAGCTTGAACTATTTGAATTTTTTAGACTCGTCAATAGAATTATCATTTCAATGCAATGAACTTTAGAACTTGCCGTAGAGAGAGAACTAGTTCAATTTTTGTGTGGCAGCTGTATGAAAAAATTTGTATTATAATTAAGGGGCACCCCTAGTGTGAAATTTTCAAAAAAAAAATTAATTTTTTTTCCATATTTCTATAGGTTATACCTTTAAAAATAACATACTAAAATTTTAAATCGATATCTTAAATAGTTTTTGAGTTCCAGCCATTTAAAAGAGTAGCCGCTCTATAACAGTGAAAACGATCATTTTATCTTTAAGGGGCACACCTAGTGTGACAACCTAAAAAAAGGCCATTTTTGGGAATTAATAAAAAAAAAACTAGTGAATCCATCTATTTAAAATTTTGAGAGAATATTTATACATGTTTTGAGAATACACAGTAAAATTTTTGAAATAAAATATTAAATATTTTTGAAATGACACGTGATCTCAGGTATATACCAACTATCTAACTGCCGAGCGGCTACTCTTTTAAATGGCTGTAACTCTAAAACTATTTAAGATATCGATTTAAAAGTTTAGTATGTTATTTTTAAAGGTATAACCTATAGAAATATGGAAAAAAAAATAAATTTTTTTTTTTTGAAAATTTCACACTAGGTGTGAAAAACGCGTTTTTCTCGAAACAGCATTTTTCGAATTTGCTGGAGTGATTACTCGAAGAAAAATGATCCGATCGCTATCAAATTTTTTTGCATCTCCTCTATATAGTTCTCCATACCATGAACCTCCAGTTTTTTGATCTGATCAAAAATCGAATTTTGGGAGTCCAAAAACGACCAAAATTTTGGGAAAAATTTAACTTTTTTTTCAACATGCCGCCATTTTGTCAATTTTCGATTTTTTTGTTCGCCCGAGGTTCATGGTACAGACAATATGTTTTAGTTTAACGAGAATTTTTTTTTTAGGTTTTATCAACGGAGAAGGCTGCAATCACTCCAGCAGTGGAGGAACTTTTTTTTGGCGCCGCCGGAGATCGCGTGTCATTTCAAAAATATTCAATATTTTATTTCAAAAATTTTACTGTGTATTCTCAAAACATGTATAAATATACCCTCAAAATTTTAAATAGATGGATTCACTAGTTTTTTTTTTATTAATTCCCAAAAATGGCCTTTTTTTATGCTGTCACACTAGGTGTGCCCCTTAATTTTAAATTAATTTCACTACATAAAATTTAGTAAACCAGCGTTGGCTTGCTTAATCAGCTGATCTAAATACAATATAACTTTTTTGGAGCTAATTTATTGGTTCAATTAGGAGCCAGTTTATATTCCAAAAAAGGGAAATATTGAATAATATTAGATTTCAAAAGTGATTTTTCAATAAAATAATGATAATCGGTTGTACTTCAATGCAACGAACTTTAAAAGATGCCATAAAAAAACTGGTTCAATTTTTTAATGGTATATGTATGAAAAAATGAACAAATTTTGATAAAAGTTCACACAAATGTTTAATAAAATACAATTGGCATAAAGTCGGTGATAATTAAAAAAAATCGGTTTCTATAAGTATTTGAAATTAACTATAGAAGATAAAGAAAACTGGTTCAATTTTTTAATGGTGTCTGTATGAAAAAATAAACAAATTCTGTTTAAATTTCACACAAATGTTTAATCTAGATTTTAGAACAACATACAACTGACATAAAGTCGGTGATTATTTAAGAACTTTTTCTTCTATAAGTTATTTTATTCGAAATGAACTTTAGAAGATGCCATTAAGAAAACTGGTTCAATTTTTGCATGTTAGTTGTATGAACTATCAACTAATTTTGATCAAGTTTCATACAAATGTTTAATGTTTTAGCAAAATACAACAAACATTTGGTTGCTAAATATTACTTTAAATATAAAACCATTTTTTTAAAGTTATTTCATTCGCAATCTGTCAAAGAACTAACAGCAAATGATAGCAAGCAAATATTTCAAAATGACAAGATTGATTATGAGTTGATTGAACCCAATTTGATCAAAATTGGTTCACACTGACATATAGCTACCATGCAAATATTGAAACTTACCCCTCTCAGAGAGACACGTATAAGGAAGCAGCACATTGCGTCACCTTCTAATTGTTGGATCATGCTTCAAAGCTGTTTTAGCAAAAATTTGACAACTCTGCTTTCTGTCAGTTTTATATCTTCAAGCTTTTGTGTGGGTGCTTGGGGAGAATTTTAAAACCATTATTTACAAATAAAAGCAATTATGTAGTAAAACATAAAAAAATAGAGAAATTATTGATTTTTTTAAAGGAAAAAAAAAAAAATAGCAGACATTCTAAAAATCTCTCCACGAGATTTCTAGCACAACGTAGGCTTGCAATTGGGTTCAAATTCGTTTGCTGGAGAGATACCTGGCCCATTGGCTGTCGCCTGACTTGGGACAAAATAGTCATTTATCATGGGTTGTTCTTTTTACATCAGGCAGTGTCAGCCCTCGGGTCGTCTGTCTCTGCTGCAGTCAACGTCGACGCTGACGTCGTCGGTCTTCGCTGCTACTGCTCTGCTGTTGCCTTGGCCATAAATATCATATTAAACATTTTGCCATACAGTTAAAGTCTTGGCTATTGCGTTTGTTTTTTTTTTTGTTGTTGTTGCAAATACACTTAAAGCAATAAGGGATGTGTATTTGAGGCTTAAGTAAATGTACGTAATAGGCAGAAGGAAAAGAAAGCGACAAGAAGGAAGCCATATCGAGGGGGATACCAAAAGGAAGGATTTTTCTTTGGAATTAATATACGAGTGTTTTTGGTGCTTTTTAAATAGTCTTGAATTAGCAAACTTTAAAGTTAAAGGTGAAAATTTGTAGTAAGCTGATTATTAAGCAATTGTAAGATTCCATTTAAAAATTTTATAAACTATTCGTCGATGGGATTTCGTAACTTTGAATAGCCATAACTTTGGGGAAAAAAACAGTTTGTAATTGATCCCTTGAACTCTTAAATTAAAGGGTATGAGTGGTATTAATCGACGTAACTGGAGTGGCCGACCACAACAATTTTTTGCACCCCGTACATAACCTCAAAGTAGGAAATAACGCCGTTTTTCGGGAACGTAATCTCAAATATCTTACAATCCTGACGTGA
Source organism: Chymomyza amoena (assembly GCA_037043745.1). Lineage (NCBI taxonomy): Eukaryota > Metazoa > Arthropoda > Insecta > Diptera > Drosophilidae > Chymomyza > Chymomyza amoena. The sequence continues at coordinate 63,288 of JBAMAX010002043.1, forward strand.
TAAGCTAATTCTGGCAGAGGATTCGGATTCTTCTTCTTCTTATGTGGCCATAACAACCCGATTACCGGATAACGGCCTGCCTTAAAACATCTCTCCAGGCGCGAAGACAAAACCCCTTCCACTTGGTCTTTCCAATGCAATCACGGTCGTCCTCTCCGACTCCGGCCGCTGACTACCGCATCGAACACACGTCTAGCTGGAGCATCCTCGTCCATCCTAACGACATGCCCGAGCCAGCGAAGCCGCTGGATGTTGATACGCTGAGCAACGTCCATGTCGTTGAAGAGCTCATACAGCTCCTGGTTGGTGCGGATGCGGTAGTCATCGCCGAATAGGACCAAAGATCTTGCGCAGTTCTTTCCTCTCGAAAATCCCAAGGCAGCTGCATAAGTAAGCGACACGGTCCAGGCTTCCGAGCCGTAAAGAAGCACTGGAAGGATGAGTGCCTTGTAGAGTGAGCCGCCGCACGTCCCTACTTGTCGACAGCATATACTTCGGTGACATCTCGCTTGGTACGCCCAATGATGTCGATGTCGTCGACGTACGCAAGGAGCTGGGCACTCTTGTAGAAGATAGTGCCATTGCGATGAACGCCGGCCTTCCGCAGAACGCTCTCCATGACGAAGTTGAAGAGGTCGCATGATAAGGGGTCGCCTTGTCTGAAACCTCGCACGGTATCAAAAGGCTCGGAGAGGTCCTTTCCTACCTTGACGGAGCTGCAGGAATTACTCAACGTCATTATGCAAAGCCTTATCAGCTTCGCAGGGATACCGAGCTCAGACATTGCGGCATATACGCGATCCCTTATTGGGCTATCGAAAGCTGCTTTGTAGTCGACGAATAGGTGGTGAGTGTCGACTTGATGTTCGTGGGTCTTTTCCAAGATTTGGCGTAGTGTGAATATCTGGTCGACGGTGGACTTGCCAGGTCTATAGCCGCACTGATAAGGTCCAATCAGTGCCTTGGCGAGTGGCTTCAGTCTTTCACACAGTACGCTCGTAAGGACCTTATTCGGATTCTATCCTGCAAATTACTTCGGAAGTGACCTTTACCTTGCCAAAAACTGATGTAGATCCCACTTATTACGTTTCTTTAAAAAAAATTTCGCTCCTTCTCACCTTCTAAACCCATAATAATATCCTTCTAACTAGCAGATTCAAACACCTTCTTTCCCAAGCACTTTCATCACATTTATTAAGATTTTTCCAATAAAACAAAACAAAAGTTAACGCCAAACAGTCTTTTCCACTTAACCCTTAATATTCCACATTTGTGGGCGGGCGTGTGCGTATTTTGAAATCCTGAAAACGATGAGTCGGAATCTCCTTGGTCTGCGTGAATTTAGCATCATCTATTATAGCTCGAGGACTGCCAAAGCAGAGCAACCAATATTTCAGATCATTGACCTTGGAGAGTGGACCCTCCAGTTGTCCCTTGACGGTGCCACTATCGGAATACATCACCCAGCCGCGAACACCCTGCAATATGGCCAGATCCCGAGTGCTCTCACGCATGCGCACGCCCTGAACCTCGCCAAAGACTTCAAAGCCGCTGCAAAAGATCGGTTCCGATTGTTTAAACATTTTTGTATTATATTTTTTTTTTATGGTATTATTGTTCTAAAATTTAAGTACTGACTGAATATGTTAAAATTTAGTTAGTTAATTGCAACTTGACAGCTTTACAAGGGTTGCTTAGTTTTAGGAAAATTGTTTTCGAAAAATGCGTCATGCGTCACCCTCTAGAATTTAATCATATAAATATATTGTATATAAACAAATAGTATGTATTGTATCGGGGGACTCATAAATCACGTGCCACACATGCATCCATCCACAAAGAGTGAGAATAAAGAGGAAGACATAGGAAGGAATACTTACAGCAGAGATGACCAGCTCATTCAGAGGCAATCCAATCAACTGGCAAATACTGCAAAAAGTTTTTGCAACCACCGACAAGTCCAACTACCCCTACTCATTCAAAGAGCACAAACAATATGTGACGACGACTAGTGGGATAAACAGACTACAGTTGGTGCTAATGCTACTAAGGTGGTGCCATAACAACTGAAAAAAAATGTTCTCCAACCTTACAATGATGACGTAGCAGTTCTGTAGATACTCCATTTTACACTCTCAAACTGTTTGTCATACGTCACTGGTGGTTATCAAGTCTTTGAGATGGTTTTTAATTTTCTTTAAAATGAATCGTTATAAATTAAGGCGAGTTGAAAAAATCATCATTAGGAAGAAGAGAAAAGTAATGGGAAGGGGTGACGATTGACAGAATTTTTTACTCAAGTATAAGTTTCTTTTAAAGCACGTTGGGTCCAGGGAGACTTCTCCCATTGCCATACCCCTACATACGACGGGTCCGCAAGAGTAAAAATTTTGTTCCCCAGAATTGGAGCACTACAACCAAGTTTTTTTGTACCGCACCCATAAGATATTGCAAAAGTCTTTTCGCTTTCCGCATGAATTACTGTAGGTCTTTTGTTGATTATTGACCTAATGCGTTTTTTTACCATGTGACAGGCTCTCTCCGACTCCAGCGCTGGGCAGTCACACAGAATATGTATCTAAAGGTTTCATCGTCCTCGACACAGAGTTTACACTTTGAAGAATCCGATAGGACAATTTTCTGTAGATAATGAGGAGTTTACATAATATACTTTATTTTTTTTCGGTATAATGTCATCCCCGTACATTTATTTTGTAGTAGGTCTACTCAAAGTAACTCTCAATCATATAGCACCTTGTACTCTGATTTTTTTCAAGTTACAAGAATCCTTTATCCATTATTCATATATGCAGATTTTCCATATAAATAAATGGCGTGTGTCTTTAAAAGCAAACCTTTTGAAAATCTTTTAACATTAGAGGTATTTTAAACAAACTCCGAAATTTTGGGAAATTTGTTAAGGAAATTAGGTTTCATGTATTTTATGAATTTTTAAAGGAAAAGAAAAAAAATTTCTTTCAATCAAAAAAAATTTACCTTCAAAAGATCTGTTACACTTTTTGTAATAATAATGAGGATGAGAATGTTTTCAAGTTTCGGAAATTCTTTATTCATTATTCATAAATGCAGATTTTCCATATAAATAAACGATAAAAAGCAAACCCTTTAAAACTCATATGAAATTATAGACGTTGTGAAGAAGCTCCGAAATTTTAGGAAAAATGTTTTTAGGAAATTAGTTTTCATGTGCCTTATAATTTTGAAAAGGAAAGGAAGAAAAATTTCTAACAATCAAAATTTAAAGATCTGTGACACTATTTGTAATAATGATCAGGAAGTTGTTGCTTAAAAAAAAAACAGTTTTAAAAATCTTTAAAAAAACAAGCTTAAAATTTATTGGCTTGAATTCCGAAGAATTTTTTTCGAAGATTTTTTGCAGTGCAATTGTTTGAGTTTTCAAAAAAAATTTTCTTTAAAAGATCTTTTACACTATTTTTAATAATGATCAGGATGTCGTTGACTTTATTAAAAAAAAAGTTTACAAAAATCTGTTTTTTGGAGCGACAAATAAATTTTATTTCAGAATTCAAAGTTGCATCGTTCAGCGCATTGAATTGGCTCCATTGTGTCAAAATTTCATATCGATACGAAGATTTTTCTTAGGTTGATAGATCTACGAGCAAAGAATGCCAAATTCGTGAAATCAGATATATTTTTGAGTGAATCAGGAAGTGTCCAAAAGCTTTTCGTCTTTTTCAGCCTATAATTTTTGGACTCGGCGCGGTTCTCTTGAAAATCCGATTGGTTTCAGATTCCAAATATTTTGACATCTAAAAAAATATATAAAGACGACGTAAATATAGTAAATAACTTTAATGAATATTTCTCTTGTCGTATTAGACATAAATTAATTTTTTACGGTTCCCAAAATGTTCTTTGAAACTGAATTTTTAGGACTTAAAACTAAAATTTCTAATACTTTTTCCATTCTTAGAAAATTAATAAAACTTTACAATTTCATAAAATTACTAGCCGGCCTCCGGCACGCTCGCTTCGCTCGCTCGTCTAGAACTTTATTTTCTTCCAATGATTTATTTTTGTGGCGAATTCACGAAATTGCATTATGTGCAAATATTGATCTGATCATATGTATTTTATACAGAAATCAAAACATGAATTGTAAGCAAAAATCGCAGAATTCCTTTCTTCTTAAGAAAACTTTCTTGGAAAGGAATAACTAAATCAATATTATTTCTAAAATTGATGAAATTGTAAATTATCGTACCGAGTTTTTAAATTCACTTGATTTACCAGGAATGTTAGGAGTGGCAACCCTTATCTCTTAGGGGTATGAAAAATAGATGTTGGCCGATTCTCAGACCCGCCCAATAAGCACACAAAATTTCATGAGAATCGGTCTAGCCGTTTCGGAGGAGTATGTTCACACAAAAACCAATATTCACAAAAATGCGTATATCTCACGAACCAATTCATACAAACACATCGCAATAGGCTTAAAACCTCCGCATTGACCTCTAACACACGCAAAAATCTGCTTTGAAATTCATCGACTCGTTTATGAGAACACCCATAGCACGTAAAACATAAGTTTCTTCTTATATATTATATAAAATTCTAGTTTCACAATGTTAGTTACCATACTCCTCCGAAACGGCTGTACCGATTCTCATGAAATTTGGTGTGCCTCAATAAAATAAAATTTATAACGTTTATAATTTTTGTGTTTCCTTTCGACAAAAACAATTTACTAAAAAATATTAGTTAATCTGACAATGTACACAATGCCAACCTAAATTAAAAAAAAAAATTTTTGTATTGGAAAATCAAATTGTCCTTTTTTAGTATTTTCGTCGCTATTTTGTTATATTTTCTCAATCTTAGACTTCCACGAACATTTCAAGACCAAAATTAGCCAAATCGGTACAGCCGTTCGTGAGTCTATAAGCTTCACAGGAACATAACATTGTGACACGAGAATTTTATATATAAGATTAAAATTTAAGAATGAGAATCTCACATAACTTAGAGTACTACAAAAATTTTGGGGTTTTATTATATATTTAGCTTTTTTTATTCGAATTTTGTATGCCCAAAGAAATTATATAAAGACGATAAAAATAATTTTAGGGACCATTTCTCTTTTCGAATTAGACAGAAATAACGATTCCCAAACGATTTTTTTGTAAGACCTTGATCGTCTTCAATCAAAAAATATAGACCTTAGAAATTCAATGAAATTTTTTAATTTCATGTAAATTTTTTTTTTGTCATTATCGAACTACGAAAGCTTCGTTATTTGGATAGCATTGCAAAAATATATTTTTTATATAGGGTATATAGGCTTAGGGCTACAAAATAATTTGCATTCTTCAAATATTTGGCTTTAAATCATATAAACTTTTTTTTTTCATTAAACCGAATTCTTTATAGATAAAAAGTATTGCGGATCAATGTTTTGTTCGAACTACAATAATTTCTATTCCTCCAACAGATACTAATTACTTACAGATCTGGCTTGCAACCCAGGAAAATTGAGAATCATCTAATCTTTTTTAAATGAATCAAATCCTAAGAACTGCTAAAAATATCAGAAGCTTTGAAAGCCTGAAAAATTTGGCCTGAGACTATCTCACATTTTTTTAACTGAACCACTTTCTCTTTTTAAAAAGTGCATTATATAGGATACATGGGCTTAGGGGTCCAGACTAATTTGTAAGATTGTAAAAATTGTCTTAAAATCATATGAACTTTATTTCCATTAAACCAAATCCTTTCTAGAAAAGTATTGCGCATCAACGTTTTTTTTTTGAACTGCAAAAATTCTAATTTCCTATTCCTCCTGAAAGTACGGAATTACTTACAGATCTGGCTTTCAACCCTGGAAAATTTAATTTCAAATCATCTAACCTTTTTTAATTGAATCAAATCCTATTTGAAAGTGAATTCTGTTCGAACAGGCAAAAATAGCCAAAAGTATGATACATTTACGAATATCCGCTTTCGAAATTAGCTAGCAGCTCTGAAAAATGTGATTTAATCTCAGCCATTATTTTTGATGTCTGGAACCAGGCCTGAAATACTGAAAAATGTGGCCTAAAACCATCTCTCCTTCTTTTTAACCCAACCACATGTTTTTTTTTGAATAGATACAATGGGTTCACTATTTAGTTTGAACTTCTAAAAATAGCTAAAGCTTAGCTTTATTTACGGATATCCGTTTTCAAAACTGGTTTTACAGCCCTCAAAATTTTTCACTTAATATCATTTCTCAGTATTGCAGTTGTTGTTGTTGTTTTTGTCGAATTCTCTAGTGCAGAACTGTGTAGAATTTTGCCCATAGGCTTTGCCAAGCGGACATCATTTATAAACTTCAAACCTGAGACCACCTACTAATTAAACATTACAGCAAAAATATATAGTCATTTGCTGACGCACACAGGTACATATGTACATATATATATATATATATATATATATATACATATATATATATGGTTTATTTATGCATATAAAGACTTATAGACGGACAGATGGACGGACGGAGGGACAGACACCTGCAGTCTAGGCGCTTGACTATACTAAATATATTTCCAGTTGAGCGCTGCCCCAAACTGGCAATGAGTTTTAACAGCAGCGCAACGCAAAAAAGCAGCCGCTGCCGCTGGCGCAGTCGCGTCGCAGCCGCAGCAGCAGCAGTCGCCATCGTTGTGGTTGCCAAGGACGTAGGCAGCATTGTAGCATAAAGGGGCGTGCAAATTATTATATTATGTTGTAAATTCTAGAGAATTAAGTGAATAATTATATTTGTTAATTGTGGCAGATGAGTAGAATTAAGCGCTAAAGAGTAGTTTGATTTTCGGAGATCCAATATCTTTGAGTTAATTTTTAATTTATACAGAAAACTTAATAAACCTTAGAAAAAAAATCTATGAATAAGGATCCAGTACAATATATAAAGGCTATTTAACTATTCAGTGACATGATTACCAGCTAGTCTTGTTATTGAGTTTATTTATTTTATTGGAAATTAACCAGAATGATTCAATATTAATCAAATATAGAAATTCCCTAGCCCATAACATTTCAATTGCTAAGGTAGTCTTAGACTACCCAACAAAAGTACTAAATTGACATCCTAGCAATGCTGAATAAACATTAACAACTTTTGACTGATTTCTGAAAAAAATTCTCTAACTTAGAATACTGCTTCACTGACAAGTCAAGCACATGAAATCTTTATAGAGAGTAGCATGTCTGATGAGTATTGGTCTGATTATCTAGTTAAATTAAGCGGCTAGAATATTGCTATAGGAAGGTTCATATAATCGTTAGTCCATGTATCTAATTCTGAAATCTTGCTGAGAGTTCTATTACTGCGTAGCAAGATGTTTAGCATCTTCGATGAATATTCGTCGTTTGACACATACCATATGAGCGTATGTAAAATGATTTCTCAAAGTTTTTGACTGGAAATAATTTATTTAAATTATTATTAAATACCTTTAATAAAATCCCTTTTTAAGAATTTACTTTGATTATTCTTTTCGGACTACATAAGAAAAACATATAAATAAAAATACGATAAACTACACAAGATTCTTTAAATTTATATCTTTATTATACTAAACAAGTTTTCTTATTTCCAGACTTGGTACTGCCTTTTTAAGAATTTTGTTTGCTCATTTCTTTCGGGGTACCTAAGCAAAAAGTATAAATAAAAAAGGCTTCCTAAGATACATGTAAATTACTCAAGATTTTAAAAATTATATATTTATTACATAAGAATAGATATTTACAACAGGAAACAAGAAAGTACCGCCTAATGGTCAAATTTCAACATTCTACTATTTTCGTACACAAAAACTCATATACAAAAATATTTAATATAGAGAGACACTTAAAAGTAAAATTCGCTTTTAATGGACTTTATAGTGTAAGCGATGCCATAAATAAATCCTAGAAAAGTCCCGACTGCTTAAGTAAAATGCTCGTAAATACAAATTTCTACGAAAACGGAAGTTCGAACAATCATCAGCTGATGAAATCACTTCAATCTTAAAGAGACTGCTCTAATTCCTAAATAAAATTAGATGAGAACTAGTATTTACAAAAGCAGAGATAAGATTTAATACGCAACCTTGATCTGAGAGCGCCACACAGTGAATGAAGGAACTTTTTGATCAACAGGTGAATATCTTAATAATAAATGATCAATAAGTAGTAAGCTTAAAAATTGGAACATATAAAGATTTAGGTTGTTAATATTAAGCATTTATTAGGATTGTTATTCTATGCCAACACTGCAAATTTTCACGATTGCAAGCGACATTGAAGAGCTTTCACTTTTGACAAAAGCTTGCAAAATCGGGTGGTAATGCCCATTTAATCCAAGTTTTTGCCTAGTCCTGTACGTTAAAGACTTTCAAACATAACTCCTTGTCGATTATCGGCTGAATACCCTAATTGCATTTTTCTGAAACTCAATACAAATCTTCATAACATATAAGTTGAGTTCGTGAGGAATAAAATGATCACAAAATATGAAAGAAATCGCCTTGCACTTTAGCTCAAGTAATTTAAAAAAAATTATCAATGCTAAAAATTATGGACTAGCAAAAATTTGGACTTCGTGTCACGAATTATCATATAATATTAATCAAATTATGTTTCGAAGAAATTCGTCTATAGAGCAAAGCAAAAACGAAAAATGACATAATTATTCATAATATTTTAGAATAACTATTCGAAGATATTGCCCAGATATGTTCGAGTTTTGTATTTTATATCTTTGCTATCGCACCTAAAGACACGATCTTTCGAAGCGCTGAAACAAATTCATGGGTCAATATGTCAATCTTTAAAATCTCAAAATTATATGATTATATTTTTAATTTTATATCTTTGCTTCTTACCTAAAGACAAGATCTATCAAAAGCTTAAACAACGTCAAGGGTCAATAGGTCAGTCTTTAAAATCTCAAAATTTGTTCGCATAAACTGAGGACGTTTCCCAAACACTCCCTTAAAATCTTACCAAATTTGTATTTACTATATAGACTTTAAATCCCTTCTGCACTAAAAAATTCAAACAAAAAGTCTAAATAATTGCAACATACGCGCAATAGTGACGACACCCCGCTGTTGACGCCCATGGTTTTTGCTGCTGCGGTTTTGTACTGAATGCCCTCCATGGGTCGCTGACTACGAAGCAGCGCAGCGACGCGTCGCGATGGCTGCGAATCGACTGACACTGCGCATAATCACAACAAAATCAAACAAATGAACAAACAGACGACAGACAAACGCAGCAGCAACAGAGACGAAGCGTCGCGACAGCGCCACAACAGCGCCGCAGCAGCAGCAGCGCAACAGCGAAATGTTGTCTGCGTGCGCGTGTGTGTGTGTTGGCAACTTCGTTGCGAGCTTAACAGGCGCACAGATGCGTTGGACAGGTGTCTGCTGTTGTGGACGCGACGCACCATAGAGAGATGGATAGAGTTCGTAAGCAGCAGCAGCCGGAGACGCAGCCGGCGGAAACGCGAGACATGTTGTTTGAGTTTGTGTGTGTTGGCTGGCCATGCAACAAAAGTGGCAACAGTCGACGTCGACGTTGATGTTGGCAGCAACAGAAAGCTGCTGCTGCTGCGGAATTTTTATAGGTTAAGCTGCAAAGTGCGTTGTGAGTGTTGGCTGGGAGGGGGGCGCTGACTGGCGAGTGTTAAGGGTTTGAGTGAAAGAGTGAGTTGGCTTTTACTAGTTATAGCCGGCCGGTGTCAGTGGCACTTTGTAAGCCTTGAAGTGAGTGGCCGAGAGAGAGAGAGTGACTGTAAAACGGCTCAAAGAGAGCCAGTAACTGAGTAACTGAGTGGAGTGCTTTCACTTTGCACTCAATAAAATACTACAGTAGCTGTTAAAACTCTTTTGTTTGCTTTTTGAGTTTTACGCTGTGCGCATTCCTAGCATAGCTAAGCTGCGTCGCTGCTAACGCTGACTGCGCTGCCTGCTTCCGGTGTCACTTCCTTATTTAGTTGTTTACGTTGTTGCTTGGCTTAATCGGCGTTAGAAGTTCGTAACCAAAATGGGGTTGTAGCTCCTTTCAGCAGGCGGAGTGGAGAGGGGGCTACAGTCTTTTGTATATTTCGAGTGGGGTCTACCATATGAGCAGAGCGTAACTGTAAATGATATGGCCAAGAGACGACGCCGCCGCCGCCGCTTAGCCAAGAAATTTCTACGCTGCTCTGCTGCTGCGTGCCTGTGTGTTAATTATGATAACTAACCAGCCAGCGCATGCCATCAAATGGAATTCAATTTGGCTAAAAGCACTTGAAGCTTCAAAATATATGCAAACAAAATTATATTATATATGCATAATAATAATAATAATATCGTATATAGGAGAGCAACAAAAGCGTTTGTAGTCATTACCTACGTTATTATTAGGCTATTAGTAGTAATAAAATTTATAGCACACTTTGCAACAGTTCAACACACACACACAAATACATATGTATGTGTATATGTGTATATGTATATGTTGAGGCACGCGAATACACTTGGCAACGGCTGAATACAAAAACAAAAAAAAGAAAGAGTGAAAAGCAAGTTGGAAAAACTTTCATGACGCCAAAAACAAAATTATTACAACATTATTGCTGAAGACTTCGACAATAACAAAAACAACAACAACAAAGACAAAAAATTGTTATAGTACAACAAAAACAAAGTAAGGGAAGTTTTGGGGTAATGCCGAAGCGCTAAGGCTCTATTTTGTGGTACTTGGATTTGAAGTTCAGGGAGAACTAAAGATCCTATATTCTTTGCCGTCTAAATTTTTCTATGGTAGCTATATGAATTATTGGCTCAATTTTAAACAAATTTTACACAAATGTGACAGCTAATAGGAAAGAAGCACAAAATTATTTCAACATTATTGCAAAAGACTTCGACAATACAAAAACAACAACTGAGACAAAAATTGTTGGTACAAATTCAAAGTGAGGGAATTTATGGGGTATGACCGAAGCTTGAATGCTCTTTTTTGTGGTAATGTATTTGCAGTTCAGGGAGTACTAGAGAATATAAGCTGCAATCATGATCCAATAATTATAAGGTCAAGCAATGCTATTCTTTGCTCTCTGAAAAAGAGCGCTGGTTCAATTTTTCTATGGTAGCTATATGAATTTTTGCTTCAATTCTGATCAAACTTTACATAAATATGTAAACTAATATAATAATCATAGAAATACATAAATTCATGTTAGAAATTTGTTTTCACATTGTAGTATAGTAAAAATAAGTTTTAACCAGGAAAATATTTTTTAATTTAATTTTAAACATTTTTTGCCTTGAACATTCTTATGTACGGATTATAGAATTCTTGACAATTCCATGTATTAAATTTGCAGTTCAAGGAAAACTAGAGAAAAATTGCTGCAAGCATGATCCTAAAACCAGTAGGTTAAGAAATGTTTACTTTGCTCTTTGAAAAAGAGCGCTGGCACAATTTTTCTATGGCAGCTATATGAATTTTTGGTTCAATTCTGATCAAACTTTATATACAGTCTGTTACATAAGAGCGTGGTCACTGTTAAATAATAACAATAATTGATTTTTCGAAAATTCGCAAATTTATTGATAATTTGGTCGTCAATACTCAATGCAAATACCTCATTAGCAAGTCCAATCTCCTGCATTGTCAATTATGGCCTGGCACCGTCGGGGCATACTTTCCACTAGTTTTTCTGCATAGTTTTCCGGATTTGCATCCGGTGACTGAGATGGCCAATCTAAAGTGAGAACTCCGTTTTGCGCCTTCCACTCTTTTTTCAACGTGTTTTGCACTCAACATTGGTTTTTCCAAAGTTCTGCGATATTTCAGTTTATAAGAAGATATGTCAACACCTTTTGCTTTCAATTTCACAGCAGCTTCACGTAAAGTCAAAGTTGGATCTTTCGAGAACAATGCGAGAATCTTTTTTCGTCTTTTTTTGAGACTTTTCTTGCACTTCCACGATCAGGAAAATCATCAACGTTACCGACCTTTTTATAGCGATTTATCCACTTGCTCACGAACTGCTTCGACTTTCCCATATATTTCGCAGCAGCAGTTTGCGTTAATTTGGGTCCTTTTTCATGCAATCATAGAAAAATTACCTCAAAGCGAGGACCTTTTTGTGTACGAATTATATAATTCGAGATAAATGGGCACATACATACATATGTATATCAAAATTGCGGAAAACTCAACGAAGAAGAAGGTCACCATTTTGGTTTTAGACTTTTTGGATAGTCCTTATTACATTAAGCAAGAAAAATTCCGGCATGCCAATTTTTTCCTAATTAATCCTTTTTTATGTTTGGCTATTTTTTTCACTACTGATAGAGGAAAAAAATATTCAAACATCGTGACAAAATTCATGTCAGCCCTATTTTGTTTTAGTCCAAGCATTTTTGTGAAATTTTATCAAAACTGGGCCACTATTTCATATAGCTGTATATACAGAAAAATTGAACCAATTTACTGCGCTGTCACTTTTTTGTGCCACCTAGTAAAATTTTTTAGAAATTTGTTGTCATTTGATAGATAAAAAATATTTTCAGATATCGTGACCAAATTTATGTCAGATATATTTTTTTTAAGTCTAAGCATTTGTGCGTAATTTCATCAAAATTTATACCACCATTGCCGTACAAAAATTGAACCAGTTCAAATCGCAGCCACTTTTTTGCTTGATAGAGAAAAAAATATTCAAATATTGTGACCAAATTTATGTCCGCTGTATTTTGTTGTAGTACAAGCATTTGTGTCAAATTTTATCAAAATTTGACGACTATTTCGTATAATTGTTATACAAAAATTGAACAAGTTCACTGCGTAGTCACTCTTTTGCGACACCTTGCAAAATTCTTAGAATCTAACATTAATTCTAGTAAGAGCCTCTGCTAAGTCTATTAATCGGTCAATGTATCCAAATTTCAATGCGTGTCTTGAGATGCTTCAGTCGTTACGCCACCATTAAGCTTTTGGAAAGTCGTTTTTTTTTTGTTCCTCGAAATGCTATCGTATAGTCTTAAGAATACACGAAGTTTACTAATTTAGAACAATTCGATCGGCAAAATAATTTTTTGACACTTTAAGCTATGCGCTTCCAAGCGGTTATAGTCGTGCCTTTAAACTTTAAACCGGTTTTTCTGGAAACAACGTTTTTTAGAATGTTTCAACCAAAATTTTTGTAAATCTATCAGCTTGTGCCTGAAGTAAGATTTTCATGTTAGAAGGAATACTTTTTTTTATAACAATTGGAACAATCAGAAACATATGTAGATGAGGAGATTTTCAGTTTTCAGACAATTCAGAATTTCAACAAAATCCTACGTCAAGCTATCCATATAAAATTTGTGTTTTTAAGTATTTAGATGACTGAATTCATAGATCTACATACTTTTTTACTCTCTTAGACATCACATTTCTGGCCAGATGTCCTTGAACGTTGCCAAAATAATATGGTCACACTTACTTTACTTGTGGTTGGTTTAAAAAGAGAGTTCAAGCTAATTCAATTTACTCATCTACTTGAGTACCCTTAAAACTACATAAATAAATAAGTCAAAATTCTTACTAATTTAGTCAATTTTCCATAAATTCAAATAAAATTTTGACAAATTGAACGACTAGCTTTTTTAGAAAGAGAAATCCGACAAAAGTTTCGTCAAAAAATCTGGAACATTATGGATGAATTATTTATTTTTAATATTGTACCTTAGAACTAATTCTTTATGACATCCAAGTATAGGGAACAGATGCCAAGTTAAATATTAAAAAAAAATTCAAAAAAAGAATTAAATCTTGGGAACAAAAATAGTTTAGTTTCGTCAAAAAATGCAGAACTAGAAATCCTTTTACTAATCTATTATTAAAAGGCTTTCCTGAAACATTTCTAGCTCGAAGATTTTTTATATGTTTACAGTCAAAAATTTTACTGATTTCGTAAATAAATTTTTGACGAATTGATAGACTGGCTTTTTGTGCAAAATTACGCTTTAAAGAGAAAACTGACGAAGGTTGCGCCACAAAATCAAGAGATGTATGGATGTATGATTATTTACAATCCTTTCAAAAATCCGTGGCTAAAAAGGTCTTCTTATACATTTCCAGCTCAAAGAAGTCGCAGTTTATGATTAAAAGATCTTTCTGACATACTAACTGTCATTGACTTAATCTTGTCTTAATTCCCTTAAAACCCCTAAAAATTTCTCTTACTCTAAAATTTTTAACAACTCCATTTTTAAGTGTCGCAAACGGCTTGATTAAGTTGACGGCACTTACTTTTTACGCGCAGTGTATCAAATAACAAAATGTCGAAAGAAAATGGAAATTGAAAATGAGTTGGGTCAGGGAGGTGGGTGGTAGGCGTATGTAGGCTGAGACACAACACACACACACACACACACAAACACATACACATACGTATGTACATATAAATGCAAACACTTTGTACAAATATTTGTGTCATTAAACAAATGACAAACGAATTGGTTTGAACATGAAAGCAAGCGCTAAAAGCCAACCAAAAGAGAACACAGAAAGAAGCGAAAGAGACCCGCTACGTAGCACAGATGACACGGCTTTGGCTTTGGCACTGGCTCATAACATGCAACAAACGACGCGTGCAACAAATACAAGCATATACCTATATGTACAGTAGGGTCAATAATTATGCGCACAGGTTAAAAAATTTTGATGCTAGCCTTGAAGCGAAAAGCCTAAGCGTTGACTTTTCAAATAATTTTTAGACTTTTAAGGTATTCTTAATGACTCAGACTGCGAGGGTTGGAAGGAGATTGTTATTATAATTTAGACCATTCCCAGACATCCGAAATAAAATAATGTTTTTCTTTGACAAATTGCTTTTTCGTAAGAAATTTAGAAAATAATTTGTATGCTAGTTTCAAAAAAATGTACAAAACTTGATTTTAGTAACATTCAATTTAAAGAAGACTATAATATCTTAATTTATTATTAATCTTTTAATCTTTCAATAAATAAATCTTGTTCAGGAATGGCTAACTTAGAACTCAGCTACAGTCTCAAATTTTTTTTTGTTTAAATTCTTATTAATTTGAGGCAGTTTTTCCGAGCTAATATAACAAACAGTAGTAATCAAAATAATTTTGAAGCTTTAACATTTCAAAATTTACATAATTAAAATAATATTCTTATAAAAGTATACTAAGAATATACTTTAAAAAAATTTAGGAAAACATTATCTTAAATACTAGTGGGCCCGGCAGACGTTGTCTTGTCAAACTTTTTGAATACTCTTAAAGTGTATAAACATCGTAAGATTTTCTAGTTAGCTGATCTAGACAATCATAACATTTTTGGATGTTGACTTTCATGACCTCCTTAAAAGCCGTATGGACGAACTTAAGTATTCTTAAGAGAGCTCGCATCTCTAATAAATTCATACCCCACAGAAACTACATTTCAACCCCTTTGGGACTACGCTTCTGTCTGCACTTAATATCCAATATCCGGTGTTGAACAATGTTCTACTATGCTAATATTCACGATATTCACAAAAAAATCCGTACTTCTCACGAACCAATACACACAATCACATCGCAATAGGCTTAAAACCTCCGTATTGACAACTTCTAACACACGCAAAGATTATATTTGAAATTTTTCAACTCGTTCATGAGAACATCCGTAACACGTAAAACATTAGTTAATCTGACAAAAAATAAAAATAAATTTGTCGAATAATTAAAAAAAATGTCAGGGTTGGCAACTCCCTTCTTACAAATTACTCAAAACTTTTTGTTCTATAAACCTTCTACACACTATAACAAACCAAATAAAAAATAAGGCAAATTCGTCCAGCCGTTTCGGAGTTATGCGATCATAAACGTACAGCATTTCATTTTATTATATAAAGATTACATTTTCTAGACATTAGAGCTCGGCATCGTTTTGATTTAAAAAACGATTTAATCGATACTTTTTTCTAATAATAAAATCGATTCTTGTTTATTGAGCATCGATGTTTTATGTATATTATGCCGGATCAATTTGTATGAGGCAAAGTTCGGGGCTCTCAGCGAATTTGATTCTTTGAGTAATTTTAAGCATTTTAAATTAAGGGTCCAAAGGGTTTTTTTCTCAAAATATTCAAAAACCGACTTAGACCATCCTTTTCCTCTTTCCAAATGTGTATTTGGGCGTTTTTGGCGTCGGTAAATTCATTTTTCTCAACTATTTTTAATTTTGAGTGCCGCCAGAGGGCGCTTTTGAGAGTTTTTTTTTAATTTAAACTGACGAACGGTCTCAAAAAAATTAAATAAAACTTTTGTTTTCTCTTATTAGTTTTGCATTTTTTTTTAATCAATCGCATTATTTTTAAAAAAATTTTATTTTTAAGTTTTGAATTATAGTTTTCGGTTTTTTATATAATGGAAATAAATTTTAGTGAATTTTGTATAAACTTAACTTTTATGTTTTCTCTTATAAGGTTTTTAATTTTTAATCAAACGCATTATTTTTTGTTATTTTCTTTTTTTAAGTTTTGAATTTTAGTTTTCGGTTTTTTAAATGATGGAAATAAATTTAAGTGAATTTTTTATAAATATTATTCTTTGTAAATAGATTTCCTTTCCTGTGATTTTCTGCGGTTTTAACTTGTTAACGCAGACCGTTTTAGTCCGATAAATCGATCAAATCGATTGTTTTGTGAAAATCAGCCGAAAAATCGATTCACGAAAATTAAAGATCGAACCCAGCTCTACTAGGCACATATACCACAAATTTAAAAAAAAAAATTTTCCAACAGAATTAGTTTTGCACTGGGGATTTACGATCGTCAACCCTAACAATACTGAAAATTTGGAGAAAAGTAAAAGAAATTATTTGCAAATATTTATTAAGGTTCAAGGCTCTCAATTTCCTAAATATTTTGTGGTGGTTTGTGAATAAAATCTAGACTCTCAGGGTATTCTTATTTTTTTTTAATTGATGTTTTAGTTTTTAACCATATATTATATAGTAATTATAGAAAAAATTACACTTAAAAGTCTCTATTAATTAAAGACACCGCCGTTCGGATTCGGCTATAAACTGTAGGCCCTGTTCTGTTCGAACAGTTATTAATAGAGATCGCCTATGCCCCTCTTCCAAGGGGTCTAACAGGGAATTATTTACATTATATAATTATAGAAAAAATGACACTTGGCTCTATCAAGTTTTAATTTTTATTTTATGCCTCACATAAACAATCTAATTTTGCTACAACGAACTTCACTACAAAGTATTTTTCCATATAACGAATTATTTCATCCAATATTCTGCTTACAGAAAAGACAAGTTCCCTATAAACATAATTTTATATCAATATTATGCCAACTAATAAATTACCAACGTTAATAGCTAAAAAGTGTTTGAATAAAATTTAATCCGACTGTATGTATCTAAACCTGTGTGAGTATCTGTGTGTGTGCTGTTGTGTTATTGTGTGGCATACAATTTAACATTGTTGTGTTGTTTGGCTTGCACACAGAATAGCTCAAATCCAATGCAGTAGCAGCAGCAGCAGCAATCCAAAACCATAACAGTCTGTTACTGATAACAGCACTAACAGCACACTGCTAGTTAACAGCAGCAGCATAAAAACTTTACATTCCACCCCCACAGCCATGCACACACACTCACCTACACACACGCGCAATCACACAGCAATTTTTACATTGCTGAAATTTTCATGGCAAAAGAAACGAAACGCAACGAAAAAAAATACAATTTCGCTGTCGCTGCTAACGTCGTCGCTGCCGCAGCTGCTATATATTTTGTTGCTGCTTTTTGCAACAGCGCAACAATGAAAAATAAACTTTCTCGCTGCTGACGTCGCTGTCGGCGTCAACTGACTGACTCGCCAGCTTCGTGTTGGCTCGCTGACAGCGGCTCGTGCCAGTATCCAAACGACTGCCAAACGGCGCACGACACCCAAAGCGGCGAAACAAAGCAGCGTAGGAAACACAAAAGCAGCAGAAACAGCAGCAAAAGAAAAAGCAGCAACAACAACAAAAAAATTAAATAAAAAAATCAAACCGAAAGCAAAAGAAAAGCGCCGCTCGCTGCGTTTATAGCTGTGTGTGTAAATTGTAAATTTGTGTTTGTGTGTGCGCGCTCGTGTGTGTGTGAGTGCTTATAAAGTTTACGGCCTTTAGTTGCAATAAAAAACATAAAAAATATTATTAAAAAAAAAGAAAAGAAAATTTTGTTGCACTAAAGAAGCGCCACAAAGTGTTTGCTTGTAATAAACAATAAACTTTGAGTTTTCCCAAGCCAAAAGCCCAACAACAACAACAACAAATAAGATCAACAATAAAATAAATTAGTTTTTATTTTTGTTTTAATAAAAATTAAAGCAAAACAAAGCCAAAAATAATGCAATTTGTTTTTGTTTTTAAAAATTTTTGCACTTTGTTGCATGTTGTAACAAATTTGAAAACTATTTAGACGATTTTAATGGAGTGCAAAAGATAAACTAATTATTAATTAATGATTTTGAAAAAATGAAAGTGCAAAATGCATTAAAATTATAATTAAAAATAAATGCATACTTTTTTTTTTTTAAATTGCAAATTAAAATATTAAAATTGTGCTGAGTAGTTTGCTTAGTTAAAAAAAAAGGTGATTAAAAGTTCATGCAACTTTTGTTTAGGGCTTTTTCTTTCGGCAAAAATTTGCATAACTTAAAAAAATCATCAAAACTTTTGTGCAACTTGCATTTGAGTTAAGTTTTTTTGAATTAATTAAAAACTAATTTAAAATATATAAAAATAATTTAAATTTAGGCGCAATTATTTGGTATGTGAAATTTTGAATTCCAGGAATAAATATAATAAAAACTGTTAAAGTTGAGCGTTTAAATTAAAAAAATAAAATTGAGAGCCAAGGAAATCAGTTCTCGTTTGAACTTTGATGTGACTTTATAAATTGTATCGTTTAATCGAACAATCGATATTAGTATCGAATTTTGTGACTGAGTGTTTAGCTACATAATCAATCAAGAAAGTTTTCAGGTTGAATTTTTATGGCATTATTTTTATAATAAATTAGCTCTGCTGAAATTTAAGCAATTTTAAAAGATTTAGTGACAATTAAAACAAAATTAAAAATCGTTAAAAAAAATGTAATCAGTTAATTAAAATCTTTAAGTGACATAATTGAAGAGTTAAAATGTTTTTACAAATAGATAAACAAATAAATATGCAGCCCATTTAAAACAAATAAACTATAATTACAACGTTTAAAACAGTTTAAGTGTATACAATTTTGTAAATAAAAAAACCCACTAAAGGTTAATTAATTAAAAAAACTTAAAAGTAAAAAAAATGTACTATAAGTAGAGATTTCAGTTACAAAATTGTTTCAACTGAGACAAAGAACATTTATTTATTATAACTATTAAAAAAAAATCATATAATACTTATATAATAAATATATAATAAATAATATTACTTGTTTCAACTGATAAAAAGATAAAAAAAAAATGGCGGACGTAAAGTCGGGCGCGGACGACTTTAGGATACCCTGTACCACTAGCTTGTAATAAAGTCCGATTTCTTCACAAAAAACCAAAAACAGAAGAATTTTTAAGCAAAAATTTTTTTTTTGACCGATCGTTCCTATGGGAGCTATATGATATAGTCAACCGATTTCAATAAAATTTGACACGGTGCTTAAATACCTTAAAAAAGATATGAATGCCAAAGTTATTTCAAATATCTTTACAAACAAACAAAACACATCGTATTTTGTATAAAAAACGTGGTTTTGGACCGATTGGTCCTATGGGAGCTATATGATCTAGTCAAACGATTTGGATTAAATTTGGTACAGTGCTTAGGAACTATAAAATACTCACGAATGTCAAATTTGGTCCCAATATCTTAACAAACAAACGAAACACAACAAATTTTGTTAAAAAATCGATGTTTTGGAAGATCGGACCTATGGGAGCTATATGATATAGTCCACCGATTTTGTTCAAATTTGGCACATTGCTTAAGTGGTCTAAAAAATTTCCAAACGCCAAATCTGGTTAGGATATCTTTATTAAAAAACGAAATATAGCCAATTTTTCTTTAAAAAAGTTATTTTGGCCGATCGGTCCTATGGGAGCTATATGATATAGTCAACCGATTTTGATCAAATTTGGTACAGTGATTGGGAACTATAAAAAACTTTCGATTGCCAAATTTCGTTACGATATCTTCATAAACAAACGAATTATTCATCTAAAACGCTTTTTTTTTGTCGAGGTCGTCTCAAACACCCCCATGGGAGCTATATAATTTATCCCCGATATCAAAAAAATAAAATAAACTTGCCTCCTATGGAATAATATGGGATCTAATGTGAAAGTTTGGTAACTCTAGCTCTTACCATCTCTGAGATCTAGGCGTTCACACGGACGGACGGACGGACAGACGGACAGACGGACATGGGTATATCAACTTCTCTATTCACCCTGATCATATTTTAGGTAACTTTGGGGTGTCTCCGACGTCTCCTTCTATATGTTACATACATTTTCGGCTTGCACAAACTTAATATACCCTTGGACCATACGGTACAGGGTATAAAAATATAATGATACGAAGCAATAAATAAAAAAATATAGAAAAACAATAAATAAAAAATATAGAAAAAATATAGAAATACAATAAATAATAAAATACAAAAAAATAATAATTGAAAAAATATAGAAAAGCAATAAATAAAAAATATAGAAAATCAATAAATAGAAAAATATAAATATTTACATTAAATTAAAAAAGTTTTTAAAATATTAAACAGCAAATAATTTCGAAAATAAAATATAAATAAAATATAAACCTTATAAAAATTAAAACGTAAAAGAAAGTTTATATATATAAAAATAATAATAATATATTAACATAATAAAACAAAACAAAAATATTAATAAAATATAATATAACGAAGCAATAAAAAAAAAATAAATAGAAAAATAAAACAATATAGAAAACAATAAATTAAAAATATAGAAAAAACAATAAATTAAAAAATATATAAAAATAAATAAGTAAACAAAAAATAGAAAAACAATAAATAAAAAAATATAGAAAAACAATAAATAAAAAAATATAAATATATATATTAAATTATAAAAAGTTTTTACAATATTTTACAATCAGTAAAAAAAATAATTTATATTAAATTTAAAAAAAAATAAGTTTTTTGAATATTAACAATATACAAATGTAAATATTTATATTAAATTAAAAAAAATGTTTACAATATTGAAAAATAAGTAAAAAAAAATATATAAATTGTTATACTCAATTAAATACAATATTGGACAACAAATAATTTCTAAAATGATAAATATATAAAATATAATCCTTATAAAAGAAAATAATTATTTTAAAATAGTGTTAAAATAAATAAATAAATTAAAAAATACATTATTCTTACAGAAGTTAGCCAGAATTATTTAAGAAAGTGTTGTAAATAAAAGTTTATTTTTATAAAATGTAAATACAATAAATGAAAGCAATAATAAAAAATATAAAAAAAAATTGATGTATAGAAGAACAATAATAGTAAAAATTTGCATATTAAATTGTAAAAAAATCAAATATTATTAATATTTAACAAATGATTACAAAATAATTTTAATAATATTGAATAATAATTATGAAAGCAAAACAAAAAATAAAGTTTGGTTATGTAACAACAGAAAATTAAAAAATATATGTATAAAATAAAATAAAAAATAAATAAAAAAAAAAATAAAAAAAAAAATAAAAATTTAATAAATAAAATAATAAAACAAATTGAAAAAAAATTTAAATATAGCAAAAAAAAGAATAAGTATGAATAAAAGTATTTCAATTATAAAATAAAAATGCAAAAATCAATAATAAAAAAAGTATGTATAGAAAAACAATAATAATAAAAAGATTATATATAAAAATGTGAAAAAATCATAATGTTTATAATATTTAACAACAAATGATTAAAAAATAATTATAATAATATTGGGTAATAACTATGATAAAAAAAATACAAAACAAGAATAAAAAAAACTCTCATTACATTATGTAACATAAAAAAATTAAAAAAAAAAGTAGGAATATTTTTTTATAAATACATAACATTTAAATATGTATGTAAAAAGTATGAAAAACAAATATTTCAATAATAAAAAAACAATATAAAAAAATATGTTTTGAAAAACAATAATAATAAAAATGTATATAAAATTGTGAGAAAATTATAATGCTTAAAATATTTAACAACAAATGATTAAGAAATAATTATAATAATATTGAATTATGATGACAACAATAAAAAAAGGTTCTTTTACATTATGTAACAAATATACAAAAAAAAAATTAATAATTATTTATTAAATACATAAAATTTAAATATAACAACAAAAAAAAAAGTAAATAGTATGAAAAACAAAATATTTAAATAATAATAAATTATAAAAAAAAAACAATAAAAAATGTATAATTAAAAAGATATATTGGCAAAAAAATAATTATAAAAGTAAGAAAATAAATAATTTTACATTAAAATTAATTATACGAGGGTGGATTGATAAGTTTCCGGCCTGACCAAGAAAAACAACGATTTTAAGAATTTTTTATTTTTTATTTCTCAACATAATCACCTCCAAGGCTGATACATTTCTCATAGCGGTGTTCTAGTCTAGTAATGCCATCTCTATAGACTGATTCGTCAAGCTCCTCAAAATACCCATTTACAGCTTCGATTACTTCTTCATTGGCCAAGCCATTTTTTGAGGTTAGGAAACAGATAATAGTCACTCGGGGCTAGGTCTGGAGAGTAGGTAGGGTGCGGCATGAATTCAAACTTCAACTTCGTTGATTTTAGCCAACGCAACGATTGACTTGTGCGCTGGTGCGTTATCGTGATGAAACAAGATTCTTTTCTTCGCCAGATGAGTTCGTTTAATTTTCACCTCGTGGCACAAACGTTGCAATAAGTCTGCGTAGTATTGACAGTGATAGTTTTACCCTTTTCAAGGTAATCAAACTAATATAATACCTCTTGCATCCCAAAAAACAGTAGCCATAACCTTGTTCGCTGAAAAAATTGTTTTTGCCTTCTTTGGAGTTGGTTGCCCTGGTTCAATCCACTGTTTAGACTGTTTTTTGGTTTCAGGAGTGTAGTGGTGGACCCAAGTTGCCTCAACGGTTATGAATCGACGCAAAAATTCGCTTGGATTACGCTTATACAACGTCAAATTGGCGGTAGAAATGTTTTTTCGAATCAATTTTTGGTCGACTGTTAGCAAGCGCGGCAGCCATCTTGCGCAGAGCTTTTCCATATGCAAATGTTGGTGCAAAATATTTTGCACACGTTCATATGACATCTTACAGGTCTCAGCTATCTGACGCACTTTTAAACTGCGGTCTTCCAGCACTATTTGATGGATTTTTTCGATCATATCTGGAGTTGTGACCTCAACAGGGCGTCCTGAGCGAGGCTCATCAGAGGTGCTCACATGACCTTTTTTAAATTCGGAAACCCACTGCTTAATGGTTGAATATGATGGGAGGATGTCCCCAGTGTTGAGTCCATCTCTTTTTTAATTTCCTTCGGCTTTAACCCCTTCAAATAGAAGTATTTGATGACAGCACGATTTTCCAGCTTTTCCATTTTCAAGAAAAACACAGAGGCGTCTTGTTCAGTGTGCTCTCAAATCTAAACTAACATGGCGATCGGGCTGAAACTATAGCTACAAGCTATCTAAGGATGGTACTATAGAACGCCACCTCAAGGTAGGCCTAGTGGCGCCATCTCTTGGTCAGGCCGGAAACTTATCAATCCACCTTCGTATACAAAATTTAAACATGAAATAATGATAAAAATAATTTTAAACTAAAATATAAAGAAATCTGTTGCTGTGTTAATTTTTTAAACGAATTTTACAATTACATAAGATTTCTTTAGAAATATGCAAAGATTATTTAGGTATCGATAATCTAAGCACTTTAAGTCGATTTAATAGAGTTGCCAGCTTATTTTAAGGAATTTATATTCGAAGCGACGTTGCCATTTTAGAAGAAAAATAAATAAAAAGGTTTCAACAAATGTAACCACTTGAGTCAACATTTTTTTTTACATAAATTAATTTAAAAATACTTAAAAACCAATGATGCATTGTAGTTCTTAGAACATAAATGAATTAAATTAAAGATGATGTGAATCATATGCGCATTTATTAATTCACTTGACTTGAGGGAAGAATTTCTGATAATTTCAGCAATTTACCTAGAACAAATATTTATAAAAAATAAAATCAAGAAGTCATAATTAATTCGTTTTTCAAAATAATTACTTAAAACATAATCTGCTAATGAAACTTTTCAACTAGTTATATTTATTTTATTCATTTTTTTTATGACATCTTTCATATTGTTTTTCAAAAAAAATTCGCAAGTTTTCGTTGCGCTGTGTATCTGTGTGCGTGCTTATGTATCTATGTGATTATGCGTGCTTGTGTGTGTTTATTTATTTGACATTTGTTTTGAATAATTATGCATATCAAATGCAAATTTATTAGGTGCTGACTTAAAAGTTGTTGCTACTCTCGTTTCGCCCAAATAACGCCCCCTTGGTACCTGCCCTAAGTTCACTTGGAACACTTTTTACATTTAATACATAAACATTTTACATATACATACGAACACCAACACCAACAAGCAACTTCCATGGGTAGATACAAAAATTAAAAAACATAAATCATATGAAAAATATAAATCAAACAAATTGCGCTCAGTGTGGCGAATTTTCTCTGTGCTAAATAAACTGAAGTGCAACAATTTGAGTGGCCAAAATAAATAAGCCAATTAATTATGTATAATGCTCTCTTACATAGTGTGTGTGTGTGTGTGTGTTAACGTGCCTGAAGTGTGTTAAAGTGTGTGTTTGTATGTGTGTATCTGTGTATCTGCTACAAAGTTGCTATCAAAGTGAATTATTTTGTTAATAAATTTTAAAATAATTATTTAAATAAATCGTTACGGCGGTGTCTGAAAAATGCCATTCAAAAATTTGTTTGGAAAATTTCTTTTAATGAAATTTTGTGATAATTTTTGGCGAGGGTTGGCTATTAATTAGATAGAAAATGGCAAAATGTAGTGTTGTTAGATAAAGTTGAGTAAAACTGTTTTTTTTTAATATAGATTGCTATTGGCAAGCTGGGATTATATTTAGAGCGTTGCCAGATCATTTTTTGATAAATATTTATATTAATATTTTTTATTAGTATTTGGGGAAAAGACAATTTTAGTTTTTTTTTAATAAAGATTTCTTTTGGTAAGCAAGAGCGCTGCCAGATATTTTTTTATAAATATTTATTTTAATATTTTGTACAATTATTTTGGTAAAAGACAATCTTAGGGTATTTCTAAAATATAGATTTCTTTTGACGAGCAGGCATTACATCAAGAGCGTTGCCAGATAACTTTTTCTAAATACTTATTCGAATATTTTTATACCTGTACCGTATGGTACCAAGGGTATATTAAGTTTGTGCAAGCCGAAAATGTATGTAACATATAGGAGACGTCGGAGACACCTCAAAGTTACCTAAAATATGATCAGGGTGAATAGAGAAGTATATACCCATGTCCGTCTGTCCGTCCGTCCGTCCGTGTGAACGCCTAGATCTCAGAGATGGTAAGAGCTAGAATTACCAAACTTTCACATTATATCCCATATTATTCCATAGGAGGCAAGTTTATTTTATTTTTTTGATATCGGGGATAAATTATATAGCTCCCATGGGGGTGTTTGAGATGACCTCGACAAAAAAAAAAGCGTTTTAGATGAATAATTCGTTTGTTTATGAAGATATCGTAACCAAATTTGGTATTCGAAAGTTTTTTATAGTTCCCAAACACTGTACCAAATTTGATCGAAATCGGTACAGCTCCCATCATCATCATATAGCTCCCATAGGACCGATCGGCCAAAATAACTTTTTTAAAGAAAAATTCGCAATATTTTGTTTTTTAATAAAGATATCGGAACCAGATTTGGCGTTTGGAAATTTTTTAGTCCACTTAAGCAATCTGCCAAATTTGAACAAAATGGGTTGACTATATCATATAGCTCCCATAGGTCCGATCTTCCAAAAAATCGATTTTTTAACAAAATTTGTTGGGTTTCGTTTGTTTGTTAAGATATTGGGACCAAATTTGACATTAGTGAGTATTTTATAGTTCCTAAGCACTGTACTAAATTTAATCCAAATCGTTTGACTAGATCATATAGCTCCCATAGGACCAATCGGTCCAAAAACACGTTTTTTATACAAAATTCGATGTGTTTTGTTTGTTTGTAAAGATATTTGAAATAAATTTGGCATTCAGATCTTTTTTAAGGTATTTAAGCACTGCGTCAAATTTTATTGAAATCGGTTGACTATATCATATAGCTCCCATAGGAATGATCAGTCAAAAAAAAATTTTTGCTTAAAAATTCTTCTGTTTTTGGTTTTTTGTGAAGGAACCGGATTTTATTGCAAGCTACTGGTACAGGGTATCCCAAAGTCGTCCGCGCCCGACTTTCCGTACGCCATTTTTTCAAAACACTTAGCTTATGCATTCGAAGATTTCTGAAATAAATAATAATTTTTGGTTTTATTTGCTCCATTTCACAAATAGAAAAGGCAACCCTCTTATTTAAATTTATGTTATCTATGGCCAAACGTCTAGACATCTCTGCTTTCCGATAAAAATTTGCAAATATGTCTCACAATGCACTAGTCAACCCTCTTTTGTCTCCATTTTCTTATGTTTGGCAGTAAATAGTACAAAAAATACTTGGAAAATTAGACTCGTAAAGTTGGCAATCAAAGATAATGGAAAAATTGTTTCACGTTTATGCACATTTCTGTCTTGACCAATTTGTTTTTAAACAAATAAACTGCATAACTTAAAAATCAACATAAAATTCTTTTGAATATCTTGCTAACGAGGGAAAAACTTGAAAGTAAAATAGACAAAAATATTCTAATTAACTTTTTTCTCAGCAAATATGGCAACCCTGTCAGTTCGTACAGCTTTCAGTCATTCAGTCAGTCAATCAGTATTGCATTTGTTTTTATAACTCAATAATCAGGCAAATGCGTAGACAGCCAGACAGACAAACAAACAAATAAAGTCAACTGACAACAGCAACAACAACAACAATGGCAAAAACAAATACAACAAACACAAAACGAAACAATAACAATAAAAGCTTTGCAAGCAGCTGTGATATAAGTAAAAATGGCTAGAAGAAAATGGCCAAGCAAATCGGCCAACTGTGATGCGGAAATGCGGCCGATGATGATGCCAATGATCATTTACTACACACATACACACTCAGAGACATATATATAATCACACAGATACTCACACACACACTCCTATAATAATTGCTACGGCTAAAATAATTATTGTTGTTGTTGTTGTTGCCGTCTTTAATTAATTTTTTTTCTCTCACTTTTTTTTGCCAACATAATTATTTTTCCTTTAGTTTTTCACAAGCCAGTTAAATGAGTTGAAAAATGATATATGGATTGGGTATTGTTGTTGTTTTTTTTAATACCCTGAAGCTAATAGGTTCTAGGGCATTATGAAAAGTAGGCACAACTTGATTATATTGATGTAAAGTTGTAACTACGTCCAAAGATCTTGAAAACTTCAAAGACAATTAATTTATAATCGGCAAACATAATATTGGAAAATTATTTCATTTCATTTATTCTCAAAAATTGGTAAAAATAAAATTTTTAGATCTATTTGGTATTTAAAAAAAGACTTTAGTCTTGTATGAACAGATAGATCTCGAAATCCATTAAAAAAAGGAATTTATAATCGGCAAAAATAATTATAGAAATTTATTTCATTTCTTTTATTTTCAAAAATTGGAAAAAATAAAATTTTGAGATCAATAATAGATTAAAATAAGGATAAGTCTTGTTTGAACGAATAGATCTTGCAATCCGCAAAAAAGGCATTTATAATTGATAAAAATAATATTACAAAATTATTTCATTTTATTTATTCTCAAAAATTAATTCAAAAAAATATTGAGATCTATGAAATATTTAAATAAAGAGTTCTCGAAATTTGCAATAAAAAAGAATTTATAATCGGCAAAAATAATTTTTAAAAATTATTATATTTTATTTATTCTCAAAATTTTACAAATTATTGAGATCTGTATAATATTTAAATAAAGAGTTTTCTCGAAATCTACAATAAAAAAACAATTTATAATCGGCAAAAATAATTTAAAAAAAATTATTTCATTTTATATATTCCCAAAAATTGATTTAAAAAAGTTTTGAGATCTATGAAATATTTAAATAGAGTCTTCGCGTAATCTCGAAACCAGCAAAAAAAGATCTTTAATCGGCAAAAAACATTTTAAAAAAATTTAAAATAATTCAATTAATTATTCTCAAAACTTTTTTTAAAAAAATGTTGAGATCTGTGAAATATTTAATTAAAGATTTTAGTCTTGTTTGAAATCCAGAAAAAAAGGAGTTTAAATCGGCAAAAATAGTTTTAAAAAATTATTTCATTTTATTTACTCTCAAAAATTGATAAAAATAAAAATATTGAGCTCTATAAAATATTTAAATAAAGAGTCTTCTCGAAATCTGCAAAAAAAAGACTACAATCAGCGAAAACAATTTAATTATTTATTTATTTTATTTTATTTATTTATTCTCAAAAATTGATTTTAAAAAGTATTGAGATCTATGAAATATTTAAATAAAGAGTCTTCTCGAAATCTACAAAAATAATTTTTAAAAATTAATTAATTTAATATTTTCTCAAAAATTTGAAAATATAATAATTTTAGTCTTGCATGAACACAAAGATCTCGAAATCTAAAAAAAAAATAAAATTTATAATTGAGAATAATTATTTTATTTTATTTATTCTTAAAAATTCTTTAAAAAAATATTGAGATCTATGAAATATTTAAATAAAGAGTTTAGTGTTGTATGAAGTCCAGAAAAAAAGGGAATTAAGGGGCACACCTAGTGTGACAAACTAAAAAAAGGCCATTTTTGGGAATTAAAAAAAAAAAACTAGTGAATCCATCTATTAAAAATTTTGAGGGTATATTTATACATGTTTTGAGAATACACAGTAAAATTTTTGAAATAAAATATTGAATATTTTTGAAATGACACGAGATCTCCGGCGGCGCCAAAAAAAAAGGTCCTCCACTGCTGGAGCGATTGCAGCCTTCTCCGTTGATAAAACGTAAAAAAAAATTCTCGTTAAACTAAAACATAATGTCTGCATAATGACCCTCGGGCGAACAAAAAAAATCAAAAATTGACAAAATGTTAAAAAAAAAGTTAAATTTTTCCCAAAATTTTGGTCGTTTTTGGCTGCCAAAATTTGATTTTGATCAGATCAAAAAACTGGAGGGTCATATATATATGGAGAACTATATAGATAAGTTGCAAAAATTTGATAGGGATCGGATCATTTGTCTCCGAGTAATCACTCCATCAAATTCGAAAAATGCTGTTTCGAGAAAAACGCGTTTAAGGGGCACACCTAGTGTGACAAACCAAAAAAGGCCATTTTTGGGAATTAAAAAAAAAAAACTAGTGAATCCATCTATTTAAAATTTTGAGGGTATATTTATACATGTTTTGAGAATACACAGTAAAATTTTTAAAATAAAATATTAAATATTTTTGAAATGACACGCGATCTCAGGTGTATACCAACTATCTAACTGCCGAGCGGCTACTCTTTTAAATGGCTGTAACTAAAAAACTATTTAAGATATCGATTTAAAATTTTAGTATGTTATTTTTAAAGGTATAACCTATCGAAATATGGAAAAAAAAATTAATTTTTTGAAAATTTCACAATAACTTCCGGGGAGATATTACTATAAATTTTGTTCGTTTTTGCGTCCCCAATTCAAAATTTCCGTTTCATTTCAAGAATAAAATGAATAAAATTTATTCGTTTTCGTTTTGGCTACACCCAGTTCGATATTTTTTGTCGATATTGTAGTTACGACCGCCAGATGGCACCAGTTTTTGTTTGTTTTTTTCCTTCGTTGTTTAGGTCATCATTTATTTTGGTTTTTAGTATGACCGCTAAATGGCGTGAGCAATTTCTTATTTCCGCATAGTTGCTCAGGTCATTATTTAGTTTGTATTTTATTATGACCGCTAGATGGCGCCAGGCAATTTATTCTTCGTTTATCATTTATTTTGTCTTTTTAGTTCGGAAATCCAATTTCACATTTTTTGTTGAAAGTTTCTTTGGTTTACGTATCCCTACCCTTACCCTTCGGAAATCCAACTCCATTTTTCTAAAGAGTTATCTTGTCTAAAATTTTTTTTCAACGCATATTTTTTAGCCACTTACGAACTAGATACACCAACTTAGAGACATGTTCACATGTGATCGCAACAAACAAATCTCTGTTGAACTTTTATCGGTACATTCAGACCAAAAGCTTCTCCATTTTAATCCCATAAAAAATCTTCCTTTTTTTTTAAGGGAAATAGCGCATTCCACTGTCGTTTACCAACACTACTGATTACATTTTGGTTTCTTTTGTTGTAATTGTTGCCAGCCAGCGCAAAATATAAAATTAAGTGCAAAATTAATAGTATGGAAAATTCACTATTGCATGCTATAATAAATGTAAGGCGTGGCATTATAAAGAGGCAACAATATTTTAAATATGGCACCTACCCACAAACAAGGTCGTCATATTACGTATACGTCATGTGAGACGAGGGATATATGCAAGTCGATGAGGGGGGGCTTAACTGAAACTTGAAGTTATGAAATGTTATTTTTTAAAATATAAGCTGTGTTAAAGCTTTTCATGGGGTTATTAAGATGAAAGTAATTCTAATGCAAGGTTTCTTTATAGGTACATAAGTTAAGTTATTAATTGATCAGAAATTATTAATAAGTGAAATATTTTGCTTTACTTGTTGAAAATATCAAGAAGTTAGTTCATATAAAATTTTTTAAATCTCTTCAGGGTTACCCTGAGCAATATTGCTCCAAATTAATTGTATACAAAGTTTCAGACGCTTCAATAAGCGTCTCTAGTGTATAAAATAGTTTTCTAGACATCTTCGCCCAGATTTAGATTTACTTTTTGGTTTAAAATGACCGCTAGATGGCGTGAGCAATTTTTTATTTGGACTTCATCGCTTAGGTCATTATTTAATATTTCATAAAAATTTTTTTGAAATCGGAAACTTTTTTGCAATTTTTTTAGCAACATTTATTTTTCGGTTTAGTGAGACCCCAACATAGCACCAGTAGGTTCTTTTTTGGAAGTCGTAGCCCAGCTCATCCTTTAATTTTTATTGTGCTACTCAGCGGTAGATGGCGCCAGTAATGTATTTTTGCACTTCCCCGCTTGGGTCAGCATTTATTTTGCCATTTACTATGACCGCTAGATGGCGCCAGCAATATATTTTTGCACATCCTTGCTTTGGTCAGCATTTATTTTGCCTTTTACTATGAGCGCTAGATGGCGCCAGCAAATAAGTCACATATTTTTATGTTAACAACATTTTTTTTCTTTTACCAATCATTTCTAAAGCGTTTTGTATTTAAAAATTGTAGACATACCCAGGAGAGAGAAGGCTTAGCCCGGTAGAAGTAGAAAAAAATATTGAATCAATAAGTACTTAATTTGGTAGTTATCTATATGATTTGAAATACTGTGGTTCTTAACTATGGGAAGGACTTCTTGTTTCTATTGAGAAATAGCAGCCGTTCTAGAATTCTATGGAATTTTTTTTTTTTTTTTGTTAATATTTGACTTTGCAGCTGTTCCCCAGATTTGAATGCCATAAGACCAAGTTGGCAATATTAAACTCTTATATAGAATTCTTTTATTATCCAAAGATAGCTTGCTATTTCTACCAAGTAGCCACTCCATTTTGGCAAGTTTGGTTCTACACCTTGCTGTTATTATTTTAATATGTTCTCTCCAACACAATTTTTGGTCGAGGTAAATTCCGAGATACGGGTACGATGTTTTAATTGGAATAAACTCTCCATTTAAAGTAAGCGCAGGACTTGGGTCTTTCCTTAACGAGAATAAAACGCTGGAAGATTTGTCACCATTAAGCTGGATGTTCCAGCGTTTCGCCCAAGTTGCGATAATGTCCAGCTGGTTCTGCAAGGTATCAGCAGCCATTTGAACGCTGGAGGAAGACGAAAGAATGGCAATGTCGTCAGCATACGTTGCCGTTATAAGCTCAGAACTGCCCGTCGAGCTCGGCATGTCCATAGTAAAAATGGTGAATAAAAATGGAGATAGAAATCTACCTTGCGGCACTCCAGCTTTAATGGTCCGTCGTTCCGAGTTCACCTTTCACCATTACTTTGAAAGATCGATTGTCAAGAAATGATTTTATGATTTCATAATGAGGAGCAGGAAGAACAGATTTAAGTTTTTGTAGTAACCCTTTGTGCCACACTCTGTCAAAAGGCTGCTTGACATCCAAAAATGCTGCCATGCAGTAGCGACGATTCTCGAAGGAGTCTCAGATGTGTTGCACCACTCTGTGAGTTTGCTCAGGCGTGCCATGTTTCGGACGAAAACCGAATTGATGCGCTGGAACTTGGGACGTCATGATGGAAAATGACAAAACTCTGCTCAAAAAGATTCTTTCAAAAATTTTCGCGAATACCGGCAGCAATCTAATCGGGCGATAAGACGCAATGGAGATGGAAGGCTGGCAGGGCTTTAAAATCAACAATTTGAGCACATTTCCACTCCTTTGGGAAATATGCCAGACGCATAATTGCATTGAATATCTTGACTAGAGCCAGAATGCCCGCCATTGGAAGAGCCTTAGCTACTCTGGCGTCAATTTTATCAAGACCAGGAGCTTTTTTGGGGTTGAGTGCTTTTATTTGATCTACAATTTCGTTAGAACGCACAGGCAGGTCCAGTTGAAGCGGTGTAGATAATGCCTACAAAGTTTCCTCGACCTCAGCAACTGAGTTCAGATTGAAGGGAGTAAATCGATCCTCCAGGTGATGTGCAAAAGCTTCAGCACGGGCTCGGTAAGAACGACACTAGAGCCCATTGGCGGTTTGAATAGGAGCGCTTTTAATGGCTGGTTTTTTAAGTACCGTGTCTGGACTTATTTGGGAATTTTTAGGAAGATTTCCCTTCGCATTCCCTGAATTAAAAGCCTTTAAATCTTAAAACAATCTGTCGAGAATTAGAACGAAAAGTCAATCGAAGTTTCTGATAAACTAAAATTGGCTTTTCGTTCGAATTCTCGACAGATGGTTTAAAGAATTAAAGGCTTTTAAATTTAGTTTAATCTTAAAGACTATATTTCTTTGGTCCCAGCTTGGTCCCAGCTTGGACCTATCTATCTTGGCTAATAGTTATTAGTTTTTACTTTCTTGGAAGCCTTTTTTTTTAATTTTCCAACATAATTTGCATGTTGCGAGCAGCAATGACAATTTTCGCTCTTAAACATTTTTTTTTTCTGCCATCCATCAACATATATTTACATACACCTGACATGTTTGAAAAAAAAAAAAACGAATTCAAATTTGTTGGCCAAGTCCCCAAGAGCTGTTCATGGAACCAATCCAAGGCCCAGTGGGCTCCACTCAATTTTTAGTTATGCCTTTTGATTTCCTTTCGTAGTTTTTTGTTTATAAACAAAAGACGCCTCTCAACACCTTCTTGGCTAAGCCTTTTGGTAAGCTAAGCGCACGCCAAATGGATTTCCAAGAAATTTTGACCGCTTCCGTTGCCATTGAGTGGTACTGCCCAGTTTTTACTTATTTTTTTTGCGTTTGTGGCTAATTCGCATTAATCATACGCCACATTGTACGTTGTAAGAAGTTGTAGTTGTTGCTGGGCGCGTTCTCATTGAAATATATGAAATGAAATTTATATACATTTATGTATATATTAAAGTACAACAACAACAGCAACAACAACTATGACGCTTTTCACATTTATCGTATGTATTTTTATTTTTACACGCAAATTTACTTGACGCTGGCAGCAGCAGCGACGCGACGTCGGCAGCAATGGCTGCTGATGCGATTGCGACTGCGACTTGGCGTCTTATGCTAGGTTTACACTGCCTGATGGAATGAAGCGATTGAGGTTTAAGTTTGGCTTTGACGCAGTTGAGTGTATAAGAAAAGTGTGTGTCGTCACAAACTGTGACAGAAGCTTGTACAATTTTTAGATAATATTTAAAATTAAGCTTAAACAAGCTGTTTTGGTATTGTG
This sequence comes from Chymomyza amoena, assembly GCA_037043745.1. Taxonomy (NCBI): domain Eukaryota; kingdom Metazoa; phylum Arthropoda; class Insecta; order Diptera; family Drosophilidae; genus Chymomyza; species Chymomyza amoena. The sequence goes on from JBAMAX010002043.1 coordinate 97,623, forward strand.
AGCATATGAGACAATTGCAAGTGTACTAGCTTTTTAGATCTCAAAAGTCTTGCCATAGGAATATTGCTAAATTTCAATTTTTTATCAGTGTTGCAACGAACAGACTTTAACTAGTATGAAAATTCTTTATGTAGAAATATACGGAATTATTTGAATTATTCAGATTTCGACTTTGTTGCACAGCATTTTTACAATTTTTTATGAAACATCAATATATTTTCTTTAAAATCAAGCTTTTCTTGTCTTTATTTAAATGTAAATATATAATACTTTATAAATTTGTTACATAAAACCTTCTTCCAAAGCTACGGTAAAGCAACTTAAATTAAATAATAAAATATTAAAATAAAAAAATACAAAATTACAAGAAGTTGGCATTTTAAATGCGACAGCTTTTCATTAAAATTGACTACGTAAATTTTATCAGAAATTTGAGGTGAAATTTTTATTTGTGAAATTCTCAAGAAACGCCCAATTCGTTTTTATCAACCAAATTTTACACAGTACTTTCAGGTTTTTGAGGTTTTGAGCTAGAATACTTCTCAAAAAAAAAATTTTTTTTTTAAATTCCAGGAAAGATGGCACTTAAAAAAACAAAAGGCGACAGCTTTTTCCCAAAATTCACTACGTAAAATTTTTCGGTAATTTTAGGTGAATTATTTTTTTATTATATTATTTTATTCCTGGAATTCTCAAGTAACGCCAAATTTCACAACAGATTTATTTTTGGGGCTTTGTAGCAACCTCAAATATTAAAAAAAATAAAATAAAATAATAAAAAATTTCAAGAAAGATGGCATTTAATTTACTAATGGGGACAGATTTTCGCCAAAATACACACCGTAAATTTTTTCATCAATTTCAGGTCTATTATTTTGTTATTAAATTCTCGAGAAAAGCCAAATTCGTTTTTTTCAACGACATTTTTCACACCACTTTTGTTTTTTTGACATTTTGAAGCTACAACCTCAAATAGTTAAAAAAAAAAAATAAATAATTCCAAGAAAGATGGAAATTTTAAACTGCAACAGCTTTTTCCTAAAATTCACTCCGAAAATTTTTACAGTATTTTCAGGTGAATTGCTTATTTACAAAATTCTCAAAAAACGCCCAATACGACAGCTTTTTCCTAAAATTCACTCCTATAATTTTTACAGGATTTTCAGGTGAATTGCTTATTTATAAATTCTCAAAAAATTTTCAAGTGAATTGCTTATTTACAAAATTCTCAAAAAACGCCCAATACAACAGCTTTTTCCTAAAATTCACTCCGAAAATTATTACAGGATTTTCAGGTGAATTGCTTATTTATAAATTCTCAAAAAACGCCCAATACGCTTTTTTCCACCAAAATTTTCACAGTATTTTATTTTTTTGGCGGTTTTTTAATGCACTATGGGCCCAAACAGTCATACTCTGACCAAAATTTGTGCATTTCCATAAATTTTTTTTGGAGAAATAAAAATTTTGCAAATATACTTTAAAAAAATTTAATTTTAACTCTGCTTTTCTAGCACCGTTTTAGATTTTTTTAAGATATCTAAATATTAATAGACAAAGACAAATATTTTGTGTGGCCATTCGGTTCAACCGAAAATAATAAATAATGTATACTAAAAATATTTTGTGTTGTAATAAGTCGAAATAGTGCAAAATTTAGAGAGAAGCAAAGAAACAATTTTTTTTTAACTTATGTTATAAAATAAAATAGACAGTGACAATCGGCCCGAATTTCGTAGCAGAAATATATAGAAACTTAATTTATGAGTTTTTTGTAAAATATTTTTTCGCTTCATATGACTCAGTTTTATTATAACACTAGTGGGCCCAGCAGACGTTGTTCGGCCCAAACTTTTTAAATACTCTTAAAGTGTATAAACATCGTAAGATTTTAGGCTTAAAATCTCCGTATTAACAACCTCTAAAACACGTAAAAATCAGATTTGAAATTCATCGATGCGTTCTTGAAAACATGCGTAACACGTAAAATATAAGTTTCTTTTATATATACATAGGTATAGATAGGGTATAGTACAGTCGATATGTCCCTACTGTGTAACCGAACTATTCGACTGGCGTGCGAATCCCAGCTAAGTTTAAATTAATATTCTCCTTTCTTCGTTTTATATTGAAATTCATGTATTTCTACATTTTGGTAATTTTTGAAGAGCGCCACCTATCGGACAATGTTCAAACTATGCTAAGAACCTTCCACACGGTGCCCCTAAACACACACGTAATATTTTATTAAAATACATAGGTCTGGTGGTTTGGGAGTCTATAGAGGACATACGAAATTTATTTGATTTTTATATATAAAGATAGATAATCTCGATTATCTTTGAGATTATTGGAATAAATTTGATTGAGTACGAAGCAAAATCCCCAAATTTTTAGCTTAAAGGGCTCGGACGCAGACAAGAAATAAGCGCATTAATGTGACAATTATTTTTATTATTATAATAGCGATTTATTCTTATATCAATATGGGATTATAGCCTTTTAAATTTATCCGTTGATTGTCAATAACGCATATAATAATATATGTAATCAATAATGAATATAATAAATTTTAAAGTTTTCGAAAAATCTATATCTTTGTGATATTTGACATATATTTTAAAATTTTTTGCTGGTATTTCGGCTGAAAAGTACCATTCGTGTCCATAGTACTATTGCCTATTACAATTGAAAAACATATTTTTTTTAAACTGTCAGCTTTTCATCAAAAAATGTAGAACTAAAATTCTGTTGAAGCTTGCTTCCCACTCTCTGCCCCCTGCCCACCTGTACAAGTCACATCACAAAATCAACAATCTATCACATTGCCACAGTCTATGGTGCAGTGTAAACATAGCATTACTTATATTTTATATGCGCGTGTTGCAGTGTAAACATAGCATAACTTATACTTTATATGCGTTTCGTAGACGCTGCTTTTGCTGTCTTTGCAATCGTCGTCGTCGTCGCTTCGTCGCGTCAACGTTGACGTCGCTGTCGACGTTTACGTTGTTGCTGTTGTTGTTGTAGACGTCGTCGTCATCGTAAGCTTTGTTGCTTATAGTAGTATTTGTTGTTGTTGTTGCTTATTTTAATGTGTCAAGGTTCGCGGCATAATTTTTTTTTTTTGCGCTTTATTTCATTGCTTTCCAAGCAAACACTCAGACGACGCTCCGCTGCGAGTCTGCGTCAGATATTCGAAGATATCTAGTCGGAGAATGCTGCCTCTCAGATACAACGTTGTACATATGTATGGATAGTGTGGATAGATAGCTATAGTCAAAGAGTCAGTCAGTCAGTCACGCAGTCAGCCAGTCAGTCATTTAGACAATTTAAGCATTTTAAGTTGCAGTTTTTACTTTCCTTTTGGCAACAATTAAGCTGCAAGCCAGAAAGTCATGGCTAAAAACCTGCTGTTGGCCAACTGAAGCGTGTGCCATACAAATTGAAGTAGAAATTGTCCGTCTATTGGACATGGTATGGAGGGGCGTAAAATCAGCAGCAGTTCGGTGTTGAAGTTGAAATGCTCTTTAAAATGAGCAAGAAAAAAAAGTGAACCCAATGTTCAAATGATTGTTAGTTATTTAGTCTTAACAAAAAAAAAATAAAAAATATTTGTTTAAAGTAAAAGCATTATCTTACATTACAAAAAAAAGATTTAATTATATCGCTTTTCAAGATATTTTTTCTTTTTTCGAGCTGAGATCACACGATTTTTAAAATTACAAAAGGTCTTACAAAATATTATCAAAAATTACAACAAAGCGTGACTAATAAAAAATAACTGACTATCATTGAAAAATTAGGCTGAATATTTTCTTAACACAGAAAATTGAACAAAATGTTAAAAAAAAAAAATGTTGGTTATGCAAAGATTAAAATTAAAAAATTAAAATAAATTTTATATTATTGAAAGTAACAATCATCCCAAACTCTGTAATATAAATTTATAGAAACAAAATTCATGAGTAATTTCTAAAATATCTTATCTCATTCTTGCTTTATATGACGTATGTCTTATAATAAAATCTCTAGAATTTAATAAATAATTAGAAAAGCAATATGATTCTGAAATTTAACATTAACTTTCGCAGCGGATTACAAAAAGTGAAAAGCATGAATACAACTGCTTTTTAAAAGTTTCACTTGTTAGCAAAAAATCGTATTCAAGAGATATTTGTGATATGCTTTGAATTTTTTTGGGTCGTATTGAGTCCGAAAATTGTTATCCGTGCCCATAGTGCGTTATTGCAAGTTTTAATAAATTTTTTTTAATTTAAAAAATTATTTATCATTTATTGAAAAAAGAAGATTCTATTATTTATTATTATTTATTATTATTATTTTTTTTTTCTTTTTTTGAGCTGCGATCACATGAATTAAGAAACTTCATTCTAAAACTTGAGAGCTACAAAATATTAAACCAAACGTAAATAAAGGGTGACTTTTATTTAAAATAGGACTCAGACTTAATATTAATTTAACGATAACTTGATAAATAAGAATCAATATCTAGAAGTATATATTTCGATTTACTAAATAATGCTTAAAAGGATAATATAGGGTGGGCTCATCTGTGGGTTTGGCTTGTTAAACACTGATAATTCGAAACACACCCGTCTTCGGCGTATGTCAAGTTTAAAACTACACAATTTTAGTCATGAATAAAAGTGGTAACAAGCGTACTATAAAAATGGAGCGTTCTGTAGAAAAATAAACATAGTTGAAGATCAATTGTCATAATATAGTAATATAAGGTGGGCCAATTTGTTGGTATGGGTTGTTAAGCATTAATAACTCGGAATACGTCCGACTCTGACATATGACAAATTCAAAACTACTCAATTTTAGTCATGGATAAAGGTGGTACAGGCGGTGTTACTATGAAAATGGGCGTTCTTTGAAAAATAAACAAAGTTGGTGCTAGTGTCGACGAGTCGCCAAGCGCATTGTCGCTACATTCGTTCGCAAGAATTACACCTTGCTAGGACTCACTTTGCGTCCTAAAGTTTCAATTGATAAAATATTTGAAACCTACGAACCAATATCGGAATAGATTCTTGCAGCTAGATGAGTTTTTGCCAAAAAAAATAATCGAAAAATACGATGTTTGCAAATAACCCTTTAGAGCCAGTCAGCTAGGCATGGTGGCCATTCGGACTATATAATTTTTCATAAGTTTGCTCAATTTGTTGAAAAATATTAGAATAAAATGCAATTAATAAACTAAACTGGCAAATGGCCCACCCTATATTTTTTTTAAAGACGTGCTTGAAATTTTATTTTAACTTCTATTTAAATAATTCTTTTAATTCTTGGAATTTATTTGCCACTGAAATTTTGTATCTTACAATTTAGCTTATAGTTTTGGTTAAATAAAGGGTGTTTTTTTTTAGAGTTACACAGGTTTTAATCATAAAAAAAACAAAAAAATATATGTTTAATATTCATAAAACGAGCTTTGATCCTACCAAAAATGGGCTTTATCGGAGAACAAGTTTTCTGAATTTTTGACAAAGTTTGATGAACGAAAACTATTATTTTGATACAAAATTTTAACAATTTGCAAGCGTTGCTCAAGTTGTAAATCTTTCCATAGATGATAATCTCAAACTCAAACTCAATCAAAATCAACTATCAGCTCTTAAATGGCTTGTCAGATAAATTATAATTGCCAACTCAACCTTAAAAAAAAACACACTGTATATATTATACATTGTCCCACGGCTTACACTTTTTAATTTTGGAGCTCCATCGCTTCGGTAGAGTCTAAAAATATTTTAAATTTCTTTAGAAAAAATATATGAATTAAGTTTGAGCCTTTTTTTTGCTGCTATCTTATAGTGTGACCGTATTTCGCACAAAACAGCTGCTTTGACGTCTAGACTGAAGTTCAATTTACTTTATTTTCTTTTTAAGAGGATGCATGCAGATGAGTTTTAGAGTTTCTTAGAGGTTTGATCAAGGATATGGATTTTTTAAATTAATTTGAAATGTACTTGGAAGCTTGGAACCATTTTAGACTGATTTTATTGTGTTAAATTAAAAATTAATACAAAATATAGAATTTTTTAAAATTAAAAAAAAAAATTAACTTTTTATTGATGGGCCTCAGCGCTGCGAAAAAGAAATTAAGTATTTCGTACTTGAAACTAGGAAATCTACATTTCATTTGGGAACAAGAACGAAAATCCTGAAATTAAGAATTTAGATCTTACATTTTATTTTAGATTTACAGATTTTAAGTCCGAATTTCTTAAAAATGTTCTTGAAATGGAAGCTCGGAACCATTTTAGACTGATTTTATTGTGTTAAATTAAAAATTAATACAAAATTTAGAATTTTTTAAACTTTAAAAAAAAATCAATTTTTTATTGATGGGCCTCAGCGCTGTGAAAAAGAAATTAAGTATTTCGTACTTGAAACTAGGAAATCTACACTTGATTGGGGCGAAATAGCGAAAATCCTGATATATATAATTTCGTTCTTGCATTGAGTATTTCGAGTTTAAGTCCGTAATTTTTTATTTTAGAACGTGATTTCTGACAAAATAAAGACGAAATGTTCTTGAAATAGATTTTGATCCAAAGTATTTGCATCTTGAATCAAGTTTATATTTACTCTTAAAAGTAAGTTAGTAATATACTTGAATCCAATCTAAAAAATCTTGATTATAGCACATTGTATACTTCCAACTTTTAACATTGTGCCTTAATAAGTATTTATATGTATTATAAAGATGCCTATTTATAAGCTCTTAAGGGTTACACTTTAGTCCTAATCCTAATCGATACAAAAAAGCCATCCCAATGTATTCCCAAGTGTCGCATTATAAACTACTTCTTTCATACAAAACCAATATCATTCTCTATACAATGTCTATAGTTAATCCTTTGCTGAACTGCTTTTCAAAACGAGAAATACTATTCAAGGCGTAAAGAGTATAAAAACGTATTAAAAGTAGTAAAAATAAGTTAAGGGCCGTCGTGGTGGTGGGAAAGGGTTCCAAGAGCGATTGCCGCTGGCCAGATGCAAAGTGTGGCCAGCTGTAAAGGGGGCCAAAGGCAAAACCATGACGACGTTAACGTAACGTCTACGTAAACGTAACGACAACGTAGACGACGACGACGACGACGGCGACGCATCGATAAATGTAAATGCAGCAAAAGGTTGATGAGGATAAAGGCAAAGGCCAGGAGTAAGGAGGAGATTGTCAGTGGTAGTTATTGGCTTTGTAAGAGTGTGTGGTACGGCGGGAGGGGAGTTCTGCGTTCTTCAAGAGGTGTGAGCGAAAGAGTGCAAAACATTTTTATTACCACAGTGGAGTCGTAAAAAACTAAATTACTTTTAAGTTTGTAAATTGTGTGAGCCAAGAACATCGGAGTTGCGTGTGTGTGTATCTGTGTATTTGTATCTGTATCTGTGAGTATCTTTTGGAACGCGTATCTGTAACTGTTGGTTGGATGCAGCATAAGTTTCCATATTATATATAGTAGTAAAGCACGCGCCCCCGCTTCCGACTAAGTTTTACATTCTTTGTGTCACGTTTGCCCCCGACTAGATAGAGCAGAGTTAACCAAGAGCCATAACCCAAGAGCTGGCCCAAACTCAAACTCCAACCCAGACAGAGTTGGTCAAAAATAAATTTATGAAGCCTCGGCATTTATTCATAATGAGCTGAGCTGAGCTGAGCTGTGGAACTTGGCGCGTGTATTTGTCGGGTCGTTGGTTAATAGCTGGACAAGATGCCCTGGACTGAACCAACTGCTGTGTGTTGGCTATAACTATTGGTTATTACTTTGACGCGTTCTGACTGACTCCGTCTGCAAGTGTGTGTGTATCTATGTGTCTATATGTGTGCCTGTCTGTGTGTCTGTCTGTCTGTGTGTGCGTGTTCCAAGTGTCATAAAGCTATTAGCGCTCTGTTCCAGAAGTGTTGTTTAGAGTTATTACCAAAGTGTATGCAATGTATCAGGTTCATATAGTTTATGGCTAGCTTCTTACGATTATATGGCTATATGTGTGGGAAAATTAAAGTAGTCATAAACGGAATTTTGCAAAAAGTTCATAAACTACACTGAAAAAAAGGAACGAAATCTAAAATTGAGTTTCTGGTATTTCGCTTTTAAGTACTTAAAGTGAGAACGAAATTTTTATACCCTGAACCGTATGATACAAAGGGTATATTAAGTTTGTGCAAGCCGAAAAATGTATGTAACATATAGAAGGAGACGTCGGAGACACCCCAAAGTTACTTAAAATATATTCAGGGTTAATAGAGAAGTCGATATACCCATGTCCGTCTGTCCGTTTGAACGCCTAGATCTCAGAGATGGTAAGAGCGAGAATAACCAAACTTTCACATTAGATCCCATATTATTCCATAGGAGACAAGTTTATTTTATTTTTTTGATATCGGGGATAAATTATATAGCTCCCATGCGAGTGTTTGAGACGACGTCGACAAAAAAAAAGTTTTAGATGGATAATTCGTTTGTTCATGAAGATATCGTAACCAAATTTGGTATTCAAAAGTTTTTTATAGTTCCCAATCACTGTACCAAATTTGAAATCGGTTGACTATATCATATAGCTCCCTTAGGACCTACCGGTCAAAATAACTTTTTTAAAGAAAAATTCGCTATATTTCGTTTTTTAATAAAGGTATCGTAACCAGATTTGCTGACATTTTTAAGAGCACTTAGGCAATGTGCCAAATTTGAACAAAATCGGTTGACTATATCTTATAGCTCCCATAGGGCCGATCTTCCAAAAAATCGATTTTTTAACAAAATTTGTTGTGTTTCGTTTGTTTGTTAAGATATTGGGACCAAACTTGACATTCGTGAGTATTTTATAGTTCCTAAGCACTGTACTAAACCGATTTGGATTAAATCGGTTGACTAGATCATATAGCTCCCATAGGACCAATCGGTCCAAAAACACGTTTTTTATACAAAATTCGATGTGTTTTGTTTGTTTGTAAAGATATTTGAACTAAATTCGTCATTCAGATCTTTTGTAGGGTATTTAAGCACTGTGTCAAATTTTATTGAAATCGGTTGACTGTATCATATAGCTCCCATAGGAATGATCGGTCCAAAAAAATTGCTGCTTAAAAATTCTTCTGTTTTTGGTTTTTTGTGAAGGAACCGGATTTTATTGCAAGCTAGGGGTACAGGGTATCCTAAAGTCGTCCGCGCCCGACTTAACGTACACCATTTTTTTTATTCTTTAAATAAGACCAAATAAAATAAAAAAATTTAAATTAACAAACTTTAAAAAAGGATCAATTTTCTTTTTAAATTCCTCAATTAACAATCTTCAAGCAAGATTCTGTAAGCCTATACTGAAAATATTAAATCTACTAATAAGGATTTTCAGTAGATTGAAATTTTGAATTGAGAAATTTAATTAAAAAGCATTAAAGCGAACTTAACCAAAAATTCCAAATTAGAACAAAAATTTGTATTAAATTTTATTAAAATTCTTGAACAAAGTAAAAGAATTCGCAAAACTTTCAAAATAGACGACAAATTTTGATGGTTTAAACAAAAATTCTTTAATAAGATAAAGAATTCTTTAAACAAAAATTCTTAATTCTTGTAATAAGAGCAAATAATCTTGGCATTTTTAAACTACACTTGGCAATTTTAAACTACACTGAAAAAAATTATGAAATCTTAAATAAAGTTTTCTAGTATTCAGTTTTCATAAAGGCTATTTCCATTTCAAATCGACAGGAGATTTTAATTAAACTGAATGAATAATATTAACACTCCGTAATTAAACAATGTTTTTAAATTAAACTTTTCGTCTATTAAATTTTTTCTATCTTACGAAACTTGTGAGTAATAAAAAGTAGAAGCTATATTTTTTTATTAATTTTAAATTTTGTACTAGGAAGAAGCGAAAAAAGATTTCCATGGATTTGTTTATTTTATAATAAACGATATTTCTTGAATGATTTATTTATTTAGACGTAGAGTGTATTAATTAAATAAGTAAAGAAAAAGCAAATCAGCTGTTTTTATGTAATCGAATACTTTTTGTAAACTATCGTCTTTCGATCTGATAAGAGTTAACTCGCCAGAGAAGAGTCTACACAGTTTGTAGATCCTGTAATCAAGCAAAAAAAAATATTTCCAAAGGAGCTCTTTAAAGAGATACCTCACAAGAGAAGAATCTACAAAGACTTAATAAATTCCCTTCAAGAAATTTGCATTGACAAGATTCTTTGCCAGAGAAGAGTCTACACAGATTATAGATCCTTTAGTCAAGCAAAGCAAAATATCTCCAAAGAAGCTATAATTTAACATGCTTACAGAAGTTGCGTTGAAGAGTTATCTCACAAGAGATGAGTCTACAAAGACTTAAGATCCTATAGTAAAGAAAGGGTTAACAAGATTCCTCGCCAGAGAAGATTCTACACAGATTATAGTGCCAAGCAAAGTAAAATATCTCCAAAGGAGCTACTATTTAGCATGTTTATAGAATTTGATTGACAAGAAATTTCCCCATCTATACTGATGACGTAGATGGCGATTACTTATAAAGAAGAAACAAATGAATACATTCGCAACCATTAATATTGCATAAATGATTACCAATAAAATAAATATTTAAAAAAAATCGAAAAATAAATATATATTATTTTAAAAAAGAAACAGAATTACAAACTTTAAAGGAAATATATAAAACCTATTTTAAGTTTGCAAAAAGTTAGAAAATAATTTTTTGGTCACAATTTAACATTTTTCCCTTCTTATTCTAAGCTTTAGATTTCTTATCTTTTGCCTCGAATAAAATAGAAACAATTGTTTCTAACATAATTTTTAAAATGAAATTAAAATTTTTTCCCGTCTTATTCTAAGCTTCAGAATTCTTATCTTGGGCTTCCAAAGCAGTACTTTGAAATAAAAACAATTATTCCTAAGATAAGCCACAATCATATTTTTTAAGATTATTCTTCGAAATCCGAAATTTCTTGTCCGCCTTATATAAAGTTTGAATATTCTTCACTCAAAATTTTTTTTTGCTGTGAAACAATTAATTTAAGATATATATTTTTCTCAGTTGTTGAAAGTTGAAGAACATAAACTTTAGCTTATGATTTATGAATGCATGTAATGAATGTTAAATATTCGATAGTTTGAGAACTTCTCAAAAAAAGTATATAAAAAGTTTCATAGATTCTTAAATCAATATTTTTAGCCTTCAGAATTTGAAGCCGCCTTGCCTTAACCCTTCAAATAAGAACAATTAATTGTAAAAAATCATAAAAATGTAAAACTCTTAAGTTTTATAAATTGATAATTGGAGTACTTAAGAATAAACTGTAAAGTTTACACTTTTATTTAATTGTTAACATTTTAAAGATTTTGTTCAAATTAAATGCACTCAGACAACAACAACAAAATCACTTAAGTAAATACAATAAAAATGAACAAGTCAATTTAAAAGAAGTTATTACATAAAATAAAATGAAATGCATTCATCTTCGAATTAAGCCAACAAAATGAATTTCTTCATTTATTTCCAAAGTGCTTTACTTTAATTGTCTTCATATTAAGTATTTTCATTAAAGCTGGATTTTATGATATCATATTTTAAATTTATGAGCTGAAATTAATTTATATTCGAATAATAATGCTATAACATTTACTGACCAAGTTAAAGATATCTTTGAAGCAAAGAGAAACTAGCAAATATAGAGAAAATATATTAGTAATTATAATTTTCGTATAACGATTTAATTTCGCAACTAAATTTAAATTTCCAGGAATAAATAGGAAAAATAATGTTTAAATTTCAAAATATTTTCATACATTATATTCAGCACTTCAAAAGATCTATCATCTAGATACTTTTGGCTTACAATTTTTTTAACGAGTAATGCCCTTGGCTTGACCTTTGCTTTTCATTCATTGAATATAGACTATATACTAATATATAAGATCTGATCTTTTAAAAATTTATTTTCCAAATTGATCTAGATTTTTTCAACTTGCGCTCAAATCAAGAAAAAGTAGCTCAAAAATAATTGAAAATGCAGAATTCACTTTTGCGCTTTCCGAACTTAATCCTTTAGTACATTTTATGCTAAATGAATGGTTGCGAATATATTCATTTGTTTCTTCTTTATAAGTATTCGCCATCTACGTCAACAGAATAAATGGGGAGATTTCTTGTCAATCAAATTCTATAAACATGCTAAATAGTAGCTCCTTTGGAGATATTTTACTTTGCTTGGCACTATTATCTGTGTAAAATCTTCTCTGGCGAGGTAACTTTCTTGACGATAGGATCTAAAGTTTTTCTAGACTCATCTCTTGTGAGATATCTCTTCAACGCAAATTCTATAAGCATTTAAATAGTAGCTTCTTTGGAGATATTTTGCTTTGTTTGACTAAAGAATCTATAATCTGTGTAGACTCTTCTCTGCCGAGGAATCTTGTCAACGAAAATTTCTTGAAGGGAATTTATAAAGTCTTTGTAGACTCTTCTCTTGTGAGATATGTGTTTAAAGCAAATTCTATAAGGACCTAGCTCTTTTGGAAATATTTTTCTTTGCTTGATTATAGGATAGATTCTCTAATCTAACTTTTATAAGATCAGAAGACGATAGTTTACAAAAAGTGTTCTATTTTTCATTCATTATAGGATCTATATTCTGTGCAGACTCTTCTCTGGCGAGTTAACTCTTAATAGAGCGGAAGACGATAGTTTAAGTATTCGATTACATAAAAACACCTGATTTTCTTTTTCCTTACATATCAGCTGAGTATTTAATTAATGCACTCTAGGTCTAAATAAATCAATAAATATTGTTTATAATAAGTAAACAAATCCATGCGTATCTTTTGTTTCGTTTCTTTCTAATAGAAAATCTTAAATGAATATAAAAATATAAATCCTACTTGCTTATTACTCATTTTTTTTTTTAGATAGGAAGATAGAAGAAAAATTTATATAAAAAATATTTAAAACTAAAGAGAGTTTATCTATAAAGACGTATTTCAGACACATTAAATGTGCAACTATTTACTCGTTTCTTAAAATTTAGTAATCGAATGAAAAAATTAATCCCTTTACTTGACGCTTATTAAAAGTACTCGTTTAACGCTTAAATGAATACAAGAGTAAAACCAAAACGATTTATTCGCTATATTCCAATTAATCTCAAGCTAACCTCCTAAACTCAGAGATTATCTTTTGCACTATGCGTTCGCTCATTTGTCAAATCATTTTCGTGCTCATTTTAAGTGCGTCACCTCCGTCACACTGTTCCTTGGGGGCGATCTACATTAAGGTCCCGCCTAGGCCTCTGACTTCGGCTTCGGTTCTGTCTCTGCTCATTTCCAACAGCTGGCCGGCCATTAAATGCAGCAGCGACGCCGACGACGTCGACCTGCCCGCATCATCAACGTCGCTTCGACGTGATCTCCGCTCCAAGTATTTTGTATACATTTTGCATTAATTAAAAACAAAATAAACACAGAAAAATGTCGCGCGAACTTAAACGGCAAAGAAGAAAATAAAAAGAAAAAACAAAAGCAAAAGCAAAATATATGCTGAAAAGCAAACACATTCTGATTTAAATGTGATTGTATGTTGTTGTTTTTTGTTGCTTTTGTTTTTTGTATTTTTCTTTGCGTAAAGAGCAGCGCAGCGCAGCGCACAATAACAAAAAGAACAACAACAGAGACACAACGGTGGTTAGCACGAAACAAAACAAAAACAGAGAAACGATGCGACGACGTCGACAGCGGCAATGACTGCGATGTTGGCGTTAAACAGTTTGCAAATGAAATCCAACAACGACGACGACGGCGACGCCAGCAGCGACTGCAAGCCCACTCGGCGCGCGTGAGTGTGTGTTTGTGGGGAGCTTTGTTTGTTGGTATATGTGTAAGCTGTGTCTTGACCGGCGTCCGTCTGTGCATTGGCGACGCTGCTTGGGCGCCGCTGCTGACGTTGCGTCGCTGCTTTTGCTGTTGCTGATTAGAAGTGTGTTTTTTTTGTTTTTGTCTTAAATTTAATATTTTTCACTTTTATTTTTATACCCTGTACCGTATGGTCCAAGGGTATATTAAGTTTGTGCAAGCCGAAAATGTATGTAACATATAGAAGGAGACGTCGGAGACACCCCAAAGTTACCTAAAATATGATCAGGGTGAATAGAGAAGTCGATATACCCATGTCCGTCTGTCCGTCTGTCCGTCCGTCTGTCCGTCCGTCCGTCCGTGTGAACGCCTAGATCTCAGAGATGGTAAGAGCTAGAGTTACCAAACTTTCACATTAGATCCCATATTATTCCATAGGAGGCAAGTTTATTTTATTTTTTTGATATCGGGGATAAATTATATAGCTCCCATGGGGGTGTTTGAGACGACCTCGAAAAAAAAAAGCGTTTTAGATGAATAATTCGTTTGTTTATGAAGATATCGTAACGAAATTTGGCAATCGAAAGTTTTTTATAGTTCCCAATCACTGTACCAAATTTGATCGAAATCGGTTGACTACATCATATAGCTCCCATAGGACCGATCGGCCAAAATAACTTTTTTAAAGAAAAATTCGCTATATTTCGTTGTTTAATAAAGATATCCTAACCAGATTTGGCGTTTGGAAATTTTTTAGACCATTTAAGCAATGTGCCAAATTTGAACAAAATCGGTTGACTATATCATATAGCTCCCATAGGTCCGATCTTCCAAAAAATCTATTTTTTAACAAAATTTGCTGTGTTTCGTTTGTTTGTTAAGATATTGGGACCAAATTTGACATTCGTGAGTGTTTTATAGTTCCTAAGCATTGTACCAAATTTAATCCAAATCGTTTGACTAGATCATATAGCTCCCATAGGACCAATCGGTCCAAAAACACGTTTTTTATACAAAATTCGATGTGTTTTGTTTGTTTGTAAAGATATTTGAAATAAATTTGGCATTCATATCTGTTTTAAGGTATTTAAGCACTGTGTCAAATTTTATTGAAATCGGCTGACTATATCATATAGCTCCCATAGGAACGATCGGTAAAAAAAAAATGTTTGCTTAAAAATTCTTCTGTATTTGGTTTTTTGTGAAGAAATCGGACTTTATTACAAGCTAGTGGTACAGGGTATCCTAAAGTCGTCCGCGCCCGACTTTACGTCCGCCATTTTTATAGATACTTATGTTGTAGCTGTGTGAGAGTGTGCTGTGCTCGTGTGTGTATGTGAGTGTGTGTATGTGTGCTTGTGTGTGTGATTTCTATAACTTGTGCATTATGTCGCACGTCTTTAGGCAGCGCTTTGTAATAAAAGCAAATGAATTTCTTTTGATTTTGACAAGTCAGCGATTTTATATACCCTGTAATCAAGAACAAGGGCATTACAATTTTATGGAACTTATGTAAAAGAGGCAAAGAGTGGCAAATTTAGTAAAGGAAAATGGTTGATAATTGTAGAAATTTTAAGATGTTTTGGCTTTGGCAACTTTATAAAAACTTTTTATTTTTATGAACTGGACGCATTTAATTATGTGACTAATGTAACTACTTTTATTTATGAAGCACATAAGAAATAAAAAAACTCGGATCTCCAATTGAAATTTATAAATTTCTTATAAATATCTAGATATTAAAAATCACAATAAAATTCAAAATCAGTTAAAATTTATGGAAATATGTGGATATAAAAGTAAAAACAAATTCAATATGAAACTGCTTGTTAAACTGCTTACCAGGAGTTTATTTTGACAAAATGTTGGTAGCTTTTTTTCTACATTTTCCTTATATTATTTTTTTAAAAAATGTTGTTATATAAAAATAACAAAAAATACAATAGGAAACTGCTTGTCAGACTGCTTACCAGCAGTTTGACTTGACATAATATTGTTAATTTGTTTTATACAGTTTCCATATATTTTAATTATTTATAATATAATTTAAGCAAACGTGCTGAAAACTGCTTGTTTGAATGAGAGCTGCTTGCAATATAAAATTAAACAATTTTGACTTTTAAATTAAGGGGGTCTTTCTATGTAATAGTTTCAAAAAATCGATTTTTTTTTACATTTTTTTAATCTAAATAGTGTTAGCAATACACTGGTAAAACGATTTTACTGTGGACGGGCTCGTTTGGCAGTGACAGAGAATTTTTCAAGGTCATGCGCGGTCGTTTTTCGTTACGTTGTCAAACTTTAAACGTGTTTTCCCGAACGTTTTCCAAAAATCTGCCGGACCGATCTTGTCATACTAAACATTTGTATCATCAGAAAAGGTGTCGCAACAGATAGACACGATCTTTTTTCGAAATTCTTGTCCAAAAATTTTTAACAGCCTTGAATAGCAGAAAAAAAGTACCAAAAAAATTTTTATTATTTCAAAATTCTATTATTATAAGAATTTTTTGAATTTTTTAAAAAGCTCTGGTCTATCCATAGCCAAGGGGATGAGAAAAATTAATTTTAAAGGTTTTTGGTTTCGGATCATCTGATCGGTCAAAATCGTTCACCCCGTGCGCCCTTCACACTTTTGACGAGGATGCAGTGAAGGACGTGTAGCGTTCACATACGTCATTTTTATGTAAAACCAAAAAAACTATTTAAAGTTCAATAATGAATGATAAAAATACAAAAAACTGTTTCCCGAAATCATTTGCAGTTTTTGAGTAATAAATTTTTGAATATAGCGCTCGGAAATGAGGTTTTATATAGAAAGAGTAAATTCTAAAACTTGTTTGCAATTTTTTTGGGGTAAAATGCTTGAAAACTATAAAAAAATTGCTAACATGAAACTGTTTGAAACATTTTCACATTTTTTAAACAGAATTTTGACTTTAAAACTGACGTTTTTAACATTTTGAGTTGGTAAAGAAAATTAAAATGAAAATTGCCAAAAAATTCTGTATTTTTTTAGAAACGTTTGGAGTAAAATGTTTAAAAATTATACAAAAATTGCTACCAAGAAACAAAATTTTCACTTTTATTTAAAAAAAATGTTGACTTTTATAAAAATTTACGTATTTAACAGTTAAAGTTTTTAAAGAAAATGCAAACAAAAACTGCTTTGTAAACTAAAAACAAGCAGTTTATAATAAAAGTAAGCGTTAATTCGATAATATTTATACCCTGTACCGTATGGTCCAAGGGTATATTAAGTTTGTGCAAGCCGAAAATGTATGTAACATATAGAAGGAGACGTCGGAGACACCCCAAAGTTACCTAAAATATGATCAGGGTGAATAGAGAAGTCGATATACCCATGTCCGTCTGTCCGTCTGTCCGTCCGTCCGTCTGTCCGTCTGTCCGTCCGTCCGTCCGTGTGAACGCCTAGATCTCAGAGATGGTAAGAGCTAAAGTTACCAAACTTTCACATTAGATCCCATATTATTCCATAGGAGGCAAGTTTATTTTATTTTTTTGATATCGGGGATAAATTATATAGCTCCCATGGGGGTGTTTGAGACGACCTCGAAAAAAAAAGCGTTTTAGATGAATAATTCGTTTGTTTATGAAGATATCGTAACGAAATTTGGCAATCAAAAGTTTTTTATAGTTCCCAATCACTGTACCAAATTTGATCAAAATCGGTTGACTATATCATATAGCTCCCATAGGACCGATCGGCCAAAATAACTTTTTTAAAGAAAAATTGGCTATATTTCGTTTTTTAATAAAGATATCCTAACCAGATTTGGCGTTTGGAAATTTTTTAGACCACTTAAGCAATGTGCCAAATTTGAACAAAATCGGTGGACTATATCATATAGCTCCCATAGGTCCGATCTTCAAAAACATAGATTTTTTAACAAAATTTGTTGTGTTTCGTTTGTTTGTTAAGATATTGGGACCAAATTTGCCATTCGTGAGTATTTTATAGTTCCTAAGCACTGTACCAAATTTAATCCAAATCGTTTGACTAGATCATATAGCTCCCATAGGACCAATCGGTCCAAAAACACGTTTTTTATACAAAATTCGATGTGTTTTGTTTGTTTGTAAAGATATTTGAAATAACTTTGGCGTTCATATCTTTTTTAAGGTATTTAAGCACCGTGTCAAATTTTATTGAAATCGGTTGACTATATCATATAGCTCCCATAGGAACGATCGGTCAAAAAAAATTTTTGCTTAAAAATTCTTCTGTTTTTGGTTTTTTGTGAAGAAATCGGACTTTATTACAAGCTAGTGGTACAGGGTATCCTAAAGTCGTCCGCGCCCGACTTTACGTCCGCCATTTTTTTTTAATAAGTCTGGGAGGATTTTAAAATGGTAGAAAACTCCAATTTGAAACAGCTTGTGATAATACGAACAAGCAGTTTTGATTTTTTATTTAAATTAGGCAGATATTCTAAACAAAATTTAGAATAAGTGCGAAGAAAAATATTATATAATTGTTTGTAACAAAGGAAACAAGTTTGTAGGATTTTGTTGTCAGTGAAATGAAAAAAAAAAATTGTAAAATTGAAAGCAAGCAGTTTGGGCTTTTAATTTGTAATGCAGTACATTTCAGTATTTAAGATTTTTTTTATCAATTAAATAAAAAGTTTAACTTAAAAGTGTTAGAAAAACAAGCAGTCTACTATTTTTTAAAAGCGTTAATTCAGAAATGATTTTTTTTAAATAAGTAAGGCCATGAATTTTTATAAAATTATAAAATACTCAAATTTGAAACTGCTTGGGATAAAACAAACAAGCAGTTTTTTAAAAATAGGCATAATTCTTATAGGATAAATGAGAATAAAAATATTCAGCCGTGTTTTGGAAACCGAAAAACCCAAAACGAATAATTTTATTCGGAAAATGAATTTTTTTGTCAATGATTTCCCTCTTTATTTTCGATACATTTACATTAATTAAAATAGTTGACAATAAATATTCAACTTAAAAAAAAATCTAAGAATATTAAAGAATATTTACAAAATTATTTCAATTTTTTAATCCTATTTTGGAGATTCGTTTTAATTCCACTTGTAACAAATCCTTCGGATTCGGTTTCCGGAGCATGATTGATTATACAAATACAAAAACGATAACTTGAAACTGCTTGGGATAATACAAACAAGCAGTTTTTAAAAAATAGGCATAAATGCTAAAATTCTTATAGAATAAATGTGAAGAAAAATATTCAGGCGTGTTTTGGAAACCGAGAAACCCAAATCGAATAATTTTTTTCGGATTCGGTTATTTTTTGACGATAATTTCCCTTTTTATTTTCGATACATTTAATTAATTAAAATAGTTGCCAATAAATATTCAACTAAAAAAGAATCTAAAAATATCAAAGAACATTTACAAAATTATTTGAATACTATAAATTGCGTGCTTTTTTAATCCTATTTTGGCGATTAATTTTTATTCCTCTTGCAACAAATCATTCGGATTCGATTTCCGGAGCACGGCTGGTTATACAAATACAAAAACGATAACTTGAAACTGCTTGTTATATATGAAACAAGCAGTTCTGACGTTTATAGTACTTACGTATATTTTACAGTTCGCAAGATTTTTTTGTCAATGAAATAAAGAAAGTTAAACTAAAAACTGCTTGTTAAAATCAAAGCAAGCAGTTTCGCCTTAACCAAAGATTCCCATAAATTTTAACAATTTTTTTTCTTGGTTAATTGGCTATAAAATTAAAAAAATAAATGATTGCAGGGCATCACACTGTCGATCAGACCGCATACAATTTATTTTTGTGTTCTTATTATTGTTGTTGTTAGGCTTTGTGCGCTTTTTGCTTAAGTGTTTAATCGAATATCTTTTATGTACAACAACTTATAGCAGCGACTGTGAAATTAAATCAAAGAGAAAAAAACCTAAGAACAAAAGAACATCAAAAGCAAAAGAGCAAAAGAAACTGTGCTAAAGCAGAAAAACAATAAAAATCATAAGTAAGCAAAAAAAGAAAAAAAAACAAAGCGTGAAATGCGCCCACAAAGCAAACGCATTAAAATGCAAACTTCAAGCACCGCTAAACAACTTTCGGCGTTTTACAACACTAGGCGGCAACGCATCTATCATTAAACTAAACTAAAAAAAGTATCTGCGCCACGCCTACTCCAACAAAACTACTATACGCTAAAAACCAAGTGAATAACTTAAGCTTCCATATAACTGCAGCTTAGAGAACTTTACAATCAAAAAAATACCAAATAAAAATCTGGCGCCAAATAATTTCCATTTTCCCAGCGTCAAAAGTATCGATTAGATGCAAAAAAAACTTTTTAACACAGCTGTACTTTATGCTAATAATTGTTTAATAATTTAACGCGCTGTTGCCTAAAGCTACAAAGAACCATTAATGAATATTTGGGTAAGCTAAAAGAGGTAGAAATTAAATTTAAGAAATAAATGTATTACAATATTTATTTAAGTTATTTTAAGAATTTTTTTGGATAAGACTCTTAGAACCGATTTTTTAAGTCGTCCCACTAAAATATGGAAATGGTCCTTTTCTTGAGATTTAAATAAAGGTACCATAAATATGAAAATTTCCAAAAAATTATATTCCGAAGTTTACACCAATCCTCTTTTATTTGCCCATAAAAATTTTTTTATTCGTATAATCAGTTTTTTCATCTTAAATGGTAAAAATCATTTAATTTAAAAAATATATATATTTTACTAATAGCTTTTTGGTTTGAGTTATTTTTTTTTTATTAATTTAATTTTATTGTCTTACTAAAATTTTGTAAGTTGTACGCTTTTTGATACTTTAAAAAAACAATATTTTTTAAATATATAAATTTATGGAACTGTTCATATTTAAAGTATCTGCTCAACAAAAAAAAAATTTTTAATTCTTTTATAAAAATTCAAAATTTTTGTTTTTAAATAATAATAAATAAAAAATTTTGTATTTTAAAAAAAGAAATAAAAAAAATTGTATTTAAAAAAAAGAAATAAAAAATATATATATTTTTTTAAGCAGATACAATTCCATAAATTTAAATTCCGGATTGGGCGGATTTTTTTTCTTTTTTAAAAATAAATAATGTTTGTTTTTAAATAATAATAAATAAAAAATTTGTTATTTAAAAAAAAGAAATAAAAAAAATTGTATTTAAAATAAAAGAAATAAAAAATATATATATTTTTTTAAGCAGATACAATTCCATAAATTTAAATTCCGGATTGGTCGGATTTTTTATTAGTCCCAGAAATATGTTTTCCTTCATATACTCAGTTTTTTTTATCTTAATTGGTAAAAATAATTCGTTTTAAAAATTATAATTTTAAATACGCTTAGATTATTTTCTTACTAACTGTTTGGATTCAGTAAAAAATATTTTTTTATTGTTTATTAATTTAAAATACTCCGAAAATCCGTTCCAGAATTAGCCGATCTACTATCGTATTGGTAAATGTGCATAAATAATTAAAAATAGGGTGTACCAAGCTTCATTTTGTATTACTTTCGACTTTTTATACCATTTTAAAACTTACTTTTCCTGAACTTAGAGAAATTTAAAAACATTTTAAAGTATTATATTTTTTGTTTAATTAAAAAATATTATAACAAATTTTTTTAATAGGAAATTTTGCGATCTTCAAAAATTTACGTTCATTCATTCCAAATGATTTCAAATCCAATTCCGTTTGACGTATATCTTATATTTTTGGGTTTTGTGGATCTTGGATAAGCAATTGTGTGATCCTGAAAAATTTCCCTTATCGCAAATGATTTAAAATCCAATTCCGTTCAACATATCCCTCATTTGTTTGGGTTTAGTGCGGATTTCCATTCCGATTTCTTCTCTATTAATCGGGATAAAGAATCTGTAATGTTCATTAGAACTAGAGATTACGAATATGACAGCTCAAAAAGTGGTTCTTTTTAGAACTAAAGAGAACAGCAATAAAAGTTTAAAAAATTTTAGTATCCAGAAGACTTGAAAATTTTGTTGCCATGTTCTTAGTTTTTAGAACCGACAAGATGATAAATTTCGGAACCGCGCAAATTTTTGGGATCAGGATCTAACTTTTCAGAACTAAAAAAACGAATATAAAAAATTACTTGTCGAACAATTAGAGGAAATTCAATAAATTTTGAAATATTAACTAGTTTTTTTCTTAATAATGTCCAACGATGAATCCTACACCCTGGATTGGTGAATAAAATCAGAAATATGCAATAGATAAAAATAAATGAATTTTTTAATTATTGCAAAAATAAAACATAAAAAAAATTATTAAAAAAAGGAACTTTTGATCTTGAAAAATTTTCGTTTATTCCTTATGATAGAAAATCCAATACCGTTTAACATATCCCTCAGGTTTTTGCGTTTCGTGCGGCTTATACTCCCGATTTCATCTCTATTAATGAAGATAAAGAAACTTTAATGTTCATTAGAACTAGTTCTATTTAGAATTAAAGAGAATAACAATAATAGTACTAATAAAAATACGCGGAAGGCTTGAAAAAGGGTTATGTTCTTAGTTTTTCAAGTCAAGATGATAAATCTCGGAGCCTCGCAGAATTTTGGGATCAGGATCTTAGTTTTTAGAACTAAAGAAAATATAACAGATACACAATTTTCGCAACAATATTTCGGAAATCATATTCTTACTTTTGAGAAACTTTAGAATCGGGCAAATTTGTGGAATCAGGATCTTGCTTTTCAGAACCAGAGAATAAATAATAGTTATAAAATTTATGTTCGCAGTAAAATTTCGGGAATAGGGTAAATTTTGGGACTATGATCCAAATCATCACGCTCACCCCACGGAATTCCCTTGCTGATCTCTCCTTTAATAATGAGACAGAAAAGCTGAAGTTTTAGCATTAAATATAAGGATAATTGTTCATATAAGCTTAAGTGCGATCTTAAATATAGACCATATACTAATTATTTTTCCCACATACTCCTAGATCTCAACTTCTATATAAAACACCTTCCTTATTCTCATCACTAATTTTTCCATTTTTTCTTCTTCCCTCTTGCAGCAACAAAAATTCCTAAAAAGACCAGCGGAGGATGTTGACAATGGCGCTGAGAACTTTGAACCGCCGCATAAATTGCCAAACAACAACAATAACAATAATAACAACAATAGCAGCGGTGGTGGATCCGAGAATCTAACCAAATTCTCTGTAGAAATTGTCCAGCAGCTGGAGTTTACCACATCGGCGGCCAATTCACAGCCGCAGCAGATCAGCACCAATGTCACTGTAAAGGCGCTGACCAATACCTCCGTTAAGAGTGAACCGGGCGTGGGTGGGGGTGGTGGTGAGCAGGGGCAACAACAGCAACAACAACAGCAGCAACAGCAGCATCAGCAGCAACAACAACCACATCATCAGCAGCAGCAGCAGCAACAACAAGGCGGCGGACTGGGTGGCCTCGGCAACAATGGACGCGGCGGCGGTGGTGGTGGCGTTGGCGGTGGAGTTGGTCCCGGCAACGGCATGGCAGGCATGCAACAGGGTCCAGTTGGCATGGGCAGTAATCTAATGGGTGGCCATAATAACGCTAATGTGGCCGCACAGCAAAAGTCCGCGCTGGGCGGTCTGGCCAATTTGGTGGAATGCAAACGTGAGCCGGAACATGATTTTCCGGATTTGAGCGCGCTGGATAAAGATGGACCCAATGGTCAATTTCCAGGCTTTCCCGATTTGCTGGGCGATGATAATTCCGAGGGCAATGATACGTTCAAGGATCTCATCAATAATCTGCACGAATTTAATCCAAGTTTCTTAGACAGCTTTGATGAGAAACCGCTGCTGGATATCAAGACCGAGGATGGTATTAAGGTGGAGCCACCCAATGCGCAGGATTTGATCAATAGCTTGAATGTTAAGTCCGAGGGCGGTTTGGGTCATGGCTTTGGTGGGTTTGGCAATGCGCCTAACCTAGGCATGGGTCTGGGCGGCGGCAATGGCGTGGGCTCCAATATGGATGCACAAACTATGAACAAAATGCGCGCGGCTGGTTTTCAAAATGGACCCAATCAAGGCGGTGTGGCGCCCAATGCAGGCGGCGCGGGCGGACTCATGTCCGAGCACTCGCTGGCGGCACAGACGCTCAAGCAAATGGCCGAGCAGCATCAGCATAAGAACGCCATGGGTGGCATGAACTTTCCACGTCCGCCTCACGGCATGCAACAGCAGCAGCAGCCACATGGTCAAATGATGGGCGGTCAGCCGCAGGGTGGACGCTATAATGATTACGGCGGCTTTGGCAATGACTTTGGCATGGGCGGACCCAATGGACAGCCGCAGCAGCAGCAACAGCAGCAACACTTGCCACCACAGTTCCAGCAAAAGGGTCCGGGTGGTCAGCAGAATATGGGCATGGGCGTGCAACAAAACTATCTAGACATAAAGCAGGAGCTTTACTATTCCTCACAAAACGAATTCGATCTCAAGCGTTTGCAGCAGCAGCAGCAAGCCGCCGCCGCGGCGCAGATGCAGCAGCAGCAGCAACAACAACAACAGCAGGCACAGCAGCAGCAACAGCATCATGGACATGGTGCGGGTAATCCGCAGCAGGCACAGCAGCAGCAGGGCCAACATCCCAATGCCGCCAAAATGGGCGTGCCCATGGGCGCAGCGGGCGGCAATTTTGCCAAACATGTGCCCGGTGTGGGTGGTCAGCAGCAACAGGTGCCGCCACAGCAGCAGCAGCCGCAGCAGCAACAACAACAACAGCTGCAGCAGCAGCAGCAACAACAATACTCGCCATTTAGCAACGCAGCCATGGGTCCGGGTCCGGGTGGCAATCAAAATCCCAACAACTTTATGAATTGTCCCACGCGTGGACCCAACAATGCTGGCGGCGGCGGTGGCAACGCTGGTGCACCCAATATGGGCATGCCCCAAAATGCACAACAGCAGGGCGTGCCGCCGCAACGTGGTGTGCCCGGCGCTGGTCCGCAAAATAACCAAAATGCTGGTCCTGGTGTTAATGCCAACAATGCCACACAAGCTGGTAATCCTAACATGCAACAGCAGCAGGCACAGCAGCAATCCTCGACGACGACGCTGCAAATGAAGCAAACCCAACAGCTGCACATAAGCCAACAAGGTGGTGCACATGGCATACAGGTGAGTGTCCAATATATATCTATCCTACTAGAGCTTAAGCAGCAAGTGATTGGGTTGGTTGGGATTGGTCTGGGTGCCAACAGAATGATGAACTTCTAATCACTTTGATGTGTCTATGTGTGCACCGGCACGTATTAGCTGGGAATCTCTACGGCCGTAACGCCCACATAGCACGCCTACCAAACAGCCCATTTGCGCCTACTTAGAGTCCGAAGACCAAACGAGCAACCCTCTGGAGTAGCTGGGCGTTGGGTGCGCGCCCCCTACTGCTACACTTTGACGTAGCTTATCCAATAACATAACGCTACTTAATACCATTGACACGTATGTAAATTTCCATGCATATTTAAGTTATCACCGTAACGAAGTCAAGAGCTTTGACAAAAATCCAAAAGCCGAACGACGAACAACGAGCGTGAACCTGCCCCACACACCCCTTCCCCCCAAACTAGAGCACTCCACTGCAACAAGCGACCATAAACCGACATATCCTGTCGTCATTTGACATACAAAAGTTGTACTGAGTAGCTTTACAGTTGCTCCGGTAGCGTGGCAGCTCACTCACTGAGTGAGTTCCCTCATTGAGCTTGTTCCCTCACTGAGCTTGTTCCCTCACTGAGCTTGTTCCCTGTTTAAGGGTTGCTTTTGGCTTGACTCACGGAAGCTATTTGAGCGCTTTTTGGCATCATAAATCACATTTTGCTCAACCTAACCACCCACTGTAACAGTTTGTTAACATTGCGCTCAAAATGAGTGAGACTTTTCCCTCCCTGGTCCGACCGCCCGCTGTTACCCACCCAACTTTATCTGTGTCCATTAATTTTACCACACATCTGTTCATAAAATTGTCATGCGACTTGCCGTTCGGGATTAGTGCCTCGGCTGCCGCACTCGTGTGCGCCACGCTCGTTTGAGCCCGCACCCGGTCGCTTGCGTTCCGGGGGCCGGGAACATGTGCTCAATCGTCGTGCGCCATTTTCATTACGTTTTTTTTTTTGGCCCGGAGTAAAGCTTTGCTCGCTACGAAAAAGTTAATAGTTGTTCTTGGTTTGCTGCTATTTGGATTTTTTTTCTACTTATTGTTGTACTTTTTGTATTTCATTTGGCATTTTATTTTTATTTTTTTGTTGGGGGGTATTCATTTGCCTTCTCCGCCGCTGTTGCGTTTTCTTGAAAGAAATTGTTTCTACTTAAAGCCGTAAGATGATGATGTATGAGCGTAAGAGTGCTCTATCAAGACAGTTTCATTTCCTTTTGAAAAAAAAGCTCCTCCTAGAGAGAGAGCGTGAGTCTTGTCTTGAGCAAATTTAAGTTCTTTAAGTGTGGAACTGACTTGATTTAAATATAATTTTGAGAGATATAATTACTAAGGATTAATTAATTAACAGAAATTTTGATGAGGTTGGCTTAGATGTAAGATTAAGGGCTTATCTAGTTATATATATTTTATAGATTAAACTTTTGTACGAATAGGTTGCTTATTTTGAAGGTCTTAGAGCCAACAATATTTCTGCGCTTCCGCAGCAAAACAACTTTTAACCTTGGAACACAGAGCTTGCGAAATTGAGTCATTGTTCTAATTTGATGTACAGATAAAATTAATGAATAAAATGATTAATATCATTCGAATCGTATTATTTCGCTACTTTAATATACAGGGTGGCCGTTCTTAATAGCAACGTTGGCTAATAGTCAAACTTGCAGGTTTAATATACCTATAAGCGTTATTTTTTGTATTTGGGTTGAATTTTTTTACACCCTATATTAAGTTGGTGAAAGCCGAAAATGTATGTAACATATTGAAAAAGAGTCGTCGACCTCCCGAAGTTATCGAAACTATGATCAGGGTGATTAGAGAACTCGATATACCCATGTCCCTCTCTTTCCAACCGTATAAATGCCTAGATCTCAGAGACGGTAAGATTCCTTATTATTCCATAGGAGATAAGTTTATTTGATTTTGTAGTTCAAAATCGGATTTGATGGCAATGAGGTGGTACAGGGTAACCCAAAGTCGTCCGCTCCCAAATTTAACGTGCGCCATCCTATTGCACCGTATCCATTATTATTACAAAAGACCATCTGCCTTCCTAATGCAGAGTAGTAAGTCTTTCGTAGGGATTCAACGTAGCTGAAAAGTCTATAATCCGTTCAGCCCCGAAATGTTTAACTCCATCCCATACTATTCCTAGACAGTCACGTAAGATGTGTTTGGTAGTCTCGTCGTCTACAAAACAAAGCCTGCACTCTGCAGAGTACGATAGGCCCATTTTATGTAAGCAATAACTTACAGTATGGAGCCCAAATAAGTAGGCTATCAGGAACCTTAGGTCCACTCTATCAAGACCTACAGTTCTGTTGGTATCCGAGGGTTAGACAAGCACTTTAGCTTTTCTTAACTTCGGTAAAAAGAACCAATATCTCCTTTGTCCACTTGTGAACTATAGTTATCCAATGAAAGGCTAGGTAATTTGTGAGCGAAGAGGAACCCAATCTCGCAAGCTCATCAGCTATGGAATTATCTTTCATTTTCTGGTAGATATTTAACATGAATTAAATTGCCCAATTTTACATCGAAAATAATTTTTAAATCATTGCCATCCACTTCCTGCGTTCCAATGGCAATAAAAGTAGCTCCGCAGAATACACCATAAAGCGTTTGTAGGAAAAGTTAACAATATCTAGAAATCTTAGCAATCCCAAGCGTCTAAAAAAACCATGTCTGAAGTACTGTGAGGAAAATGTGGCTGTTGTGAGAACATCAAGTCGACATCGATCTGCACATGCAACGAATCACTCTCCACTTCTGATGAACCAATCTTCAAAAAATTAATTAGTGACTTTGATAAACTAATAGATTTCTGTTGCCTTATTCTGACTACAGCAGAAGCTGTCAGAAGATGAAGAGGAGGAAAAAATCCTATGTCGATGCATGGCACTATATTCAGGAGAAGACTGAATACACTGGCATCCAAACTTATTGGGAATTCTAATAAGTTCGCAGGAGTCAGAATCAGAATAAATAAGATCAACTCGTTCATAAAATCGACAGGATAGTTCAGAGAGGATTTAGGGGAGTAAGGGCTAGCTCAAATGGCATTAAAACGATCCTTTTGCCTAGATGTGTCGGAAGACTCCACTTCCTACCTACCTACTTACCTTGACTAACAACAGCTCTTGCCAGATTTAACACTACTTCTAAAGTAAAGATCAAAATCGATGGACTTTGGCTGAAGTCGAGATCTATTTTGAATGGATGATGATGAAAAACGAGCCTATAATGATATAAGATCAAAAGCAGAGTACTTGAATCAAGTTATGGCTGACATGTATCTATTTGGACAAAAATAATTGTCTGTGCACAAAAATCATCTTTCCTTGACATTCATATTGAAGAAACGAATCGTTCGAAAAAAAATGATAAGACATCCTTAGTTGAAAATATGTATATAAGAGTTTAAAATAGATTTAACGTATTTTTTTGCTATTAATAAAGAAATTCTTTGGAGAAAAGAATTGCGACTGAAGCACTTTAAATGTCATCATCTGATCCCATTTTTCTGAAAGAAGTGAGTGAACCTACCGCACGGCTGTGCTCCGTAGAACGAATAATTGATTTGAATTTGCTTTGATTTCATATGTTTGGTGTTCTTGATGTCACCAATACAAATTTTATATTTAATAGTTTTCTTTTCTTGAAATTCAGAGCATGGCTGTGATAGTTCGATACACTTTCTCCCAACGATCCGCTTTCAGTTTCTCTTACTGTCTATTCATTACTTCAGTTTTGGAACATAAGATAAATGGGATAACCTGTAGTTTCCTTTAGCTCCATATACTTAATTCAACGCTTTTCTGATTTGTATTTTATTCCGTTTAAGGATTACTTTTCAGTTAAATCTCTTCCAGGTATTAAGTTTCAAACATAATAGGGTATCTGAAGAGCATATGTCAATAAATTCATGTAAAGACGTTTGCACTTATGGCTGAGAAATCCATGTCCGAATACACAGATCTACAAATACCGGGATCATGTCAAGGCTATTCGAATTTACGATATTACAAACCTCAAATATATCCAAATCCTGACAAAATGGGCCAATTCTAACCCCGGGATTCTTCGCGGAAAATTACTTCGGTAATTACACTTAGCCAACAACTAAACTCTGTTGACTTGTGTTATAAACGTCGAAGGGATATATTTCGTAACATTCAATAGCTATAGCTTTGCGAAAAAAATCGTAGTTGACATTTTGAATTTTTAAATTGAAGGGTAGGAGTGGTACTAAATGATGCAACCTCAAAAGTAGAAAAAAAACGTAGTTTTTTGGGTACATAATCTCAACTATCCAATAATCCTGACGTGATGGACCAATTCTTACTCCGGGATTCTACGTAAATTACTTCGGAAATGACCCCTAACTTTCCAACAACTAAGCTATGTTGACGTGTGATACTAATATAATACCCTTATATTTAATATACACGTTCAATTCAAAAGTCTCAGCTACCACAGGCAATTGCTTCCTGACATCATTTCTAGCGGAACCACGACGGAACGCAATATATCTCACTTCTGAATCATTCAAATTGATGGTGCCGACTCCCTACAGTATTTATCAAGTGTTTTCCTGCACTCCTCCATATTTTTAACCCAAAAATCAACACAAAAAATTGGGAGTCGGAAATGAAATCGTATCTCAATTTAACCTCCTAAAAATTGACTCATAACCCATCAACTTTGACTCACATTTCTATTTCCCCCAAAATTGCGCTCAATCTGTGATCATTGAAAGTCACTCATTCGTTTATATCCACCAAGTGGTGCTCTAAATGCAGCTGTGAGCTGCACAACATTCATAAATACTAAATTATAATTTGCACTTAACGCCCGAGCAAACATTATTGCAATAGCTCGTGGGGTAGAGCGACCCTCCTGCTTTATATACTATGTTATGTATATCCTTATCCCTAAGCCAAAGCTCACCCTAAAAAGAAACACTCGACGAGCGCTACCTACCAAGTTCATATGACTATATCCAGCGCACCCTCCTAATAACCCATATTCATTATTTGCTCCAAATTGTTTTCCTGCCATTTTGCAACGAAACAGTGACAACAACAACAAGAAGAAACTCAAAACATTTCATTTACAAAATGAAAGTGCAAAACTTTTTAAGTTAAGTTTCATGTCGCTGAGTAGTTTTCATCAAAAAACACCCAAAAAATAAAAAAAAAAGTACAGGAGAGCAGCAGCTACCCCATACGCAAAGGATTCCAGCGCGCCCCCCAAAAGCAAAGCGCCTTGTTGTTGTTGCTGCTGTTGTTGGCTTGCATTTCGAAAAGGACACGGCTAAAATATCCGTTTTTCGCTTTAGCTTTGCAAAGCAAAACGAGCAAAAGTCCAGAGCGAACCTAAGCCAAGCCAAGCAACGAGCCAAGCGCCCAGCTCAAGTTTTGCCATGAATTTTGGACATGCATTACGAGTGCTTTTTGCTTAGCTGTTGGAACTGCTTCCCTACTGCTCCCTACCCCCCAGTTCACTTCTAGAAACTAGCAGCAGAGCGGCAGCAGCTCTATGCATATAAAAATAGTTGTGGAAAGCTGCAGGAAAGAACAGCAGAGAGGGGCGGAGAGGAGCAGCTGAAGCAACTTGAGTACTTGCTGTGAAAAGTAGAGCGTAGAATTGTTAGGGGGTTAGTACCAGATTGGAAAAACTTGTTGACGATTCAGATTGGAATTTAGTGTGCAGCAGCAGCAGCAGGAACTAGCAATCCTGCGGCCATTTGCTTTCAGTTGTTGGCCATACCAACTAACCAAGCCAGAACCCCATGGCATCCATTTATTTGCTTTTCAAATCAACGCATTGACTTTTAAGTGAGTTCCTTACCCCAAAAACAACAACAATATTAAGGTTTGTCGAAACGTACCAAACAAATCGCTGACAATCTTATCAGTTTCCAGAGCTTGTCAGCTGGTCAAAACAAAGGCCTAGTACATCCATACTCTTGGGAACAAAGGCATATTTGCGTAGGACTCATTAAAACAGCCAACAGCTAACAGGCAAAACCCTTGAAAAACGCTCAAAAACCAATTCGACGTAAGGATAACGTATTAGGAATGGGCAAGTGAGTGCGTGCGTGAGAAAGTACGTGAGCACGTGCGTTGAAAGCGTGCTCGGTGTGAGGAGGGTAGTTTTTTAAGTGCTTATTGTTGCTCCGCTTCCTAACTTCTAAAAATGGATATTTTTTTAATTTATTAATTACGTTTTTGTATTTATATCTCTTCTAATTATGTCTAATCTAAATTTAAAGTTAATAAGCAGAGTAGTTATTTGAGTTTAATTAATGGTTCATTTAGAGATTATTTATACACTACATGACGCTTCAGAAGGAATGGGGGTCTGGCAAAGTGTCATGAGACACTAAAATCATATGGAAAATTTTCAAAAATATTCCGTTACTCTGTCATAAGGGATACTTTTTTATCTTATATGATTCATAAAATTTCGTTGATACACTCTGACATGGAGCAATGTTAAAGGCATATTTTCTCGCCCCTACTTCGAGTAAATCGAAACTATAGTGTAAATCGTTCAGCTATAGTGTTATTATTTGGTTTTTTTATTTTCCTTACGGACTCGAAATTAAGAATTTGTTTTTTATTTCCTTTTGTAACTACTTTTAAAAACAATTTAATTTAAATATTTCTTTTATTTAAACGATTAACTAAAAAAACAATAAATGCGCATGACCATTTTTTCAACATCTCACGATTTTAATAACGCCTCTGCCTAAAAAGTTTCTGTTTTACCTGCATATTTCGCCTGTAAAATTTAAAAGTTATCCAAAAGTATTTGATGGATAGAAAATAGGTCAAAAATTTACGAGCAATGCCTAAATAGCGACCAAACCGTGAGTTTGGAAAAAATTTGCTCCAAATAGAATCAATGGAAAATTCAATTATCACCTTCAGTCAAGTAAGAATATTATCGAAATCAGTTTAGAACAACTAGAGCTATTTGCTGATGAGTAAAATCACCTTTTTAATTTCAAAAACCGATCTTTTTTCAAGTCCGTGACACGAAAAAAATTATTGTCTGCGTTTTCGACTTTACGATGTTTTTTGGATGAGCATACCAAATTATTATATATTTTGTAAACCAATGCAATCAATCGATTTAACTCATTTTAGAGCTTACCATGTTTAATCTGGTCGACTCTATATATTTTTTTAAAACTATGTAGATAGGAAATGAGACTTTTTGAACCATAATTTATTTGATTGGAAATAAGTGTTTAAAGTTTATGTATAACAATACTGACAAAAACGGGGAATAAAAATAAAAATTATGATCTTATTTTGGATCTATCAAATACTTTCGGATCGTCAGGCGCTATATTTAGGCTTTTAAGGCGGAGGCGGTATTAAAGAATTTGTCATACCAGCGGCGGCCTCCCTAGTGGACATTTAAATAACAATATTTTGGACGCGCTAAATTCAGCCAACTTTACTTCAAGTGTTGGAAAATGTTCGCAAAAAAAATTCAAAGCCGTGTTAACGAATATGAAGTTGAAGGCATTATAGACCTTCTTACTCCACCTATATACTTCTAGCATGAGTGTTCTGGGAAATTTTTAGATATTTTCACCCAATCCTATTTTTAAACTTTCCTTTTTTACACGGTTTGAAATAAAACGGTCTAAAAATCAAATTTTCCGCAATTCCATCCGATTTATCACGATTAATAAAAGCTATTTGAAATCTTAAAAAAACATTTTTATATTATAAGCCTAACTAATCATTTAGAAATTTAGTTAGGAAATTCCCATTTCTAATTTATTTTCATAGCATTTTAATGCTTTATTTCATGTTTTTTCTACACATTTTTTCCGGCACGTATCGACCATGTAACTTATAGGGCCATAAATTATTTATCTTGGATCCCAAGCATATTGTATTTTTTTACCTCTAATAAATTGAAAGTATTTTCAAGGCGTTGCATGAAAAGTATATTTTGAAAGTTTTCCAACTCCGAGAGACATTTTGTATCGTGATTTACTTGAAATCATTCCTAATTATAAAAAAAACTTAAATATGTATTCAAAATTATTAGGGACATCCTATTTCGAAACATATGAGTCAGATCTGATTACTTAAATAGTAAAATATAAAGTTCAAGCTCAAGAAGTTTTCGAAATCTGTCAATACCAGAAAGGTTAAAAATATCAGAAGATTCTGAATTACATATTAAAAAATGAATAGAGACACCCCTTTATCATAGCTTATACATAGGTCAAATATTTTTACTTAAATAGTATAGAATAAAGTTCAAGGCTAAAAAATTGGTAGAAGTCTAAAAATAAGTGTAAGGATCAAAATATCTAGACTAGACAGCTATAAATGACACATCTATATATATAAAAATGAACAAAATGTTCCTGTGAAGCTTGTAAGTCAGATTTCTTCACGTAACTGGCTGAACAGATTTAGGCTACAAAATTATTCGGTCTCTGCAAATGTTCGTGGAAGTCCAGGAAAGGTTTAAGGTATGAGAAGGAATTTAACAAAATTGCGACGAAAATACTAAAAAGGACATCCTATCTCTGAGTTTGTACGTCAGACACTTTATTTTTTAATTATAGGGATTGGCATATGTGTACATTGTCAGATTAATTAATATTTTTTAGCTAATTGTTTTTGTCGAAAGGAAACACAAGAATTTTAAACGTTATAAATTTTATTTGTACTTGTAGGCACACAACAATTTCATGTGAGAATCGGTCCATGCCGATAAATGTGCATGTCATTATAGTATTTCGTGAATTCGCCACAAAAATAAATCATTGCGAAGAAAATAAAGATAGTTATACTATAAATAACAAAAATGTTATAGCACAAGAAAACAAGAAAAGGGTATTTTAAAATTTAAATAAATTTTTTCACCTGTTTTGCATAAAAAACATATTTTTAATAATCATATAATCCCAGAATTTGACTAAAGAATGTTCACAACTAAATTTCAGAACGATTGGTCAATAACTTTTCAAGCTAGAATGCCCACAAGTTGAAAAAACTCGTTTCGAGAAAAACGCGTTTGAAACTATCGCGTGCTTCGACTCCGGACAGACGGGCGGTCACTTAAATCCTCATAGCATTGGGAATAATGTGAATTTTGCTTTCAAAATTTTACCACAAATTGACTACTTATACTAACAATTTATGTAATAAAAAAAAAAGATTTTTTGATCAGTCTAAACTGGTTTCCGTTTTAAGCGCACAATTAAGTCACATCACCTACGCACGCATAATCTTAAACACTATCCACTCACGCGCCCATCTCTTCTTCCTCCATTGTCTAAAGTCCAAGCTAAGGCAAAACTTCTAAGTCTTGAACGCATTTTAATAAAACACTTGAGCGCAAAAAATGAACACGCAGCGTGCAAAATGTACAACAAATATTACAACAAAAACAAAGAGAGTGTGGGAGAGTAACAAATAACAACAATAGCAACAACAACAACAACAGCAACAGCGAAGACAGACTAGAAAAGCAGCAACAAGCCAACAAGCAACAGCAAACGAAACGAACGAAATGAAAATAAATCTCCTTTGTAAATATTTGCTTAACGAGCTTTCTTTTTTTTTTTTTATACCCACTACAAACAAACACACTCAAACAAACGCACTCAAAGAGACATATTCATGCACACACGCACACACACACATGCGAACACTCAAAACAAAACACAAAGCGGCGAACGTCGGCATCGTCGCTAGCGTTGACGCCAACGCAGACTAGAATAGCAGCGACGCAGACCCAAAAACAACATAAACGACAACTTCGCCGACGCCGCCGCCGACTGCCGCCAGCGAGTAAAAGTTCAATGAATTCAAAATGTCCGCATTTGCATGTCCTTTGGCGCATTAACTCGTTAAAATACCAACAAGCCTTGGCGGCGATGCTGACGTCAGCTGAGCAGTTGGCAGCGGCAGCGCAGTAGCGACAACAATGCTAACAGTTGGCCAAAGCTGTCAGCGGTCGTCGTGCCGTACGCACAGTGGTTGAAATGGTTAATGTAGCTTGGAATAATTAATAACTTTTGAAAAGTTTGACATATTTTTTAGGGAAATAAATTGTAATTATTTAATTTAGAAAAAAAGATTAGTTGGTGTTTAGCAAACGTTTTTTAAACCCCACAATTCTGTTTTATACCTTATTTTTGGTGCCTGTTTTTGAAGACTTAATAATTCGAAATATGAAAGCATGAATTTGGAATAGAAGAAATATTTTCTAAAGTCTCAGATCTGTTGAATTTTAAAACAAGAAGAAGAGGATTATCCTGGCTTCAAAAAGTTAGAAAATAAATTGCAGAACAATTCTATTGTGTTGTCTCTCGTTTTTGGAATTCATTTTTAAATTAACCACTTTCGACCACTGTGCTTTGTTTGTTTGCAACGGTAGCGATGGCGCTCTAGCAGTGGCGGAGTATATGGGGGTTGCAGAAACAAATTTGTATAAATAATACATGCCATAAAAATGCCAGAGCATAGCGCACAAAAGTATGCAACGGAAATGTGCGAAACGTGAAAATGTGCGGAAATTATATACCATATAATACTCATGCAATATATATATGTATATATAATACAAAATATTATATACATATATGCTTTTATGACTTTAACAAACGCGAAGCGAGTTAATGAAGTGGGGTGAAAAGACACCAAATAGATAGCTCTCTGCCCTCCGCCACAAGCTGCCTGCCACTCGGCCTGAAGTACTTGCCACACACCAATTGTACTCGGAGCTAGAAAATTGGCAAATGTCCATTGTAATGCCAAACAGACTCTGCTGGCATGTAAATCAAAAAACAATAAATAATTTATAACCATAATGTAACAGATCCGAGTAACGGCTAAACGAAATAAAGTGCTGTTTATACAGTGTGGGCTATTTGAATAGGGCAATAGGATTTTGTCTTAAATGATAGGGATGGTAGATAGATGATGAAAAAATTACGAAAATGTTCGTTTGTTAAAGATGTAAATTTGACAAAAATATGTTTCAAGTTTAATCGATAGCTAATTAAATTGAGGTGTAAGAATTACTTTATTACTATTATGCAATTAGGTCTCCAATATGTTTGAGAACATTAATTATTTAAAAAAAAAATGTTGAAAGTGCTTTAAGGAAGGAATTAAAGGAATATTCAAAATAAATAATTTTAACTCAATTTTCTGGCAATTCCTTAGCTTCATTCTTTTTTGAAGAAGATAAAAATTTGAATACTTCCTATTATGCTTGCATTTTACTTGGATATTTAGAGCGGATAACGTTAAAAGACTCCTGTCGTACGATTGTTGGACATTGATGAGGTTTTCGAAGTTGTTTTAATGGATTTTTCAAGTCCAAGAGCAATAGTCACAAAATTTTGATGCAGTCTCAATATTATTATAAAAACCAAAGAAACATATCTGTCCTTTTTTGTTAAAAGATATTTATTTATTTTAGACAGTATTATTTCATTACTATTACAAACATTAGTTACCCCAGTGGGTACTCAAACTTTGACTTATTAAAATTTACATTTTTAAAATGAATCTACTAAAAGCATTAGACCACTATATTGATCACTTTCCTTTGCACTGGATTGAAGCTCATAAAAGAGTATTCAAATATTATTATAAAATCTTTATTAAGCTTAGTTGCTCAACAATCTTACTTCTTGCCGCTTTTATCACTTTGAATTTTTACTGAGTCTTACCCAATTTAACTTTCACCTCAATTTGAGAGCTCTGTTAATAAACATGATTTAATATTTACCAATTAAAAGTTTTATTTCGGAAGTTCCCATTTTATTGAGAAACAGTTTTATCCTGCTTGCAAAAGAGTTTTCAGTATGCAGAACGTGTTGACATTTTTATACCGTATCTCTACATCTAGGTAAAGGATATAGGAAATACAAGTTTTGTGCAATGGAGGTAACGAGCAGAAGGAAACCTTAAATCTTAAATGCTTGGGTAATGATTAAGCCATATTCGTTTGTCTGTCCGTCCATCCATTAGAATGCCTGCCGGCTTGAAACCTAGATTTCGAGGACTATGAGAGCTCCCCGCCATAGATGTTTTTCGAGCACCCCCCAACATATGATCTTTAAACTAGCCTTTATACCCGTAGTAACTTCTTTGACGTAATTTATAGACATAAATATTGTTCTGGCAAACAATAATAAATAGATTGCAATTGGAAAGTTCTTAGTAGGAGCGAGAATAATTTTTTTTTTTTTTTTTGTTAAAAAGGTTCAGGGTATTAATTTCACTGTCTGTATTACATTTAAAAAAAATATATACTTTCTAAAATTTCATAATCATAAATATCGTTCTGCCAATAAATATGAAACAAAGTCCAATGAGAATTTTCTTTTACGGAAATTAAACATTTTTTTGAAGAAAAAAATTGCATTAAATTTTTTAATGCATTTTCTAAAATTTAATAAATTTACCTATTATAAGTACAAATATCCTACCGCCAAAAAAAAAATTCAAATAGAAATTTCTTAGAGGGAGTATGTGTCAAATATTTTTTTTTTTTGGGTATTACACTTCCTGTATTACACGTTTTTTAGCATGATTCCTAGAAATTCATCAATTAACCTATTATAAGTATAAATATCGTTATGCCAAAAAATAAAAAATAAACTCCAATTGAAAAGTTCTTAGGAGTTTTCGGAAATTAAATTTTTTTGTGGAAAAAGTTACAGGGCATTACACTGTCTGTATTACATGTTTTTTAATACATTTTCTATATATATATTAGAACCCTTTTTCTCTCACTTTAATACACACAAATATATAAGTTCCATATTTGATTTCGACTGTATTACATTTTTAAAATATATTTTCTAAAATTTCATAAATTTACCTATTAATACTATTATATCCAGAAGTGAATCATTATATATGATTTTTCTCTCAATTCCTTTAATACATATAAATATATAAGTTCCCAATTTAATTTCGATAATCTGCTCTAAAGCGTCATCAATACAGGTGGCGCTTTTCTAATGGCGGCGAGTGTAAGCATAATGACCAAGCAGGCGAGCAGCAACAAAGCGGCTCTGATAACGGCACATTTAGCAGTTGTTGTAACGGCACGAACAAAAAGCCGAGCCGAAACGAAACGCTCACTCACTCTTACGCTCACACTCTCACTCATACTCTCAGTCACTCAAACGACATTTTTACGCTCTCCGCATAGTTGCTCTCTTGATAATGCGCCGACGCCAAGGCAATAAAAACAAAGCATCGGCCGCTTGGGAGGCATGCAGCTTGTTGTTGTTGTTGTAGCAAGATGGTAATAGAGCGTGTTGTTGCTGTTATTGCTGGGATTGTTGTTGTAGTTGGTGGCATGGTGCAGATACCAACGGATGAGCAGAAAAACATTGGAATTGTTTAACAAACTCGTGACATAATTCGTTTGTTATGTCCTCATTGTCGACGTCGCTTCGTTCTCGTCGCTTTTGGGATGTCCTGTGTGCCGTGCGGTGTGATGTCCAAAAGGTAGCTTCGTCTGCTGCTTTGTTGTTGTCTGTTATCTT
The DNA here is from genome assembly GCA_037043745.1 of Chymomyza amoena. Classification (NCBI taxonomy): domain Eukaryota; kingdom Metazoa; phylum Arthropoda; class Insecta; order Diptera; family Drosophilidae; genus Chymomyza; species Chymomyza amoena. The sequence continues at coordinate 136,262 of JBAMAX010002043.1, forward strand.
GTGTGACATGCAACAAACAACAACAAAACGAAAATGTCCGAATGGTTCTACGGGATTATGTGAAGTTTTACGGTTATGCAAAAGTATTGCCAGCTTTTGGCTTTGCCACTACCGACCATTTATTGTAATTACGAAATCCTGTTGCCTGAAGTTTTAGCCATCTTCTTGAATGGTTCGTCTCGTACAATAAATTCAACATTACGCAATTGAAAGACTCTGGTCTAGAGAGAGACATCATCAAAAAAAACTTTAGCTCTAATTTGTTGCTACAAAATCACCTAAAATATTTACGGCTTGCAAAAACTTTTACAACAAATTACATGACCCATACCCCTCCCGACCCTACCCGCCCCCACACATAGTACATAAAATCTATGCCAAGTTTTGGTTTTCGTGGGTCTGGGGGGAGGGTCTGAGTCTGAGCCTATTTGCTGCATTCATAATTCAAAGCGGCTATATATTTGCTTTTTGTTTGTTGTTATTTTTGTAGCCTCTGCTGTTTTGTTATGGCTTTTGAAGCTGCAGCCATCCACAGGGCCCCCTCATCCAAACGCTGAGCCGCCGTCGCCATCGCCATTTTGTTTTTAGGCCAACGGCGGTACAGTCTACATTAACATCGGTTCCAGCACCGCTTCAGCCATTACACAACGCATTTTATGCTCTCAAAGGTCACATTATTTACCTTTTATATTCCCATTTCGAGGGTGGTGTATGGGCAAAAGGGGGTGTGGCGGGGCCTCAAAACGTTTGGCAATATGCAGGAGCTTAGCTGTGTAGTGAGAGTGAAGAAAATTGGTTTGTTGTATGAATTTTTTTTTTTTTAGCCAAGTTTTTTGGTATTCTTTTTTTGTTGGCAATTTGCTAAGAAGTTTCGTAATATTTTCATCAGTTTTGCGGTAGTTCCATCAATGGAAGGTTGCTTAAGTTATCCTTACCAGGACCCTTATGAGAATAAAAAGTTGCACAAACTCTTGATAGATGATAGTTATGTTGCACTGTGTGCACTTTAAGTGTTTTCTATGGAATTCGATAAGAACTCTGTTGTAGGAGATTTGGGCTTTGCTTAAATCAGTTGAGCGTAAAAGGAGTAAGGAGTTTTTCTTTAAAGTTGTAAGTAATGCTTGGTAAGTTGGAGGATAGGTTACAAATGGTGGAAAATAGTTAAAAATAATCAAAATTCGGTGACTTTTGAAAACTTGTGCTTAACATATTAAAGAAAGCTTTGAAAGCCTCAAATTTTCAAATTGCCTTGGTCAGTGTTGCCATAGTTTCTTTTGTTATAAAAGCAAATGTTGCCAAATTGCTATAAAATTAATTTATACATTGCTTTATAACATGAAACTTCTTAATTTTTCATCATTCGTTTAAATTTTAAGTTTTTTAAACAAATTTTTATTTTTACACACATTTTCTTTGGCCACCAGCCCAATAGATAAACAAAGGGTTGCCACCTTGTCATAACATGTTCTTATCGCTATTATGGCTCAACATTAAAGTAAAAAGAAGAAAAAAATAGTAGCACAGCTCCACAAATATCGGGGTTAAATCAGTTATTGGAAGAAGAATCCAGGGTCAGTGATATCCTCGAGATATTTGACATTATGGACCCAAAAACCGGCGATTTTCCTACTTTTTTTTTGCAAAGTTTTGGCTACTCGAAGTTACGATACATATCCCTTCGACGCCACCCTGTACATAACCTCAAAAACATGGAAAAAACAGTTTTCCGGATACATAACCTCAAATATCTCAAAAACCTGAAGTAATGGACCAATTCTTTCACCGGATTCTGATCATGGTGACCTGTTGGCAAAAAAATCGACTCCATTCAAGAAAGAGTTTTCACCTTATCATACAATTTTTTTTGCCGTCTGTAAAATCTTATAATTTGTAATTCATTGATAAAGGGTGTTTTTTTAAGCGCGTCTAGATTTCTAGCATAAGAAAACACACACAAATTAATATAATGATTTCCAATATGGTTTTAATAGAAAGATAATTTCTTAGAGTTTCAACAGAAAGAACTCTTTGACATCGATGTCACGTAAATTTGAAAACAAATATTCTTTGATCATCGCTTTGTATCGATCACCATTAAGGGTAATATGATGTGAATCGATAAATTTGGATTTTTCTCTACACTGGTCTCAGCGATATTTTCGGACCGGGCTGTTCTCATTCTGGTTGGACATCGAGAAAAGTCAAATCTTTTCGAACACGGCCAAGAGCACGACGAATATCACGTTTTGATGGACGATTATTGAAACCACGAATTTTACAAAGAGCTCTATAAGATTTTACAACAGAACACCGATTTTGATAAAAAAAATTTCAAAAATATGAATGCGTTGTTGTGGTGAAAATCTTTCCATGATGACATAAACATTTGTCAAAATTAATAATTGGTTACATTCAATTGAATTAAAAACAAATTTGCCGCCCTTAACGAAGCATAATACGATCCATCTCCGTCACCAAAATTCCTTTGTTAAACGATTTTCAATTTTAAAGACTGATGGGAAATATTTAAAACGCAGTGCATATTTCTTAAAATAAGTATTTTTAAAAATGAAAACTATTTCGAAAAGATAGTACATTTGCGTTACCAAAATTCCGTCTTTAACCGATTTTTACTAACTCATCATAAGTTTAATGGCTGATGGGTAATTTTTGTAGATTTTTTGAGCACAGTGCATAATTTTTAAAAGGAAAAGTATTTCCAAAAGATGGTCAATTTTTAATTCCTCTTACCAAAATTCTTCGTTAACCGATTTTTACTAACTCATCATAAGTTCAATGACTGATGGGAATTTTTCCTAGATTTTCGAAAAGCAGTGCGTAATTCTTAAAATAGGTATTTTAATTTTTTTCAAGAGATGGTAAATTTTCAATCCATCTTCGTCACCATTTAATTTTTTAAACGTTTTTTTTTTTTAAAAGCTCTTTATAAGTTTAATGACTGATGGGAAATTTTTATAGGCAGTGCGTAATTCTTTAAAAGGGTAAATATTTTAAGAATTAAATTTATTTCCAAACGATAGTCAACTTTCAATCCATCTACGTCACCAAAATTCCTACGTTAACCGATATTTATTAACTCACCATAAGTGGGAAATTTTTTAAACGCAGTGCGTAACTCTTAAAATAACCATTTTCTCAAGATGAGGAAAATTTCAATTATTTCTCCGATAGTTGAAAATAAACCATGAAAGATAAAGCCGATTTAGTTTTCTTAAAGTTGTTACTCTCTTTAAACAAAGTTTAAGGTTAAGTATTAATAAAATTCAATTACTTTAAAAATCGGAGGATAGTTTATTATAAAGTATTTAAATTTTTAGACAATATCCTAAAAAAAAAATGTTCTTCTATATACGAAAAATATGGCACAAAGGCCCAAGCTTTTTCACAATAATACTAGTATTTCTTGTTCATTATTTTTTTAAGCTTACTTTCAAAATTATTTATAACTTTTTAGTTCAATGTTTTTTAAAATCGTGTTTTTTAGTTTTTTTAAACTATTTCTTAATCTCTTTTTAAATTAACTTGTAATTTTTTATATTTATTTTAGCTGCTTGCAAAACTTTACTTTAAGTTTTTAACATTATTTAAAAAAAAAAAAGGAATTATCGAATTCGGAATAATATTTTTGAATTTCCGAATTTAGAAAGCTTAACTTATAGAAGACACTGTTTTTGTAGAAAGTTTTAAGCTGCAGACCTAATCAAACAAACGTACCAATAGTTCAACCTTATTTATAATCAAATACGAATACTTAATATCAACAATAGTAATAAAACTAAATAAAGAAAAGAATAATAAAACGAAGCATTTTAAAACCTTTTTTTTTTTTTTTTTTTTTATTGGATAGTAGGAGGGGGGAAATCTTCAGAAAGACACCCGGGGAGGGTAGTGTCGGATTCGCATTCTGCGCCTACCGACTAAAAACCCCCCTCCTATTTGGTTGCCAACCTTTACGGTTCTAAACCTCAGAGTGTGGGGGTACCATCAGAGGGTGTATGAGGGGGTGCACGAAGCGGTATATTATGTATGATCGGTTGAACCGATCTCAATTTCCCATTTAGTCGCCTTTTACGACAAGCAGAGGAACACTGAGGTGGATATTCTTAATCCGCCACCTCACGGAATAAGTGTACCCATTTTAAAACCGATTTATTTTTTGTATTTAGGACATAAACTGCTTAAACCACTTGAGAATTATAAACAAAATAAAAAAAAATTTTCATACCAAATATAAGAACTGCCTAATATGGATGTTTGACTGCCACGCCCCCATCCCTTTTGAAATAAATTTAAAGCACTATATCTTTTACAATTTAAAAGGTCTTTAGTGTCGAATATAAACAAATATATTAATGATATTAATAAAATATGAAAAAAATTAAAATGAATAACATTATATTAATCATTAAAAATATAATTTTAAAAATTGGTCTGTAAATATTGGAGATAATTAATTTCGTTTAAGATTGTTTTAAGTTGTTGCAAGATATTAATCTGCTTCAAATTAGTTTGAAAAGAACGTAAAATAGTTTTCTGATTATTTTTAGTTTTTGGAGTTTCAGAATAATCAATATATTTTAAAAGTCTCATTCCAAAAGTCACAAAAACTCACTTTACTTTGTCCTTACCTTAGGCAGTACTTTAACTACAGCTCAACAGTATTCCAAATTCTTTCAAAATTTTCGCTCATCTCTTCATTTTCTTCAAATTGTTTACGATTTAAAAGCTTTTCTAAGGCATTTTAAGTTGTATATAAATCTTAGATTTATTTGCAATGTACCTCATTAATCCCACTTCACGTTTTTATTCATAATTTTTATGACTCTCTCTCCTTGACAGCGGCTTATTTAAAATTAATAATTTTCTCCGACTCTCTCTTCGGGTTTTCCATCTACCCATATTTGATTATATATTCAATATGTTTGGCCCTAAATGTTCTCTCAACAACTTGAACTCAACTGCCTTTGATTTTCAGCCACTTTGAAGAACTTCTACGTCAGACACCTACAGAGAGTTAAGTGTATCGGTGTGTGGGTGTATCTGTGTGTATGTAGGTGTGCCTGTGTGTGAGTAGGTGTATCTGTATGTGTGTTTACTTTGCGCTCAAATTGGCTTGTCAGTCTTATAAGTATGACCCAACTTCCGTTAGCCAACACTGGCTGGGCTTTCCAACCGATTGCCGGCGTCAGCGTTGCCACAGCGCGCAGCGTTCAACTTTGCAAGCAGCGCACAGTGGTCGAAAACGCATTTGTTGCGGACAGAAATTCAAGACTTTAAATGGGGTCACGTTTTTAAAAGGCACGATAAACAATATATAATATGATATATATATATAATAATATATAATATGATATATATATATAATAATATATAATATGATATATATCGGCGAAAATAAGTGAAGCGCCACTTTTTTTGCGACCTTCTCCGATTTTGATGATTTTTACACAGTTGGTAGAGCTGCTAGCCATTAGAAACCACGCCCAATTTTATTGCCAAATTCCGATTATTTATGGAGTTATCGATAACTGAATATCGATTTTTTCATTTTTGGACTATTTTTTGATAAGCCAAATCTTCTAAACGAATAAAGATATTGACTCAAAAAATGATAAATGATTTTAGTATTTTTTTGAGTTCTGTGTAAACGAATCAGCGTTCCATAAGGCCCAGATAAAAATACAGTGTGACCATATGAATATAATGCAGTTAGTTAGATGAAGTATCTGAAGAAAAATTATTAAATATTTCTATAAAATAATGCTTAGGCCATACACTGTGCTAATGTGTTTTTTTTTCTAAATAATAAATAAAATCCGAAAGTTCTTAAAAAATCACCCTTTAAATACCTTGAAGATATAAGTATATGTGCATTCACAATTTTTTTTGGTTAATATAATAAAAAAAAAAAGAGATATCGCTCCATAGGATATAAGTATATGTGCAAAATTAAAAATTTTAATTTTAATTGCTAAATACTAAACAAAAAATATCACCCAAAATAATGCATTTCACACCACTGTGCAGTGGGTCGGCCTTTTTTAGAGTTCTGGTACTAAAAGTCAATAAAATACTAAAAAAATAAAAAAATATTAACCCAATGCATTTCGAACCACTGTGCAGTGGGTCGACCTTCTTTAGAGTTCTCGTACTTTCCCGCCTGTTGTTTTTTTAGGTTTTACTTACTGAGATGAAAATAATATTTAATATTTGAGCTTGCAACATGCGTGTGAGGTTCAACCACGTAGCCACCTACCTTACTTATCTATCACGCTTAAGAGGCGCCTCCAATTTGTGTAGCAGTGTATGTGTGTGTGTATATCCTTAAGTCCTGTTGTCGTGATTATTATGCCATGTAATCTGCTTTATATAACAACGAAACAGCGCGAAAATGAAACCGAGACGCCACGGCAAGTGGCAAATACTTTTAATACTTTTCACCTTACGCGCGCGCTCGAACCCTTTAGACCAAGTTTTAACCCCCCTGGGAAATTATTCTATATACATGGAATATTGTTACAGTATATAGATACGCTCATACATAAACATATGCATATACATAAGCGTATACATAATTTAGTTTTTAATCTATTTTAATGCATAATATTTGAAAGCACTGTATTTGCTTATTGTTTTGGGTCAAAATATATAAAACTAGCTCATTAAGATTTCAGATTTTTCTATATAAAGCTTATTTTCGAGCTAAAAATATTTAGTTTGTCTGCTTTGATTAATTTATATTTAACTAGTTTAATTAACTAAACTAAAAATATTTGCAATAAAAACATTTTTTTTCCTTTTGCTTATAATTCTCAATTGGTTTAAACAGTTTATGCCCTATGCAAAACTAAATAGTTTTAAGTTGTTCGCTTTGTTTTTTATTTTATTTTCTTTATTAAGTTTTTGGAGTGTTGTATTCATATTTCGCAGGGTTGGACCCTGTTAAATCAAATTATATTAAATATTAGTAACATAAGCTTATAAAAGCTCCATGCAAGACGGCATTAAGATCTTTTATATACTATGCTTTCTAAACTCTAAAATTCTAAAATTTCATGGTGATCTGATTTCCGAATGCGATTTTTTTTTTTTTTTTGGTCTGTTATTTCAGCATATTGGGAACACTAGTCCTAACTATCCGAAAAAAGGCTTAATTGGCAATACCGATTCTGAAGCAGAAATCTGTCCACAAAGTCCGTATATCCTAAAAAGTATAATTTTAATTTTCCAAACTCCGAAAATAGAACATGAGTTATTGAAATGAATAATAATAATGAAATTGTCTACACTGGTTCTGAAGCACAAAATTTTCTTTAAGCCAGCCACATTTCCTAACTCCAAAAATGAAATACGAAGTATTTGTAAAAAGATAAAACTATCCGAAAAATTACTATATTGGCAATACTGATTATGTAGCAAAAAATGTTCTCCAAAGTCTGTATCTCCTAAAAAAGTATCATTCTGATTTCCCCTACTCCGAAAGTACCCTTGAGTTTTTTTTAAAAACGAAGAAATCTATCAAATAAAATCCAATTCCGAAAATTAAACAAATTTGTTTTGAGGAGAAAACTATGCAAAAAAAGTCGTTCTTGGCAACGCTGGTTCTGAAGAACAAAACTTTTTTTAAAGCAGCGTTTCCTAAAAAAGAACATTTCTAACTCCGAAAATGAAACATGAAGTAATTTTAAAAAGAAGAATACCATCCAAAGAAAGTCTTAGCTGGCAATACTGATTTTAAACCACAAAACTTTCTCAAAAGTCTGCATCTCCTTAAAAGTATCATTCATATTTCCCAAACTCTAAAAAAAAGAATTATTTTTTAAAATAAAATCTTTTCTAAAAATGAGTTTGTTGGCAACACTGTTTCTGAGGCGTAAAACTTTTTTTAGCCGCATTTAATGAAATTAAATTTCCGAACTCCGAAAATGAAGTATGAAGTATTTTTAAAAAGGCGAAAACTATAAAAAAGGCTAACACAAATCAGTGTTGCCAAACTGACTCGGAAGCAAAAAACTTTCCACAAAGTTCCTATCTTCTAAAAAATGTCATACATGTTTTCCAAACTCCGAAAATAGAACAGTTATTTTTAAAAATTAAAAAAATGGCAATATTGGCTGTATTGATTCTGATGCACCAAATTTTCTTCGAAACCATATATCCTAAAAAGTATAATTCCTAACTCCGAAAAAACAGAACAAAAATATCCGAATAATGTATAAATTGACGACACTTCTGCTGAATAAAGTCTTATTTCTACAAAATCTTTAACTCCTAAAAATTATCATTCCTTCATTCTAAGCTTCGTAACTCCGAAAATAAAACATGAAGTTTTTTTTAAAAAGGAAAAACTATCTGAAAATTACTAAATTGGCAATACCAATTCTGAAGCACAAAATATTCTTTAAAGCCGCATTTCCTAAAACGTATTTTTCCTAACTCCGAAATTGAAACACGAAGTATTTTTAAAAAGAACAAAAATATCAAAAAAAATGTCTAAATTGACGTCACTTCTGCTGAATAAAGTATTATTTCTACAAAATCGATAACTCCTAAAAATAATCATTCCTTCATTCTAAGCTTCCTAACTCCGAAAATAAAACATGAAGTTCTTTTTAAAACTGAAAAAACTATCTGAAAAATTACTAAATTGGCAATACCAATTCTGAAGCACAAAATATTCTTTAAAGTCGCATTTCCAAAAACGTATTTTTCCTAACTCCGAAATTGAAACACGAAGTATTTATAAAAAGAACAAAATAATCCGAAAAATATCTAAATTGACGACACTTCTGCTGAAAAAGTTTTATTTCTATAACATCGATAACTCCTAAAAATTAGCATTCCTTTATTCTAAACTCCTAACTCTGAAAACAAAACATGAAGTTTTATTTAAAAAGGAATAGACTATCCGAAAAATTACTAAATTGGCAATACCAATTCTTTAAACCTGCATTTCCTAAAACGTATTTTTCCTTACTCCGAAATTGAAACACGAAGTATTTTTAAAAAGAACTAATCTATTCGAAAAAGGCACTACTAGTTCAAAAGCATAAAACTTTTTTCGAAAGCCGTATTTCCTAAAACATATCATTCCCAACTCCGAAAATGAAACATGAAGTATGCTTGGAAACCATCGAAACTATCCGAAAATTGCCTAAATTAACAACACTCTTTCAGAAGAAAGTTTTATTTCTACAAAATCGACAACTCCTAAAAATTACCATTCCTTTATTCTAAACTTCCCAACTCCAAAAATAAAACATTAAGTTTTTTTTAAAAACTATCTGAAAAATTAATAAATTGGCAATACCAATTCTGAACACAATATATTCTTTAAAGCCGCATTTCCTAAAACGTATTTTTCCTTACTCCGAAATTGATACATGAAGTATTTTTAAAAATGACTAAACTATTAGAAAAAGAACTTAATTGGCAAGTTCAGAAGCACAAATCTTTCTCGAAAGCCGTATTTCCTAAAACAGATGATACCCAACTCCGAAAATGAAACATGAAGTATAAAGCGAAACTATCCGAATATTGGCTAAATTGACTTCACTCTTTCCAATAAAGTTTTTTTTCTACAAACTCCTAAAAATTAACCTTCCTAACTCCGAAAATTGAACGTCAATAAGCAATATCTGATTTCCGAAAAAAATAAAGATAGGAGCAGATAAAAGTTCGCACACCGCTTTACATAGATAGACCCTTATCTAATAACTTCTTGTCGCCTCGTTTGGTTCTCTTTTTCCATTTTCGTTTTCTTTTTCCTACTCTTTTTCACGCTCTCTCTTTTAGTAGCTGCAAGAGTGTGTGTTAAGCCAGCAAGTTGAGTTTAATTTTTCTAATCTGGTTGCCTCCGCAGTGCCCTCTCCATCAACGTCTCTGTCTATTCAACAGCAGCTTTTCTTGCCACTTGCTGCAAAGTATGCTACACTTTTTTTGTGTGTGGCAAGCATGTGCCTGTGTGTGCGTGGCGTATCTGTGTGCCTTGTGCAAACAGCTCACGTCGCATATTTATAGGCTGCCAGGCATAAAAAGCGATTTCAACTGGAGCTCCAGTCTTTTGGTCGACATTGCTTGCCAAAAGATTTACAAAATGTTTTCTTGTTTTCATCTTTTTTTTTTAGTACTTTTTGGTACTTGCTGCTCTTTTGGCCGTTTTCGGCTTAACATGAAGCCGCATTTGTTTAGGCCAACTCAAAGTTTGTTATCAGTGGCTGCAGTTGAATATTCAAATTAGTTTTTATTTATTTGTCATGGCCAAAAACCAAAGACGTACTAAATGAAGGTGTTTGCTCAAAGGTCTCCCTCTCTCCCTCTCTCTCTCTCTCTCATCTCTTTCAGTGTGTGTGTGTGTGTGTTTACACAATTTGTTTGAATTTTATGCCACTCAGACAGGAATTTATATAAAATGTGTGCAAAAAGCTGGAACAGTTAGTAACAATCAAATATGCTAAAAAAAACATATAAAACGAGTGCTGTCAAAGGCAGACTGTACCAGCTTTTGGTCAACAAGGCACACACACACACACACACGTATTCACATTTACAGAGTCAGTGACGTAGATAGCTTTAGGAATTGGTAACAAGCTTGTGAGTTTTTAATTGAAAGTTGGATTTTGTATTAGGACAGTTGTCGCTTAGGTTAGTTAGAATAACAGTAGAAAATGTTGGGCTTTGGGAGCTGCTATAAAAACTTTTGACTGTACGCTGCAGTCCGGAATGCTACCGAACAAGAACTGGCTTTATATAAAAAAGGAATGTTCCAAAAGCTGTGTTCCTATCATCTTGGGCAACAGAACGCAGAGGGCCGCACAAAACAAACAAGACAGTGTTGTCCCAAGATTTTGTGGAAAAATAATATCTAATTACAGAACACTGGAAGTTATTCGAACACCGTTCAAAATAAGATGCTACGCTAAGGCTGAATAATCATTGAAATGTTTTGTTTTAATAATTTCATTGATTTATCCGCTGCAGTCTGGAACGCTTCCGAACAAGAACTAGCTTTATATAGTAAAAATAAAAGCTTCCAAAAGCTTAGTTTCAATCAATTAAGGCAACAGAACGCTGAACGCTGGGCAGCTCCCAGATGCTATAAAAACTTTTGACTGTACGCAGCAGTCCGGAATGCTACCGAACAAGAACTGGCTTTATATAAAAAAAGGAATGGTTCTGAAATTTGTGTTTCTATTACGTAGGGCAACAGAGTGATGAGGTTCCCTCAAATCGAAGAAAACAGTGTTGTCCCAAGATTTTGTGGAAAAATTCCAGCCAATTATAGAACACTGTAAGTCATTCAAACCTCGGTTAAACAAGAAGCTAAGGCTTATAATAAGCAAATGACTAAAGTTTCATATATTTCATATAAAAAACATCGATATATGATAATTTTCTTTAATATATTTAGAAAGGCTGAATAAAAATTGAAATTTTTTTACAAAAGGCTTGTTGAACAAAAGCGATATAGGACGGCAAAAGTGAAAATTAATCGAATTCAAAACAGTCAAATATAATATTGTACATCCGTACATAGTTGTAGTTTCTTGACATTAGTCCAGAGACCTTGTTATCTGAAGTTATCTAAGACTCCTGGACTAAAGCCACGTCGACGGACCCTTTCTTCAGGTTTATGAGGCGCTCCGCTACCCCAACTTGCTCTTGTGGATGTTGAGCTAAAGGATCCTCTGACACGACTTCGTGCATATAACCAATTTTATTCAAGTGCGCCATTCTTGTAATCTCCTTAAATCTGAATTTGTTTACAAGGTGTTTTCTGTGTAGGTTATGTTAGGGCGGCAATTGGGACTGATATCCCAACTCACTTAGGCCAAAGATAGGCCCGTTGCAATACCGCTAAAGTCAGCTAGTTTACCACTCTATCCCACTTGAGAGGTCTGCTATAAAAGATGAGTAAGCCATCCGGCTGCCTGAATAAGCCTTAAAAGGCATTTTGGACTCTATTCAGAGAGCTGAGATAAATCGTCTAGAACTAAAGCTTTAATAAAAAACATCAATATATTCGGACTATAGTTAGCAGAAAGAACAGCCATATAATTTTGTAGGGATAGGTGTTCGAATGTCCTCTCAGTACCAAAGTGCTTGCATAACCAAACTACTTAAGTGCTAGTTAAAAATAAGTAATTTTTTGTTCTGTCATATTTCCTTTCTCCCCCAAATATTTTAAAACGTTCTATTTTCAACAATTTTAAAACTACAGCCTTAGTGCTTGGTATAAAAATGCGGGAAATTACAAAATCTTTTAATTGATACTAAAGTTCATTATAATCGGATTATAGACAGCTGAGATAACAGCAATATAATTTTGTAGGGATAGGTGTTCGAATGTCCACTCAGTAGCAAAATGCTTGCATAACCAAACTACTTATGTGACTAGTTAAAAATAAGTAATTTTTTGATCTGTCATATTTCCTTCCTCCACCAAATATTTTAAATCGCTCTATTTTTAACAATTTTAAAACTACAGCTTTAGTGCTTTGTATAAAAATGCGGGAAATTACAAAATCTTTTAATTGATACTAAACTTCATTATAATCGGATTATAGGCAGCTGAGATAACAGCCATATAATTTTGTACGGATAGGTGTTCGAATGTCCTCTCAGTAAAAAAAGCTTATAAATAGGTAGATATTGTCATCTTAAATTAGCAAGGCGACATATAGAGACCCAGGCTCAATACCCCATTGAGGTAATCCTTTTTGTCGATTTTTTTTTTTGGAAATAAAGGAAATTACTTACTTTTACTGCTCAGTCCAGGAACAAGAGAAATAAATTATCCGCTCCTGTGCAGATTGGCTATGAAAAAGTTCGACTATAATTTTATTCAATTGTAGAGCCACTAAAAGACCCCTTGCACTGCTTGTTCCTGAAGGATTTAAGCTGAAGTTTCTGTTTGGAAGCATTTTGTGCTGCTGCGTACCGGATTTAAAATTCAAATGGTTTTTATATTCTTGCCCGTCAACAGTTTATTTGAAAATCCACATCCACAAAAAGTACATATAACAATAAAAAGGTTTGCATTGTTTGTTTCTGAAGCATTTTTGTTGAAGTTTCTGTTCGGAAGCGCTTCATGCTGCTATGTACTGGCTTTAAAAAACTCAAATGATTCTTAGATTCTTGTTTGTCCAGAGTTGCTTTGTATATCCTAGCAATCATTGTCTTGAATTGTTTAAGTAAATTCTAGAATTCTGAACTAGATCTATCTCGGCGAAGTTCCCCTATCGTCAATAAGTATGAGAATAATTCTAATTCTTAAAAAGTGTTTGAAAACAGTCTGGTAAACATTTGGTTTGTAGCCACAGTCTCTATCTGTCCCTGGGAAACGATAGTCCTTAATTCAAAAGGCAGAGAAATCTTTTCGTTGACTTATAAAAGTTTGTTCTCATAAGTGTAGAAGTTATGGAACAATTTTACCGTAGTGAAAGTAAAACTTAACAAATCTTGTAGAATTTTGTATTAAATATTTAAGCCATTAAATTTCTAGAAAGGTTTACTTGGCTTAAGGGGGTCTTACTATGTAATACCTCATTTCCGAGCGCTATTTTCAAAAATTGATTACTAGAAAACTACAAATGATTTCAGGAAGCAGTTTTTTGTATTGTTATCATTCATTATGAAACCGCCCCTCTTCTACGTCACTGTCATCGAGTCAACTGAGGTTGAACATCTCTCTCTGTCAGTCATTTGTTATATAGTCGTACGGTAGTTATTGCATTTGAAATTCCATTAAAATTTGTGACCGCTACCTCTTTGGAACACAAATTTTGGCAAGTTACAACAACATTAGTTACATTACAATGGTTTGTTTCTCGTTATTTTTATACACTACAAACATTGGGTTAAGGGTATGCTACACATTGTAGGAGGTCCAGCAAGATACAATTTTTCGTTCGGACTCTGACTCTCCTCCCATTTTATGAGCTCAGATAAACATACTCTTCGAAGTGAAGCACACCTCAAGACCAAATCCTTCTGCCGCACCTGAATCAAGGCATCTCCGTCGGAACATCTTGAGCTCAGAGACCATATAATTTCACCGAAATATGAAACTGAGCTATGAAATGTATTCTTTCGTTTTGTAGGGAACTTTATCGCCCTCACTATAAAAACCATCCAAAATTGAGCATTATGGTACGAATTGTCGCTTAGATTGGTTTGCGGCAATGATTGTAAAGATCGGCCGAGAACTTCCAAAGATATAGACAAAAGATATTCCCTTCCCACAAACTTCAACAGTAGTCCACTTTATTTCATATACAAACCAGCTAGAGCTTAAAAATGTTAAATGAATAATCATGTGATCTTAATAAGCATTAAAACGTTGACATTTTCCCAAAACGTTCTTCTATGTCTACTCCTACCCCTTGGCATAAAGGAGACCCCCCAAGCTGCAACATATTGGCTACAGTGCATCCATATGCCGCACATTTTTGTTGTTGTTGTTGCTGTTGCTTTTGTGGTCCATGTCGCCAGTGTTGTGTAATGTGCTTGTAGGCGCACATTGCGCATACGTCGCGTTGGCCATGTCAAACAAAAAGCTCATTTCATTAACTGCCACAAGTCCACAAAACGGCCATACAATCTGTTGCTGTTTATATATTTGGTCATAAATATGTCTGCCACTGCCACTGCCACACAGAACTCTCACCTCTCTCTCCCGCACACCCACACTCTCGCCTTCGACATCTCCATCATGCCGCTTATGCCAACACCTTGTAAAAGTATGTTGGGAGTACCCAGCTTACTACTGGTCAGTGCCACACTGTGGCAAGGCTCCACCACTTGGCGTTTTGTATCTTGAAGTTTGTGGCAACAACAACAGCAACAACAACAATTAGAAGAACAACAGCAAACATTGAAGAAGTAGCCGAAGCCAAGAGCAACAGCAAAATGTGGCAAGTATCGTTTTGCCACGCCACTTTATCAAATTAATTACTTTTTCAACAACAACTACAACAGCAACAACAACAACATCATCTATAGGAACAACACCCCATTAAGAGGCTTGCTCGGAAGTGGTCAAAAACTTGTATTTTGTTACATTTAACGTGTTTCTCTATTATTGCCAACGATGTCACAGTGTGCGACAAAATTATACACACACATAATATGGGGGAAGGAAACACACGTTTACACTTATATTATATAGCATGTCAATAGCTTACATAATATAGATGTTTTATTGGAATTTTTTTTCCAGGAAAAAGTAAGGGGTTATATAAGCTTGCTTATGGTGAGTGCTACATGTGACGTCACAGAACGCTTATGGCTGTAAAAACATTTTAGTTAGCATAACTATCTAGTTCTGTGGAATTTTGAATAATATAAATTTTTACGTCATTCCTTCGGTCATTTTACTATTTTAAGAAAAGTGTTCCAGGGGCGCACAGTGGCTGAAGGGGCAGAATATTGTGGGGCCCTTTCTTTCAAATTCGCATACAAATGGATTATAAATGAAATAGGAATAAACCGAATAATATCGATTTATTATTGTTCTATAATAAATATAATGTTTTAATGTCACTATACAGTCTACCGTGACATAAATTTTACGATTTCAGAAAATTGAATAAACAATATACACTGCTGATAAATGTTACATCAATTTAATGTAGGCGTTTCCTTGCCTTCTGTGCGAGCTGAATTCTTCAATAATCCTCTCGAAACTGATAGAATCCGCCTTTCGTGCTCAATGCTGATAATCATTAGGTGAGTTTAACCTGGTGGATCTCTATATATTTTTGATTAGAAGCAACCTCGCTGAAGGTTCATTCTCCGTAAGCAACAGATGGTGGCAAAACGACTAAAAGGTCTTCAATGCGATACACTTACGTTATGGCAAAAGACATTCCGCATACCCAGCATGCAGATATCAGGCTCAGTAGCTCCAACGCAGAATTGGTATCCCATTTCATTACTTTGCGAATCCTATGCAACAAATCGATTTCGTCTCACAGATCACTATCAACAACTCTTGAAAATCAGCTCCGGCATTTTCATATTCATGTGGAGCACATTCAAGATCACTCACACTACCCTGTGGCTCAATGATAGATGTGAAGAGCGTCGACAATTCTGATATTCTAGAATGCAGCTCGAGGAGCTCATTCAACAAGAACTGGTGGGAAGAAGACTTGAACTTTAAAGCGTTCCTCAGGGCTCTGCAAATACATGCTCTGTGCCTGATTCTGCATCATGAAATCGTTTTTTCTTTCGAATGCGCTTTTGGCTTTGTCTGAGCTCTGGTGTTATCTTTATATTTGTTTCCACAAGGTGAGCTTCTGTCAGAATTGCTGTCCAAGAATCTGTCAATCGACGTACGTCAGTCAAAAGTTGATCAACACTGCGAGCTGTTTGTTCCATCGTTAATTTTGGATTTTGTAGAATTTTGTTTGTGATGTCGAGGCATTGCAAAAATTTGTACAAAATGGTTGTCAAAAGGATGAAGTCGAAAGACTGAAGGCACTTGAGCGAAGTAGCAAAGTCTACCTGAATTTCTGGTAGCAAATCCATTTCAAGAACATGTTCTAGAGAAGCGACAATACCTTGATAGTTGTTTATCAATGGCATTGTCAATGATAGCACTCCATCCTAGTCATAGATATTGCATCGAAGATGACAGTTTCGCAGTTTCAATTAGCAACTTTCCACCTGGTTGGACTGAGAGCGAATTTTTCAATTCGACAATTTTTATTTATCATGTTTTTCAGACTTCTCCAATTTTACAGACAAAGCCTTTGTTTATCCCTCAATAATACGACTCCAGATTTGAGTTATGCACAAGCAATTGTCAAATTCCTTAAACATTCAAATATGCGGAAGAGGGAGAGAGAGAGAATGACGGGCCAGACAGAAACATCAAATTAATTCTTCCTTTAAATTCTCATCTGAAAAAAACTATTACCATTTAAAACAAAAATTGCCATCAATTCTGACGGAATTTATCAAAGCGCCTCCCAAATATTACTATAAAAAAAAGCTAAACATATCCGTCCCCACAGGAAAAAATAGCGTCACTATAGCACTTACCGCAGTAATTGGGTTTTGAAAGTATGCTATAAATTATAGGAGAAATGAATGTTTCATGACGTCTGAAGATGCTTCCTTATTAATTAGGGTATAGTTTCAGAGAAAAAAAGATAAACATTTTCAGAAATATTTCTCAGCCCTATTTTTTCTATATACTGGTGCAGATTTATGATTTGGTGAGGGGACCCAAAAACACTCCGCGTGGATCCGCTACTGCTATTATACATTTGAGATAGTTTCGTTTTTTTTTCTTTGCGTAAGCAAATAGCTGATTGTAGAACATGTATTTTTGTAATCAAACAGTGCTGCCCATTTGCCGCGCTATTTACACTAGATGGCGCCAGCAGTAACAAGTGGCATTTTGTATAATAGATTTGAAACTAATTTTTGAATTGATTATTTAAATTTGTTGTTTTTTTTTTAATAATACAAATTTATTTATCATAAAATTTAAATTGATTGGACTGTTTCAAACTTTTCGGGGCGCAACTGCAGGCTTTCTTTTTTGGTCTTTATTAGGTTCAAAACGTCCAAGAAGTTATTTAAATTCTTCCTATTAAGCTTATTATGAACGCTTTGGTCTATTCAATTTGACAATGTTGGAATATTTTACAGGAGCAGTACGATAAAGATATATAATTGTACCAAAAATAATATAAAAAGAAATTGCAGAAATCAAAAATTGTATATTTTTTTTATAAGTTTTCATTTCATTTCTGCCTGCCTGAAGGCTTCCCCTCTCTATCCTGCATATAAATCAATCACAAGTATAAAATATTTGCATTTATTTTTGCACTGCTTTATTGTTTGGGGCATAATTTGAAATTATATTATATAACAGTCGAGTACATCGAGTCATATCTCTCTCTATGGTCGCAACGACAAAAACCCCAAACATTGTGATATAAAAATAGTAGCAGACAGAGGAAAAAAAAACAAAAATAGTAAAAAAAGTGAAGTGGCAACAACAATAACAACAATAGCGGAGGACAGTGCTGCAAAATGCGGCAGCAGCAGCATGTCGCCAAGAGCCAAGAAAATCAATAAACTAGAGCCACGAGCCGCAGAAGCCGTCAGAGAACCTGCCACAAATAATGCCACGCTAATAATAATGTAATTTTGTCATATGACAAAAAAGGCAACGAGGTGACAAATTTTCAATGCAATAAGGGGTGTGGCAGGCCAGGAGGAGACCAGGAATTGTGGCAACAACATCTTTTAATAAACAGCACTCGACTTTTGGCCAAAAAACCTTGACGATGACGTCCGAAAGCTACAATGACAAAATAGTACTAAGGTGAAGCATGCAATTAAACATATACTGCGGTAGGACACTAAAAGTGTTGGAAAAGGCAAAAGGAAACGACTGAGTAAGAGTGAGTGAGTGCTAATAAAGCCACAACAAACAAACAGGCTGAAAACAACAGAGAGAGAGTGAGAGATAGAGAGAGAGTGGGACAAACATAAACACAAAGGAGGTAGCGACAACGTTGCGTATGTGTAATTTTATATTGTTATTGCCTTGAAGCACTTTTGATCTTTGAGTTTAGCAACACTACAAAACTACTACTATT
The DNA here is from genome assembly GCA_037043745.1 of Chymomyza amoena. Classification (NCBI taxonomy): domain Eukaryota; kingdom Metazoa; phylum Arthropoda; class Insecta; order Diptera; family Drosophilidae; genus Chymomyza; species Chymomyza amoena. The sequence continues at coordinate 154,906 of JBAMAX010002043.1, forward strand.
GTAGCACTAAAGTTGAAGGGTTTACGGAATGGACTCAAAAGGGGTTTGGGTAAGCTGCTTGGGGGGGGGGGTCTGCCACACTCCGCACTTCAAAGTGCCTGCGCTTAACTAATTGAAAATGTAAATGGTCTGACCGGGATAGTTGGAGCCCCAAAAATACGGCGAGCTCAAATAGAGAAAGAGAAATTGGAGTCCGGACAGGTGTAGACAGACACAGAGAAAGACAAATAAAGCGAAGTAGTCAGGGAGTGGGAGAGAGAGAAAGGGAAAAATGGAGAAGCGGGTTAAAATTAATTGTTATCCAGGCGTTAGAATACAAATGTTTTTGCTGTTTATTGTTGGTTTCTATTATTATTATTAATTGCTTATTATTTTAATGCACAATACAATAATAATAGCAATAAATGCAACAACAATGACAACAAATTCTAGTGCGAGGGATGTCTTTAATGTATTGGATTTAATGGAAAAGCTAAATACTTTTTTAGTTGGCTTTAATAACAATGCAGTAAGGCGAACTAGTGCGGAACTAGTAAAATAACTAGTCGATTGGTATACTAAACTAGTTCCAATCCGTTAAGCTATGTAAAGTCTGGTATACTTTGTTAGTTGGCCTTAATAACAATGCAGTAAGGCGAACTAGTACGGAACTAGTAAAATAACTAGTCAATTGGTATACAAAACTAGTTCCAATGAGTTAAGCTATATAAAGTCTGGTATACTTTGTTAGAACTAGTAAAAACTAGTCGATTGGTATACTAAATTAGTTCCAATCCGTTAAGCTATGTAAAGTCCGGTATATAGTAAAATATTGGAAAAAAAAAAAGTTTTGACTGCTCCTCCGTTTGTATACCAAGTGTATCGTAAGTATACAGTCCATAAAGCAAGCACCACAAAAGGGCTACTCCTTTTACTATATACCAAGTGTATAGTGCTTGGTACTAGGTATAAAAGTGGAATGAATATGCCAGCTAGAGCTATGCATAATTGAGAAGTCTGGTATTTATGAGCCTAATCATCGAACGACTCAGAAGTGGCTGGGGTCCTTCAACGATGATGAATCGCAGTGGCAGATCCATGGATACTCAAAACCAACTGATAACATCAAGCACAACTCATAAGCACTTATCGGATATATCTTTAAATTCCTCCAGCAATGCAGTCATTTAGGTGTTGGCAGAGGCGTTGGGCATCTCCGTCCTTTCATAGATCTCGTTCAAGAAATTTGGGAACAAGAGAAAGTCATATGTGGCCAAATCCGATGAATATGGTCGCTGAGGCATGAACTGTGATGCCGTTTAAAGACCAGAATTACATGTCACAAGCAAAGATAAGCCACCCAAAACACATGATTGTGATGCAAAGACCATGTAATTGTTTTTCCTCAATTCTGGTCGTAGTCAAAAAACCGCTCCGTGGAAACAACACATAAGCCACCAAATAAGACATGATTTATCAAGACCAATACCATCCAACAATTGTATCTTATTATTCTGCCTGTGAGTTTTTCCTATTCGGTCGAGTCAAAAAACCCCTCCGTGGAAAAAAATAGCCACCCAATAAGACATGATTTTCAAGACCAATACCATCCAACAATTTACCTTATTTGTCTCCCTGTGAGTTTTTCCTATTCGGTCGAGTCAAAAAACTGCTCCGTGGAACGTATTACAGCACCCGAGATGACGTCATCGAAAAATTTCATGACACGATCTCAATGATAGGCCGATATCCGCAAAGCGACTTCATGAGAATAATTCAACGATTTTCCAAAGCAATTAGATCCATCGCTGCGTAAAAGTTCGTTCGCCAGTCGATGGCGAAATTGGGCATTGAGAGCGAGGATCGATTTTGATGGCATATTCCCAGCTATCTATGGAAGTTTTCTGAATACAATTCCTGCGAACATTTTTGATCAAGTTAGTACAGTTGGTACGCTCTGTTCTAATGTCACATACCAAGGCGAAAAATTTCATTACATTTTCGGTTTGGTACAAAGTGCCCGGCAAGAGTCTAAGAATATAACGTATTGAGAGTAAAATTGATATTCGAATTTCGAAGATACGTTAAATTTGAAATTACATTTAAAGAAAATTATGCCTAAGAGAGTTATTATAGTTGTTTTAATATCCATATAATGCCTATTTTCTTTACAAGTGTACCCAATATAACGAAAAATGGGTACAAATTCAAAAATATAAAATCCGATATGTTCAATATCAAAATCATTTCAATTTTCTGTGCCCTGTAATGATATATAAAAAGATATAAAAAAGGTTGGCCACAGAATTACTAAATCCTTTGACCAAGCAGTATTATCATAAAATTACCGTCATACTGCCCCATACAAATTATATAATAAAAAATATTTTATCGCACACCTTATCGATGCACTTCAAAATCGTTCAAAGGCAGTGTATATTACAATCGTTATACTACGCACTGTAAACCGCACAAAATCGTGTTATTTATCTAACAAATATTTATTTAGAGTATCATAATGTCAGGGTTGCCCACATCATTAAAAAATTAAAGGTACTACTCCCTCCCCCCAAACATTATCGGCATTTAGTGCAAATCAATGCGAAAATTGTTTTTGCTTTCGGTTCGTTGCAGTAAAATTAAATTCAATGAAAACATTTTCAAATACCAGCAAAAAATTTATCTGTGTGTGTGTGGGTAGATATCCCCACCCAGAAGTTGGATTACGGGTGTACGGGGAGCGGGATTACTGCCACTAGCTTAATTTGCACAATTCGCAATAATTTGGCGGCGTGTCGTCCAAATCGTCCGTTCCCCCCAGTTTTGTTTGCTTTTCGTTCGTTCCGTCGTTGTTGGTTCGTTCGCATCTATTTGAAAACTCTGTAAATAAAATTAACGAATGTTGAACTTTTAGCCAATGCATACATAAGTAAGCATACATTATATACATAGTATATATATATGTATATATATGTGTACATAAAGCCACGCGTACATAAACACAAATGACGAAATTTGATTGGACAGGTGCATACAGACAATGCACAAGTCGAATGATATTTAAATGACTTTTATAGGTGGAGTCTTTTCTTTAAGTGTATTTACTTTTTTTATTGAGAGTGCGAGTTTTTCTTGAAAGAGGGTGTTCTTTTTTGAGTCGCTTTGCCTTGATATTTATTGTAGCGACTGTGACAATGGAACGCTACTTAAAGGGTTGCTCTAAAAGTTATTGAAATTGTAGCTCAACTTAGTAAAGGGTGTATTTTTGCAGTTTATATTTGTCAAAAATGACAACTGGTTCCAGACCCTTTATAACCAACTTTCCAAGAAAGTTCATTTCAGTTCTAATGAGTACTTTGATTAATAGTTTTGGAATAAAATTTCTTATAATGCAACAATTTTTATAGCTACAAATGATGAGAATTTGTCTTTATAATTTCTGCTGAAGTAATGGCGGATTTTCGGAGATAAGCTTTAACTTGTGGTTTCAGTGGCGGAATCACGGGATGTGTTCAAGTCGGGACCCCTTGAATAAGAAAAAATGAGCTGACAATCTTTTGAGAGCTTTTATATACACACTTCAATGTGAAGAGCCGCTCCAAAATGAAATTCTGGATCCACAACTATGTGGTCTATAAAAACCAGATTGCTTCGATCAGGTTTCTTTGTTTGTACAAAGAAAAATTCATACGTTTAATGTACAAAAAATCCATTCAGGAAAAAAATAAATGATGGCGATGAGCACGACGTCGATAGAAAATTTTTTTATATAGAAACTTCGTTTTGCTAAGATAAATACATATATTAACTGTACAAAGACTACATTATTGTAAAATCTAAGCAGGAAATATGATATGACGATGAGCACTACGACTATAGGTGCCTTCGTTGTATGCTCATCCATATTTCCGATACTTCCTTATAATTTTAACTGAATGCCAGCTACAAATCAATAAGTAGAAATTAGGTGCGGATCTCGGATTTGGTCTTGGCGAGTAAATTAACCAATTTTTTCAACTTTTGGGAAGGATCCGGATCCGAAAACCTCCCGCGTCAATGCCATACTGGAAGAACTCATCCTGTTTTTTTTTGTTCCCATTTTTTGAAACCAATCTTCTATATTTCTTTTAATTTTCAGTACAATTTATTTAACCTTGTACGAAATATAATCACACTCCACTGATATTTAAAATCTAAAAAGTGACATATTTCACTCAGTTATAAAAATTATAAAGATTGGAAGATTTCTAAAGATTTCAGGCTTAATTACTTCTTTTATTTAATAAGTTGTTAAAATTATAAATTTTGGAGAAGAATGGTAGAATTTTAAGAGTCGAGAAATATATTTCCAAAAAATCCATCCACCGCAAGCCAAAAAAAAAAATAATAATTTTTAAAGTTTCTTACTCGCATCTATTTTATTTCTTTAAGTTTGAAAAAGTCAATTCTGAAGAATATTGCAGATATTGCACTTTATAAGATTTTATAATTACACCTTAATTTTGGTGTTCTGAAGAAAAAAAAAAATTGAAGAAAAAATATTACATTTTTAGCTTTAGGAATTTTTATGGGTACAAACATTTTAATTTTACGAAAAATTTGATATAATGTAAATATCGTTTAAGCCGTGAATGGAACAGAAAAATATAAAAAAATGGTTTCAGTAGAAGTGAAGAATTTCCCAATAAGATGAAGACTCTATTGAGAATTGTTATATCCAAGAAATTTTTTGTGTTGATATTTGCTGGCCTTACACTTTTCCCAGCTAAATAAGACAGTGGCATTCCAAAAAAAAATCATTGCTAACTTCTCATTTACCTACAGATTGATTAGGTCTTCAATTTTCCAAAAAAATTTTAAAATTTCGTGATCTTTAGTATGCTGTAATGGATCTCAAACTTCATGTTTTGAAAATAGTGGACACCAGCACCCAAAGACATTTCCATTCTATCGAACTTCTATTCAGTCTAATTCGAATCATCCTAAAAAGTTAGGCAGTTCCAGATATTGCATTTATAATAATAGGTATCCTCAAAATATCAGAAACGGAGAGTTACCTCTATTTATTTGGCACCCACCTTAGAGCTAATTTAAGGAAACGCATAATTGTATATAAAAAATTCTAAGAAAACTTAAAAATTTCAAATGATTTAAAATAATTTAATAAATTTGATATAACTCGCTTTCTATTGCAACATTGATTTATATAATTTCGGTCCCTTGGGAACTCTTAGGGGAAATACCCGTGCCGTAGGTATTTTTTTGTTCCCTTTGGAAGAAACGAATATCTCTAAATTGAGTTTTACAATTTCGGGTAATCTTTTTGGTAGAAATTTAATTTTTTTTTTCCTATTAGACCCACCTTAGAGCTAGCTTAAGGGAACGCATAAATGTTTATAAAAAATACCAAGAAAACGTATAGTAAAAGCGTAGAATTTTTTAAATAATTTGATGATTTTGATATTATTTCCCTTTTATTGCAATATCTCTAAATTGATTCAAACAATTTCCGTTCATATTTTTTGGGGAAAACATTCCTGCCGTATTTACTTTTTTGTTAGGCTTTGAAGAAACGCTTTAACACTGAAACCACAACACCATTTCAATTATCTATTTGCAAAGTATCCAAATCAATGACGTCACTAAACATATAGTGTATTAAAAACTCGTTATAAAAAGATTGTTTGAATGCTCTAAAAGCAGGCATGCTGAAGCTTCTACTGATGCTGTTCCTAAAACCAACAAAAATTATCTTAACATATATAAATAATTTAATATCGATTATTTATCGAGTACTCAATTGTCAACTTTCTACAGTTCATAGAAAACGCTCACCAAATGTATTGGAAATTTTTTTTGCTTAATCATTTTGTCTTCAGCCTACCCTCGTACTTTTTTTAATTTTCGTCAATTTGAGTGCTCACTGTACTTACTTCTCCTCTATGCTTTAACATTTGTCTCTTTTGGCAGGTTCTTTGTTATTGTTTCTTTTACATTGTTGCAGCTATAAATTATGCATTGTATCTATATCTGAAGTAAAAACATTCGATGTCACTCGCACGTCTCGTCTTAATGACTTTTAAATTAAATTTCATTTACATTTTCATTTTTTACTTAACATATACTATATACTCGTAGTAAGTATATAATACTGTTGTTATTGTTGTTCTCTAATTAGACGCCCGCCTTGCAGTCCATTAAATTGAAATGATTGCCCTGCAGTTGAATAAAATTTCACAATAGATACAAACAATCTTTGCTGTGCAAACCCTTTTCTATTACATCATAAAGCAACAGCTGTTTAAAAGCATTCAATCCATTCAATATTTCATGTGCATAATAATTAAATAGATAGTAAGTATATATGTACAGATATATAGATACTATGTACTACAACTAATTGGCCAACTAACAGAATTTCAACGCATAGCTCCATAATTCAATTAGCAATTGATTTATGTGCACAAACAACAACAACAACTTCCTCCAACTGAAAGACGACGATGAAGCACTATATAAAAATATACATTGCATGTAGCCATTTATTTATAGTACATTATGTATCTACTACGTATTACCACAGACTGAAGCGGGAGTTATCTATCTTAGCCGGAATGTTGATAAGCACTTGGCGCGTTGTCCGAGAATTCTAGCATAAAGCTTTGTTGGGCACGCAGAATCATGAATCATGCAAAAAGTATCTCATAGATAAAAACAGCTGCAGCAGCGAACACAAAGAATCAAATCGAAATCAAAAAATAGCAACAAAATCAGAGAATGCTGTATAATGTCACACAGCTGTAGCTGGCTGTTTAGACAGCGAGAGAAACGCGCGGCAAACGCAAGCGAAACGCGCGCGCAGCGTCAACTGACTCACTATTTTTATACCCTGTACCGTATGGTCCAAGGGTATATTAAGTTTGTGCAAGCCGAAAATGTATGTAACATATAGAAGGAGACGTCGGAGACACCCCAAAGTTACCTAAAATATGATCAGGGTGAATAGAGAAGTCGATATACCCATGTCCGTCTGTCCGTCTGTCCGTCTGTCCGTCTGTCCGTCCGTCTGTCCGTCTGTCCGTCCGTCCGTCCGTGTGAACGCCTAGATCTCAGAGATGGTAAGAGCTAGAGTTACCAAACTTTCACATTAGATCCTATATTATTCCATAGGAGGCAAGTTTATTTTATTTTTTTGATATCGGGGATAAATTATATAGCTCCCATGGGGGTGTTTGAGACGACCTCGAAAAAAAAAGCGTTTTAGATGAATAATTCGTTTGTTTATGAAGATATCGTAACGAAATTTGGCAATCGAAAGTTTTTTATAGTTCCCAATCACTGTACCAAATTTGATCAAAATCGGTTGACTATATCATATAGCTCCCATAGGACCGATCGGCCAAAATAACTTTTTTAAAGAAAAATTGGCTATATTTCGTTTTTTAATAAAGATATCTTAACCAGATTTGGCGTTTGGAAATTTTTTAGACCACTTAAGCAATGTGCCAAATTTGAACAAAATCGGTGGACTATATCATATAGCTCCCATAGGTCCGATCTTCCAAAACATCGATTTTTTAACAAAATTTGTTGTGTTTCGTTTGTTTGTTAAGATATTGGGACCAAATTTGACATTCGTGAGTATTTTATAGTTCCTAAGCACTGTACCAAATTTAATCCAAATCGTTTGACTAGATCATATAGCTCCCATAGGACCAATCGGTCCAAAAACACGTTTTTTATACAAAATTCGATGTGTTTTGTTTGTTTGTAAAGATATTTGAAATAAATTTGGCATTCATATCTTTTTAAGGTATTTAAGCACTGTGTCAAATTTTATTGAAATCGGTTGACTATATCATATAGCTCCCATAGGAACGATCGGTCAAGAAAAAAATTTTTGCTTAAAAATTCTTCTGTTTTTGGTTTTTTGTGAAGAAATCGGACTTATTACAAGCTAGTGGTACAGGGCATCCTAAAGTCGTCCGCGCCCGACTTTACGTCCGCCATTTTTGATATTGACTTGATCAGCATTAAGTGCTCAGGGCAGACACAACAGCACAGATTTTTGTCGCATATCTTTAAGATATATTTGGAGATGTCTACGAAACGTGACACTCGGAGCTGCTCAAATAAATGCACTAATCAATTTTTATAGCCAGCTGTACGTTCTTAATTGACACAAATTAGATGCAAACCTTTTTTTGTCACATAAACTCTAAGCGTGTGCATAAAAATGCAAATTAGCTGGAAAAGCTGTTAATTTATAAACATTAAATCATTTTGGAGTGTAATACGGACTAAAACGCTTTGTAAATTGCATAAATTAGGTTCGGATAGATGCATTATCGCCATATGCGCTAAAAGCACGCGTAACCAGGTGTCGAGACCTTATGAGACTTTTTTTTATTATGAAACATAGATATATTGATCGACAGCTGGTCTAAAATGTAAGTTGTACTGACAATCGAAAACCATAAACGTAATAATTCCCACAGATCTATAACCAAGTACTCTTCGAACAGGGTTAAGTGAAACAATAGTCATTATTCACTATTTTTTTAAAACCAAGAGAATGCGAAACTATCACTCGTCTCTGATAGCTCAGTAGATTTCAATCCACTTCATGTGGGACCCAGATTATAGGGATATCGAGGCCTATTGTACGGCGTATGAACTGCCAGCATACTAATTCAAAACAAGGGGAGCCTGGAAGGGAATATTGAAAAAATAGTCAGTCAGGGAATTATTTATTTTAATCCAAGAGAATGAAAAATTGTCGCTCATCTCTGGAAAAGATGGCTCAGTAGATTTTAATCTACCTCATGCGGGTTCCAGGTTATAGGGAAATCAAGGGCAAGTGTGTGAGCTACCCAGTACACAAGAAATTACCAGCATACTCCTTCCAGCCAAGGAGAGCCTGTACACTGAGATTACGAAATCACTTCACATCCTCACTGTAAGCCTGATGTGGAATCGGTTATTGAACACATGGAGGATATCACGGCAAACTTGGCCAACATTTTGCTGGAAAAGGACAAAGAAACTTTGCTGTCTTAATAGAGCTCAATGCTCGACTGTATTCCGAGCTATTACTTGACACTGGCTGGTGTGAGCTCACGCAACCAGGTTTTAAGCTTCCCTTCACGATTTTTGCAAAATCTGCGGTGATAAGGAGGAGCTGGAGACGTTATTGTTACTGTCCCGGACTGTGCAGAACAAGGTTCCGCTTTCTCAAATCATATTGTTTTACTGACTTATCTGAGTTCTCAGAAAAGAGTCCAAGAAGCCCCCACCGAATGGACGTGATTGTGAGAGAAGGGTCGTCGAGCCAATTCTTAGATTTTTAGTCTAAGACAAAAGACTGCCTCCCTAACCTTACCTAACCTAACCAAGAGAATATGCTGTTTCGCTCGATGGTTTCATTTCACAATCTTCAAATTAATTTCACATCCATTCATTATGGCTAAGATTCACTTTGCTGTATTATCCGTGAATGCTGCAAGACATACAGATAGTTTTTCGAACGAATATCTTCATCATTTGAAATCTAAATGAAAAACGATGATAATTTTTTTTTAAAGCACATAATACCTTTCAGTCAGCTCATGAATAATTTCCATAGATCTTATACTCATAGAATCCGAGTAAAAAATTTCCTCAAGATCAGATTCACTTGATTTTTAATGGACGTCAGCTCTCAGAAACACCAAGAGCGATACGCAACAATATCTGTATTCATTTTATTTTATTTTTATACCAAAAATCTTGTTGCCTATTAGCAGCCCAACTACAGCTTATCCCTAGACTTTGACCCCAAAGTAGACTTAAAAAAGCTCTTAAAAAAAACAAATCCTATACAATCTAATTTAGCTTGCTATCAACACTATTCACATTGTTAAGCCCAAAGAGTTTTCACTGTAATCAACTTAAGTGCTTGCCTTAAATAAAAAAAAAAAGTGTGAAATCTGAATTCCATTCTGGGCTCGGACAAAAAACCCTACAATAACTCCATGAACATGGAACATGGCTTTTCATAGCAGACTGACTGTCCATTAAAATGTTTTCATAAATTTTCACAATTTGTAGGTGTGTGTGTGTGTAAAATGCTCTGTTTGTGTGTATGTGTGGGTCCAGATCCATATCCACAGTGAGTCCTTAATCAAGCAAACAAACACACAAATCGAAAGGGATACACAAAACCATAAAGGCGCCCAAATGATTTAAGAAGCCACCCACACACATGCACCCACACACACATACTAATACAGCAACATACACACATACTTTGACACAGAGCAGTTCATTTAGGGGACAACAGCCGGCCATGTTGTATTATTGCTTGCTCTCTCTCTCTCTCTCTCTCTCTCTCTCTGTTCGCATATGTCGCTGCTCTCATGCCCATTTATGCCAAAAATTAATTTATAATTATTGCAAGTTTAATTTATGATCATTGACATGCTGCTGCCATATACTAGCACATAGATACACACACACACAGACATGTACAGTGTTGCAGTTGCAAGAACCACATTCAAAACACACACAACACACATGGCGCTCTCTTTGTGGGCTAGCAGAGAGTGAGAGAGAGAGTCAGAGACTGAGACTGCATTTTGTGCACACTCTGTAACTGTTTCAAAAGTTTTGCAACACTCACACGCTCACACTCCGCCGCTTTCAGGCACTACTAAAATGCGCTTTCCCACACTACTTTTTGTGACTTTGTACACATATTTACATTTACCCCCCGAGCTGGACTTTAAAGCCTTTGAGGCTCTTTGCTATGTGTCGCTTAGCGCAGTAAATCCCATAGATGATATGCTATGGTATGGTATATGCTTTTTATATGAACGATTCTTTTACAAAAACGAAATGTATTTGATCCAAAAAAAATACTGCACATTTTTAAATGTTAAAATATTACACGGCATGCAAATAAAAATGTTGACTTTATAAAAAAAAAACAGGAGGAGCTCTCTAAAAGAAAAATTTTTTTCATAACACTGTACAGCAGCTGAATTGATGTATGAATGATTCGAATTCTGAATGGTAGTGTCCCGTGAGCATAGACAGGACAGGACTTTTTGCATCTCGATGGAGATATTTTCAGGATTATCCAGTTAACTGACGCGCTTGGTTTTTCTTTTTAAAATTACAAAATCCATCTTATCAGAAATCTCGGATAATGGTATTTTTTTCTCGGTAATTATAGTTAATCTTTTATTAGATCATTAGTTTGTAGTCAGTCTTCTTATTTGGATAGTTTTTTTGTTGAATCTCAATTAAGATACTTTGGAGATTATTCCAGTTACCTACCATGTTGGGTTTTATTTTTGTGATTATAAAAATTCTTCTTTTACCAGAAGTCTTTGGATGTTGGGATTTTCTGGAGCTCCCAAATTCATTAAAAAAACAAAAAAACTGCAAAGTTGAGGTTAACCTTTCTAATGAAGTGTCTTTATCAATCGAAATCCAAAACTTTGGAATCCATCATTTTATTGAGTGAGCGGCTTAAGTCCCTTGAAAATAAATCCAACGTCCAGGTTTTTTTTAGATTATCAAAATCTCTTTTTTATTTGGAATTTATGTGCTTATACAGTTAAGTTCGTTTTGAAGAATCTTTTGTGCCTATTCCAGTTCAAATCGTGAATTGCTCCCATATTCAGGTCGGCCATTTAAATTAAGGATTTCGTTTGATTATTAAAAACATAAATGGCTTAATTTATTGGGATCGAACTAGTTCGCTTGGAAGAAACGTTTGTGCCTACTCCAGTTCAAATCGTATATTGTTCCCAAATTTCGAATAATACATAAATTGGAACCAATGTTGTTCCCCAACCACTGTTTACTCTTGATTCAGTCAAAAGACTATTCTGTGGATTCGTTCGTAAACATAAAATCTGATTCCAAGTAGAGAAGCGTCTTAATAAGTCTAAATTTTTCATTCCGCAATTGAGTTCCTGTTTCTACTTGTCTACACTAACATCTTTTGGATCTTCGTTACCCACTATTGTCGCATTCTACTTACTATAATCCTTGATAAACTGCCTCATTTAACTTGATTGATTGTTGGAGGTTTCTTTTTTTTTGTCCAATTAAAAAAGGATATTCGCTACGCTTTACTGCGCCGCCAAATGAGATTCTATCTGGTTGTTGTGGGTACTTGTTGGTCTCCCTACTCCACCGACCAATGTCTGAATTCGTGCCATAATTTGGGTTTGGAAACAACGTTGGTGCACCTCAAAGAGCTGCAGCTACTAGTTTAAGTCACACAAATATCCAATGACAGACATAACCAAAGCCAGACCGCGTTAGTCCAAAGACAAATATAGCATACTCCCAGGCTGTGCTATTGGGCTCCGGTCTCCGGTCTTTGGTCTCTTTGGGCCTGGTACATTCTGTTGGCTTCATTGGATTTTTTGGCTTCCGTGCCAAACAGCGCACACAGACAAACTGTATTGGGGTAGCTGTTGTGTTGTTGTTGTTGTTTTGTTGCAAGGGGCATATGTCTGGGCGGTGGGTTAAGGGAAGTCGTGTCTTTTGCTAATTTCATTGACGCTCTAACTGTGCCTCCAGTACATGGTTGGCCATTGGGCCTTTGCCAAATGCTGGGGGCGTCTACAACCCGACTAGCTTATTAGAGTCGTAATATAGTTTTATGGATTTTAAGCAGTTTAGTTAGCCGTCCACTGCTTGGACGCTATAAAAATCTTTATTAATTAAGACGCTCAAATCGATCATCCTGTAGAAACTAATCAGCATCATCTTTTACCTGGGGGCAGCTTGTGGCGCCTTGGCATATTTTCAGCATGTCCAAACTTGTAATAATTAATCACACAATTTTGTAGATTTTCCACTTGGCTGACTGCATCCTGGGCAACCATGGAAAGCTTCTGTTTTTTTAAAGCAAGTTTTTCAATTATTTTAAGTAATGGGCAACAAGTTCCTACGGGGGCGGGTACAGTTGTGCTTGAGTTTAACTATTGCCCGCATTTATAAAAGTACATTGGAACTGACTTGGGGAAAGTGGGTATGAGTAGAGCTCAGGATTTGACAGCCGCAGAGACTTAGAGAGTTTTCATTTGTATTTTTGGCTGCTCGCATTTTCTTTTTGTGGGGCCTTACACATGTCACACACAAACACACACGCACGGATGTGCACAAATACAGACATATACTCACATATATCATTGTCAAGACTATGAAGAAGAAGACACCGCCCCCCACCCTTACCCCGAATGCCAATACCAATACAGCTCACTGCGCCCACTTGCCCTTTACTCAAATATCATTCCCTTGTTGCGTGGGGCGCTTCCTTTTTCGTGCACTGAGAGAAAAAGTCAAGTGACTTTGAATTTTTAGAAGTTCTGCAATGTTTTATTCTTGAAAAATACTTTCATTTGTTAATCGAATGTAAGTTGATTTTTTTACTTTTGAAGTTTAGAAAAAAAAAATATAGTAAATATCTAATCTTTTCCTTTTAAAGATGTTGCAAAAGCTATAGGCACTTATTTGAAGAATAATTTGAACTTATTTTATCTACTTTCGAGACCATTACAATATATGACAAAATAAAATGAGCAAATTAAAAAAAAACAATTTTAATGAGACGAAAATTGAGATTAAAATTTGTTGGGTTGATTTTTTAAGTTAAAAAAAATATATAGTAAATATTTTCTCCTTTTAAAGAATTTTGTAAAATTCATGCAAGAACAAGAGGCGCTTTTTTGAAAAATAAGTCAAATTTATTTTAATGCATTTATGCTCATTTCGAGACCATTGCCAAATTATTACCAAATAAAATCAGAAAAATCTATTTAAAAAAATTCTAATATACTTCAGTTGCTAATAAGATGAAAATTCTATAAGAAGAACAATGAGAATCAAGAATCGTTTGGTATAAAAATAAATTTTTTACAAGCTTCACTCAAGTATATTTTATTCTTGACTTACGTTATGGCGCAGAAAATTATTTATTTTTTTTCATGCGAAAACGTATTTTTGTACATAATATTCTGGCTTTGGGAAAAATAATTTTCTTTAAAATAAACTTTAGATATTATTTAATTCGAAACTAAAAGTTGAAAGTAATTTTTTAATAAATAAAATAAAATTAAATAAAAAAAAATAAATAAAATTACATTATTAATATTTCCTTAAAGTAAATGTGTTTGCGAGCGAATAACAACCTACAAATAATTTTTACCAAAATTATCCCAAAACGATAATAATTTTGAGCTTTTTTTTTAACTATCTGTCTTAAAAACAGGTTTCTATAAATAATATATCTGCAGAACGATGGCTAACTGAGTTCTTTACAGTTTTTTAAAGACTCTTAATACTTAAAAAATCTGAGAAATTTTATCATAAAAACTGACCTCTTTAAAAACTTTGAACTTGAATATTTTGAGATATGACCAAAATTTGTATTGCATTATATAAACTTTTTCAGAAAATTTGAGCTTATTATTATGATTATTAAATATTATTATTATTAACAAGGACAAAATATGGATAACTTCCTCAATCATAGAAGCTTCAGATTAGTTTATGTTTTTGACTTCTCTGTAAATTCATGCTCTGATTATAAAAAAAAGCCGGATCCATGTTTTACCTTTACAATAAAAAATAAAAAAAATGTTTGTTTTTAAGAATTTTTTAAAGAAATTAAATATTATATTATATTTTTTTAGAAAACGATATATATATGTATACTACACGAAAAACGAACCTTTTAAAGATCTTTGACTCGAAATGTTCCTAAACGAGTTCTATTTCAGCTTAACGCTTACATGATTTTTAAAATTGTTTTTCTAAATAAAAAGCAAACCGGATTTCAAAAAATTATACTTTTTCGACTTTGGTTGCTTGTAACTTCAATAATTTTTAATCTGTACATTTGGATCTAATCATCTTTTATGTCTCTACAAAACTTTCTTCACGACATATTGACGAATAACTGAAAAAGTTGTTGTTCGAAAAAATCTTTAAAATGGAGCTAAAGAAAAAAAAAGGTTGTCATTTTCGTGTTTCTCGACCCAAAATTACTCTAAAAACACTTTTGAATGAACGATGATCTTTAAATTTCGAATCTAGTGGTTTTAAAAAACTAAAAAAAAATATATATTTAAATTAAAAAAAATGAAATAAAAACTTACAATCTAATGTTATTAAAAAGCTGGATATAAATACAATATTTGAAGTAAAAAAAAAATAAAATAAAAAGTCAACACTTTTTATACCCTGTACCGTATGGTACCAAGGGTATATTAAGTTTGTGCAAGCCGAAAATGTATGTAACATATAGAAGGAGACGTCGGAGACACCCCAAAGTTACCTAAAATATGATCAGGGTGAATAGAGAAGTCGATATACCCATGTCCGTCTGTCCGTCCGTGTGAACGCCTAGATCTCAGAGATGGTAAGAGCTAGAGCTACCAAACTTTCACATTAGATTCCATTTTGGTATTCGAAAGTTTTTTATAGTTCCCAATCACTGTACCAAATTTGATCGAAATCGGTTGACTATATCATATAGCTCCCATAGGACCGATCGGACAAAATTACTTTTTTAAAGAAAAATTCGCTATAGTTCGTTTTTTAATAAAGATATCGTAATCAGATTTGGCGTTTGGAAATTTTTTAGACCACTTAAGCAATGTGCCAAATTTGAACAAAATCGGTTGACTATATCATATAGCTCACATAGGTCCGATCTTCCAAAAAATCGATTTCTTAACAAAATTTGTTGTGTTTCGTTTGTTTGTAAAGATATTGGGACCAAATTTAATATTCGTGAGTATTTTATAGTTCATAAGCACTGTACTTAATTTAATCCAAATCGTTTGACTAGATCATATAGCTCCCATAGGACCAATCGGTCCAAAAACACTTTTTTATACAAAATTCGATGTGTTTTGTTTGTTTGTAAAGATATTTGAAATAAATTTGGCATTCAGATCTTTTTTAAGGTATTTAAGCATTGCGTCAAATTTTATTGAAATCGGTTGACTATATCATATAGCTCCCATAGGAACGATCAATTAAAAAAAAAAATTTCCTTAAGAATTCTTCTGTTTTTGGTTTTTTGTGAAGAAATCGGACTTTATTACAATCTAGTGGTACAGGGTATCCTTAAATTGTCCGCGCCCGACTTTACGTACGCCATTATTATTTTTTTTAATTTCTGCAAATATGTAAATTTTTTTAATTCAGACAGTTTTGTTTTTCAAGGCCCACTTATATTGTATAATTTTTTTAGTTCCCTTCAAAAGATTCTTTTAAAAAAATTGTAATCAATTTAAGAAAAATAGATACCTATAGATATTACGATAGCCCAAAAAAAAAAAAATCTGTAATTTAAAAATAATTACACCAGATAAAAATTGAACTATAAAAATTTTATAAATAATCTGAGTTTTAGCAAAAATGTATGGAAATTGGCTAGATCGAACTTAAAAGTAACATGCTTCACTTCTTACCAATATATCTTTCTTTTTCAATTAATCTTCCAGCTTTTCGGCAGAATATAGTTTCTATTTACTTCCAATACTTTACCACAAATTTTTCTCAGTGTTGCTGAGTTTTTGTGCCTGTGTATGTGTGTTTGGCGTGCGGCAATCTTTTTGGCTTGTCAAATGCGCATTTCCTGCTTAAAGCTCTTGCCAGTCCCCCTGCCCCCTACTCTGTGTATTAGTTTGTGTTTTGTGTGTGTGTGTGTGTGTGAGTTAGTGTGTTTGTGTACATTTGTATTTGTGTGGGTTGCTCTGTTTGTCTCCAGCAATGCCGCCATATTGATTGCGCGTGCTGCTGCCGGGTAATAGCAAAGGATTTACGCCGCATTCGTGTGACCGCTTCCTCGACTTACCTAGCTCTAGCTACACTCACTGCAGTCCGGGGTTTTGTGCTTCCTGAGCTATGTCCCTCACACCCCGTCCCCACTCTCTCTCCGCCGCCCTGCTTTACTTCCGCCAACTGTTTCCATTATCATGGCCACCTAGACGCAGTTACCTTTAAACTTTTTTTTTATTGATATTTTATGTATATAGATTCATCCCAGTGGGCTATATATATGGCTGACATTGGTTTTCCTGTTCGCGTTGGCGTTTCCATTCCGACGACATGTTTGTCGTCCTTTTTTTTATTATGAAAGCTGCTGTAATGATTTCTTCAATGCTATGAGAACTTGTTTTCATTCAATGTTCAAGGTGCGGCAGGACATTTGAGTGATAGTTTCAACAGCTTTGTTTGGTAAATCTGACTTGTCATGGTTTAATGACAGTGCCTTGCCTTAGGACGCCTTAGAAAGGATAATCGGCTTTTAGACACAGCTCGGATGAATTGACTTGACAATGAATGACAAATGAAGTTTAGTTTTTTCGAGCATTATCATGATGCAAATTAAACTTTAAGTATAGGTTTCCAAGTTATTTATGGAAGATTTGTAAATCTTTTTATTGCTTAGGTAGTTTTTTTTTTAGCTGAGCTACTTTTTGTGCCGAAAAAAATTCGTTGGCACTGGATACTTTTTGTAAGTTCTTTTAAATAAGAAATTATATTTGAAAACTATTTATTTCTTTTTGGTAATACCTACTCAACTCCATTTCCATACCTTTACATAGGAAGATACCCAATATCATAAAATTTTTAAAGAAAGCAAATTATACAATTTGATTTAAATCTGCACTATTTATTAAAAAATTCCATTACATATATCATTAACAGCCAATTATAATCGCATAAGGCTTCCAGATACTATAATTTTAATTAGGTTGGAGCTGTTTATAAATAAATAAATGATATACAGACAGAGAAGAAATATTCGTCCAAACAAGACAAAATTTCCTTTAAATTCCAAAAAAGCAATAACAACAGCTGCTCTGTTAAGAAAAATGAAATATTAGGCATTTATTCGTCAAAACAAGACAAAATTTCATACAAAATAAAAAAAAAATGTGGCCAAAACCAAGTTGGCGATAGCAGTTTACGCTAGATGGCGCTAGTAGCCACAACTGCTCTGCTGTAAAGAAAAAAAAAATTAGCTATTTATTCGTCCAAAGAAGACATAATTTCTATAAAATAAAAAAATGGTGGGGCCAAATCCAAGTTGGCGCTAGCAGTTGACGTTAGATGGCGCCAGCAGCAACAACAGCTGTTCTGTCAAGAAAAGTGAAAAACTTGAAATTTATTCGTCCAACAAGACAACATTTCATATAAAATAAAAAAAGGGTGGCCAAACCGAGATGTCCCTAGCAGTTTACGCTAGATGGCGCCAGCAGCAACAACAGCTGTTCTGTTAAGAAAAGTGAAAAATTTGCAATTTATTCGTCCAAACAAGACAAAATTTCATACAAAATAAAAAAAGGTGGCCAAAACCAAGTTGGCGTTAGCAGTTTGCGCTAGATGGCGCCAGTATCAACAACAGCTGTGCTGTTAAGAAAAGTAAAAAAAATTGCAATTAATTTGTCCAAACAAGACAAAATTACATATAAAATAAAAAAAGGGTGGCCAAAACCAAGATGTCGCTAGCATTTTACGACAGATGGCGCCAGCAGCAACAACAGCTGTGCTGTTAAGAAAAAAGAAAAATTTGCTATTTACTCGTCCAAGCAAGACAAAATTTCATATAAAAAAGAGGGTGGCCAAAACCAAAATGGCGCTAGCAGGTTGCGGATGGCGCCAGTAGTAAATACAGTTGTGTTGTTAAGAAAAAAGAAAAATTAGCTATTTATTCGCCCAAAGAAGACAAAATTGCATATAAAATAAAAAAATGGTGGCCAAACCCAAGTTGGCGCGAGTAGTTTACACTAGATGGCGCCACCACAGCTGCTCTGTTAAGAAAAATTATATATTCGCCATTTATTTGTCAAAACAGGACAAAATTTCATATAAAATAAAAAAAGGGTGGCCAAAACCAAGTTGGCGCTAGCAGTTTGCGCTAGATGGCGCCAGCAGCAGCAACAGCTGTTTTGTTAAGAAAAGTGAAAAACTTGCAATTTATTCGTCCAAAGAAGACAAAATTTCATATAAAATAAAAAATAAGGGTGGCCAAAACCTAGTTGGCGCTAAACGTTCACGCTAGATGGCGCTCTGCTAAGAAAAATTGAAAATTTGCCATTTATATAAGATAGCGTCAGCAGTATACACTAGATGGCGCCACAAGTACACAAAAGGCTGACAAAATAGCTTACTTAACAACTGTGGAGATATACAGCCTGTGGCGTATTAATCAATATTACCTTATTAATATTATTAATTAATTTGCTTAAATGATGGGCCTCTACTTAATAATTATGTGTTCATCTAGACACTCTACCTTTCCTACGCCTTGGCTCTTAACATCCAATTATTTCTTCCGCCGCAAATAATTTCGATAAATATCATATTTCGTTTCTGGAGGCGCATAATTTCTGAAGGACTGTCGTTATTTAAGCTATAGGTGTAATAGATAGTAATGGCAGCACCCCGGGCCGGTATTTTTTGATTTCATTACTTGATTACGGCCTTGACATAATCTGTAGACTTCACTACTACTTTTTTGAATGACAAAATTACCAAAGAATTTTATTTATGATAAAGAGAAAAAACTCAATAGTAATCTACAATTCTTGGTAGTTATTCAGACCCCTCTAATAATGCTTCTTATAATTAGTACAGTCTAACAAGATTTCTTTGCACTAGAGGCAAGACTAAAACTAACTTCCCAGCTAATCCTTTCTATGAGCTCACAATACCTAACTAAGTACCTATACAAGATGGTAAACCTCCTTACAATTGTGTTGCCTGCCACATACCAAAATCGAGTTAGAGCCTTCTAATTCGACACTTCAAGCTTACTTACCATTTATACCAGTTAAATCGGGTTGCATTCAAAAAACTGCCTCAGGCCGGAACAGAACAAGTTGGTTTCGGACTTTTTGTGCAGGTGGTGGAGAAGACGCAGTTAACACTGTGTAGCAAGTTGCATGCAAATGATTTATGTGCAACACGGTTGCAAAATGGCGACCAATGCCAAAGGCAGCGCGTAACGTGGCCAAAACGTGGCACTAAACTTCAATTAGAACACGCAACTTCAATGGATGATGCCATGTGGAGTGGAGTCCATGACTTTTAATCAGTGTATTTTACGTTATGAGCCAACACACACGTGGGAAGTAAATAAACGTGTGTATATATGTGTATATATGTATAGGTATACACACACACACATCTTTAGACCAAAAATGAAAATGCGTGAACCGCAAAAACACAATAAATTTAACCAACAAGCAATTATAACAACAAACTCAGGACAGAGCGTCAACTTAGCAGAATGAAGAGTAAAAATAAACAGGTTGCGAAGTTTGGATGCTCTACAGGATGGATGGATGCTCTCTACTCTTCCAACTTGACTAAAAATCCCCCTTTTAAGGGTATGAGCTCGTTTATGTATTTATGTAAAAATTTGCTGTCTTCCTAGTCAGCAGGCTAATCATTGATATGCATCTTTCTGTGTCCATAACCAAACAAACCTGAGCAGAGTCTTTCATAGTCGGTTGGGCAGCATTTACCGGTAGATGCTAGCTTTGTGTTAAACGTCATCAGCGCCGTCGTGTTGCCAAGATTTATGGGCCTTGCACTTGCCTCTTGCCGCTCGTCTCTCACCGCTCTCCACCATGACGAACAAGCTCCGTTTACGACAAGGTGCTGCTGCGTTCATGCGTCCTTTCCGTCTGTCCGTCTGTCTGTCCGTGCAAGGTTGGTCTGTCCTAGCCTGGGCTGTACGGGGCAAAGTTTCGCGCCTTTTCCCTAGTCAATGCGTGTAAGCTTTCTCACAGTTCAACGCGCCAGGAAGCGCGCATATAGAAAAGGCAATAATAATAACAACACCAGCCAAGGAAACAAAAAACAAAACCATGTATGGATGGCATTGAAACCGCACAAGTGGAGGTCGATCAACATGGTTTACATGTTGCCCGCCATTCCCAAAAGCAATACCGAAGTTTTCTTGGCTTTTCTATTGGCCTCGATGCCAACGGGCATTAAGGCCCATTAGAATAACAAATAAATTGCAAATTTGTTGCTTTTTAGGGGTTGGAAGCTGCGCTGCGCCTGCTTCGAAATATGAACTGCCCGCCAAAGTAGACTATGAAAAAGTGCCAAAAGATTTATGTGTCAATGTATGTAGAGAGTGAGGAGAGAGAGCGGGATGGGGAGATGAGATGAGAGTGAGGCGAGAGTGAGACCCAATTGGGGAGAGTTTTTGGCAGGGTACCCACAAGCAATAAATGTAAAAGCAACTCTGGCGACGATAATAAGCTTCAAAATAGAGCGCAGTATTTTGTCAGCTGCCAACTGAAGTATATAAGAGGATGTGTACATATGTGCATATATTGTACATATGTGTAAGAAGGCGCTGACTGCACATAAGGCAGCTGCAAGGCGGGGGGTGCATAATTAACAATGGGTTAAGTAGTTACAAAGAGTGCAGGGAACTTCAAAGAGCAAGTTGAATCGAGTCGAGTCTGGAAACCAGTTGAAACTGCCAAGTTTGCTTGGATTACAGAGTGGACAGAATTTTGAGATTACATAATGTGCTGCTTTATATTGATTTTATATAGAGTGGTTACTGGTATGGGCGGATTATATATTTATTACTTTTTTTAATTTGACTAAGGAAATTTTTAGTTCGGCATGATACAAATTGGAGATTAAACCAAAATGAGCTTAGTCCTAGTAGGGGTCTTTCTTCGGACTCGCTGGCATTAATAGAATTGAATCCCATATCAAACACAGCTGAACGACAGTGCCCAAGATTGCTTGCAATTCCTTGGCTTTACACTCAGGCTTACCCAAACACTTAACCAATAAATACTAACTGGAAAACTAATTAGCTTTTAACGATCATCCTTGAACTTAGGTCGTTTATTTTTTCAGCGATATCTGGTACGTGAACATTGTTTACTCATGTCCAAATATTTAAGCTCAAGAAAACACAAAAGTACTCTTCCTGGCCTATCTATCTGTTCAATCCACCGAACTTCTCCATAATAGGAAATTTAGATCTCTCATTCCATACTGAAGCCAACCCCTGTGGCAACCTCCGGCACCAGCAATAGTTTACTGATGGTTCCAAGACGGAACAGGGTGTAGGTGCTGGAGTTGTCTAACCCAACACCAGAATCTTTTCTGTAATGTGTAACTGGTCCAGTGTCTTCAAAGGCGAGATTCACGCCTTATAGGTATGCACCCACAGTACTGGGAGTGCTAAAATTTACTTATTTACAGATAGCCAAGCCGCTATCAACGCATTGTATTCGTTGAGAATTTCTTCCAAGCTGGTTAGGAAGCGAATTTCCGATCTACGTTCATAACTTGATCTCAAATGGATCCACGTTATCAAATGGTAATGAAATTGTTGGTTTCAGTGACGAACCAAATAAGGAAGATTAAAGCTTAAGCCAAATCCAACTCCTGTCCTCCCGTAGCAGAGTCACACTCTGTTGGGTTGCTGGATGTTCAGGAGTGGAAGGTAATTCGACAGCTGATGAGCTCCCAAGACTGGGTTCTTCTGCGCCCACGACTTGCCCAGCGCCCTTCTGTAGCATTAGTTGGTCAACAATGAAAACTATGGTCAACAAACGGGCCTTATGGGAATATAGGAGATATTGGAGATGACTTAAGTGCTTGTCTTTCCATCGGATGTCAGTAGCACTATAGGTCTTGATAGAGCGGACCTAAGCTTCCTGGTAACTTACTTATCTGGGCATCGTAGGTTATCATTTACATACAAATGGTCTATCGGACTACAGGGCTTCTAGCATGCTTACCTCGCACTACCATACCGCTCTAGAATCAGCCGGTCCACAGATTAACTCGTACACAGGAAGATATGAGATCTACCTGAAGCTTTTCCATCTAGAGTGTAGATAAAAGAAGCCAAAATTGAAGTAGGGTAAGGCTGTGGCACGACGTCTTCAGTGTACATTATGTGCTTGCTAAACCTGGTGGTGGAGTCGACAAAATAGTCAGGAAATCTATCCCTAGTAGGCTACAAAATAAGGTTTTTATGAAGTGGTCTTCGTGGTACATTGTTTAAAAAGCCACAATAGTCCAATCAGAGGCGGACTCCAAGGCGGGGTTTTCGGGTCGGGACCTCCCCCCAAAGGTTGGAAAAATGGTTTAAAAATCCTCTGCGAGCTCTGATATATAAACACTTTGAAGTGAAGAACCCTCCCACCCAGACCAATTCCTAGATCCGCACCTGATTGAAATTAAGTTCATTTGGGGCAGCTAACAAACTTTATAAGCTTGCCTCAAGTAGCCCACGCGGCGTATGCGTAAGGTCAACTGCTGCTTAAGACTAGTCTAAATGACCTTTACCAACTAAATGACTTTCAAATCTTTATTGAATTCCTATTGACCTTTGCTCTTTGTTTTTTGTCTTAAAGGTATCCGCTGGACAGCATTTGCACCTGAGCAGCGATATGAAGAGCAATGTCTCTGTTGCCGCACAGCAGGGCGTCTTCTTCAATCAACAGCAGGCGGCGCAGCAGCAGCAGCAGCAACAACAACAACAGCAGCCAGGCAATGGTCCCAGCCAGGGTAATCCACAGCAACAGACGCACGGTGGTAATCCCAGCAACAATGGCGGCGGCAATGGTGGCCCAGGCAATGGCGGCCCCAATGCGGCGCAACAGCAGCAACCAAATCAAAATATGAATAATTCAAATGGTAAGTACGCTGACATGTCCCACCTCCCCGCACAGTTTTAATAATTTGGCTTTCTTAATTCTAGTACCCTCCGACGGCTTCTCGCTCTCCCAAAGCCAAAGCATGAACTTCACCCAGCAGCAGGCACAGCAGCAGGCACAACAGCAGGCACAGCAGCAAGCGCAGCAGCAGGCGCAGCAACAGGCAGCCGCAGCAGCCGCCGCCCAAGCTCAAGCCCAACAGCAGCAGGTGCCGCCCAATATGCGTCAGCGTCAAACGCAAGCGCAGGCGGCCGCAGCAGCCGCGGCAGCTGCAGCAGCGCAAGCTCAGGCAGCGGCCAATGCCAATGTGCCCAATGGTCCGCACAATGGACCTGGCAATGGTGGCATGCCAAATGCGGCTACGCTCATGCAGCAACAGGCGGCCAATGCAGGCGCAGCGGGCGCTGGCGGCGGCGGTGCAGGCGGTGTGCCCAACAATGGTGCAATGAATCAGATGGGCGGTCCCATGGGCGGCATGCCAGGCATGGGCCAAATGGGCGGTCCAGTGCCTGGTAGCGGCGGCGCTGGTGCTGCGGGCATGATGAATCCCATGAATCCTAATGCCGGTCCAAATGCTCAGATGATGATGGGCGGCGGTCCTGGACCCGGTGGTGGTCCTGCAAATCTTAATCAAGCCAAATACCTGCAACAGCAGCAAATGATGCGCGCACAGGCCATGCAGCAACAGCAGCAGCATATGGCCGGCGCACGTCCACCGCCGCCGGAGTACAATGCAACCAAGGCACAGCTCATGCAGGCGCAGATGATGCAGCAGACAGTGGGCGGCGGTGGTCGTTTTCCCAATAGCGCAGCGCAGGCAGCGGCCATGCGGCGCATGACACAGCAGCCTATACCGCCTTCAGGACCTATGATGCGGCCACAACATGCGGCTATGTATATGCAGCATGGCGGTGGTGGCGCTGGCGGACCACGTGGCGGCATGGGTGGACCTTATGGTGGACAGGCGGGTGGTGGTGTGCCCATGGGCGGACCACAGCAGCGACCGCCTAATGTGCAGGTAACGCCCGATGGCATGCCAATGGGTTCGCAGCAGGAGTGGCGACATATGATGATGTCGCAGCAACAGCAGCAGGCACAGATGGGCTTTGGTGGACCAACGCCGGCAATGCGACAAGGACCGGGAGGCTTTAATGCAGGTAAGTTGTGGATGTCGGAGAGTGCAGTGATAAGAGAGCTAACTTTGATTTTTTCGCAGGCAACTTTATGCCCAATGCGGGAGCTGGACCTATGTCCAATGGACCCAATGGTGTGCCCAATGCGCCCGGCAATGGTGGCGCTGGCGGCGGCGGCGGTGGCATGATGAACGCTGCCAATGGTCAAATGCAGCTGACGCCAGCGCAAATGCAGCAGCAGCTGATGCGTCAGCAGCAGCAGCATATGCAATCTCAGCAGCTGGCTGTCAGCGGCGCCGGTCCTGGACCCAACAATATGCAAATGCAACAGCTGTTACAGCAGCAGCAACAGCAGCAGCAGCAAAATGCCGGCGCTGGTCCAGGCGGCATGATCACACAAATGCAAATGTCCAGCATGCATATGAGCCAGACGCAGCAGCAGCAGATTACCATGCAGCAGCAACAGTTTGTGCAGCAAACTGCTTCCAGCACGACAACGCATCAACAGCAGCTGCTGCAGATGACGCAAAGCGGTGGAGGCGGTGCGCCCAGCAATAACAATGCCGGTGGACAGCAAATAGTAGGCGGCGCGCAGGGAGCAAACGGTGGCAATTCGGCGACAATTGCCAGCGCCAGTTCCATAAGCCAGACGATCAATTCGGTGGTGGCCAACTCGAATGACTTGTGTCTCGAATTCCTTGATAATCTGCCCGTGGACAGCGGCAACTTCTCAACGCAGGATCTAATCAACTCGCTGGACAATGACAACTTTAGTTTGCAGGATATATTGCAGTAGACTAAGGATTAGGTTGTTGTTGCCTTGGCTGGTGCACACACACACACACATTGTTGCCTGTTTTTGTTGTTGTTGTTATTGGGTGTTGTGTTTTTACGCTGTTCAGAGGAGCGAGGAAGACTCTCAAATGGAGTTGTTCCAGAGCACGCATTGTTTTTTTTATATTTTGTTTGTTATTCGTATGAATTTATACTCCTAATTTCGTGTATCGATGTCAAAGTACTCTAATATTTTTTTGAACGGGGGGGCACTATGTATTATTAGCTGTCTAGACAGCTGACGAAGGCTGGAAGAAGGAAGAGTTAGTTACGGTCCAAGGTCAGCGGTGGGGCAGGGGCAGCGGCGGCGAGTTCGCAGACATTCCATATGCAAATCTTCTAAGTAAGCTTAAAAGTATAAACAAAGTACTTTAAGAGAGAGGGGGTGATGAGGGTGGGTACTTGGCGGGAACTTAAGCAACTGTACTTAAAAACAAATACAATTAAAAGCCACGCCTGGCCAGCAACTGACCCCCCTAGCACCACGCCCATGTCCCAGCAGCCGCAATGCCGTTAAATTTACTTAAGCAAAACAAACTAGCATAAAGAAAGAAAACAAAAGAAAAACGAAAAAAAAAACAAAGCAAAACAAAGCAAAACAAAACACAAAATAGTTGTATATGTTTACATTTAGTTTTTATTTAATTTTTTTACATAAAAAAAAAAGGGGACAAAGCGAAAAATTTTACAAAATAAACAGTTTAAGAAACAGTGAGTAAAAAGCATAGGCAAAAAAAAACGAAAGAAAAGCAAAAATATTGGTGATATTTTTATTGCTTAACAAAATGACAAAAATGAAAATACAAAAAAAAAAATTTTACACAAACCAAGCAAAACAAAACGAAAAAAAGAGCAAATAAATTAAGCAAAAAGCAACAAAAAAGAGCGAAAAAAAACGCAAAAAAGTTGCATTAAACAGTTATTATTATTGTACATTATTTTTTAAAATTAAGTTTAAATGAAATTTTAAAGCAAAGCAACAATGCGAAATGCGCAAATTAAAAACAAAAGAAAAAAGTAAAGTAAAGTAAACATATTTGCAACTATATACATACATATATATAAATATACAATATAAACATTTATACATATTTATTATGTATGCAACAATTACAATTAACTAATATTATTATTAATTACGCGTAGCAGTTTTGGTAGTGAAAAAGTACAGAAAAAAAGAAAACAAAAAAACTTATATAAACATAAAAAGCTCTTAACTTTAGTAGTTTGTTAAATAAATTGATACATACATATATTATATAATATATATATATATAAACGGCCCAATATGTTTAAAAGCAGCGCGCTCAGAAAGTAAAGAAATTCCAAAAATGAAGCTATATGCGCAGTACAGTGAGCCCCCGTCAGCGTTACCTAGTAACAGGCTTGTACCCGCGTATATTATGTATTACATTGAGCTGCTTTAGCGCAATTCCATAAATTAGTTACGCAGTTAGCCATATTAGAAATTCAAGCAATAGCCTACAAGCCAAGTTAGTTAAACAAACCAACTTTAGAACAGCAAACAACGCCATTTTGAAAAAAACAAAAACAGCAATTAAAAAAAATTTACCATTTACTTAAGACATATATATGTACTACAAAAATTAAAAAAAAAAATTGTAAGCGCTAGCAAAAAAGTATTTAAGCCGCCAACAAACAAAATAAAAAAATAAAAAATAAAGTTTATTACAATTATTATAATAGCAGCGCCGTAAACATAAATATGAATTGTAGTTTGTAATTAATTATACATAAAAAAAAGAAGTGAAAACAATTTGTTTATAATTATTGATTAAAACGCAAATTATATATACATTATTATTAAAAAAAAAAACAAATTATATATTATATACACACTCACACACACAAAAACACACACGCATATTATTATTACTATATACATAAAATATGACATATTATTACCTATATAAATATATATATATATACAAGCATATATATTAAAGCATAAATTGCTAACAAGGCGAACAACGTTTAAGCAAATTTAAAAAAAAAATAAAAATTACATAAATATAACTTTAAAAAAAAAATCCATACAACTTGCCACAGCTGAAATATTTAGAACTAACTAAAGCACAAATACATAAACACTCACACATACAGCAGTTTAAAAACAAATGCAAATTAATTTGTATAAAGCCAAAATGTATCAACAATTGCTGTTTACATAAACTTCCTTTTAAATATATAACTAATTTTTTTTTAATTTTAATTAAGCCAAATTGCTTAAAACGTCGTCGTTGTCGTCCTTGTCGTCATCGTTAAGTCTTCTCTGTTTGCTGTTTTCCTTTTTGTGACAATTTTGTGTCCAGAAATCGCAAAACGTTTAAAAAAAATGTTGGCAAGCAAAATATGAAAAATATTTGTAGATTTTCTTTTAAAGTTACAAAATTAAAAACAAAAAAATGATTAAGTAACAAACAAACAAAAAACGAATCAAGAAAGAAGCAACAAAATAAAATAGTAAAAATATTACTTTTGTAAATAAATTATTTGGTGTTTTATTTTTAAGGGAAAATTGGGCGATTTGGGATGTGCTTATAATCTCCAAAGCTAAAGAAAGGTAAATTTATAGTAGTCTAAAAATATTACTATAGTGGCCAAAAGTGTCTTGACAGTGTTGTCAAGACACTTTTGCACAGTGGCAAAATGCATTACCGTTTTTATATAAAAAGACAGAGAAGTAACGAAATCTATTTTACTTTAGAGAGAAAGGATCTATTATAAAAAAATTTAGATAAATGCCTTAATTACATCAAAAGTTTTATCAATTAAATTAAAAAAACAGCATAAAACATTAATAAGTAGAAAAAATGGCTTACTTAAAGTCAGGCGCGGACGACTTTGGGATACCCTGTACCACTAGTTTGCAATAAAATCCGGTTCCTTCATAAAAAACCAAAAACAGAAGAAGACATTTTTTTTTGACCGATTGTTCCTATGGTAGCTATATGATATAGTCAACCAATTTCGATCAAATTTGACACATTGCTTTAATACCTTAAAAAAGATCTGAATGCCGAACTTGGTTCAAATATCTTTACAAACAAACGAAACACAACGAATTTTGTATAAAAACTATTTTTTTTTTTGGGCCGATTCGTCCTATAGGAGCTATATTATCTTCCAATTTTGATAAAATTTGGTATAATGCTTAAAACCTATAAAAAAACGTACAAGTGCCAAATTTTATTCCAATATCTTCACAAGCAAACGAAACACAACAAAGTTTGTTCAAAAATCGGTTTTTTGGATGTTCGGCCCTATGGGAGCTATATGATATAGTCAACCGATTTTGTTCAAATTTGGTACAATGCTTGGGTACTCTAAAATAATTCTGTATGATAAATCTTTATTAAAAAATGAAATATAGCGAATTTTGTATAAAAAAAGTTATTTTGGTCGATCGGTCCTATGGGAGGCTATATCATAATTCAACCAGTTTTAATCAAATTTGGTATAGTGCTTGGAAACTTTTAAAAACTTTCGAGTGCCAAATTTGGATATCTGGACGATATCTTCATAAACAAACGAATTATTCATCTAAAACTCTTATTTTTTTTCGAGGTCGTTGCCTAAATTAATTAAGATCCCGAGAAAAGACAATTGTTGAAGAATAAAGGCGTTGAAAACACAAAAAAAAAAATGGTACAATCGATTCCTGAACTTTTTTAAAAGGTCTCTGACGTCAAAGGAGGTCTAACTTTTTATTATTAATTTTATGACATTTAAAATTTCAGGCTTTTTTTTTCTTCATCCGTCATACTATTTTGTATTGTCAAAAAACTTTTGTCCACTACCATTTAAAAAAATTCGTTTCGAGAAGCATATTTTATCATTTTTCTTTAAAAAAAAATGTTTAATGCTATAAAATCACTTCTTCGAAACTTCGGAATTTTAACTCCAACGTAAAATCCGTCCTGTTATATGCTTGCGAGTCCTGGTCGCTTACATCGGTTCTGATCCGGAAACTGCAAACCTTTGTCAACTCCTGCTTGCGTAAAATCTTAAGGATTTGGTGGCCACGCACCATTTCTAATGCGGAATTACTGAAAGCAACAAATAATCAAACGCCGGCGTTTCGGGTGGATTGGGCACACCCTTCGCAAAGACACCTGCGAAATCAGTAGAGCTGTGCTTTCATGGAATCCGCAAGGCGCAAGAAGCCGTGGAAGATTTACAACCTCTTGGCGTCGCATGGTGGATGCTGACCTTCGGGACTTCCATACAGACTGGAATAGCCTCAAACAACTTTCAAAAAATATGTCGGACTTCAATTCTTTTGTTTTGGCCCTACGCTCCACCCGGAGTTAGAGGAACATATATATATAAGTATATATAAAATCAATAAATCATATGAAATTGCCAAATCAATTTTTTATTACTTTATGTCAAAATACTTTTGTCCGCTATTATAATATTTATTATATTATATTAAACAATTAATCTTTAGTTTGTTTAGAAATAAACGCGCATATCGGAAAGCAAATTTTTAAGTCTTTTTATTTGTTAACTTTGCTCTGAACTAAAGTCACAAAATTGTATTAAAAGTTGCTTAAATTTAAATCAAATAAATCTAAAATTCTTACTAAACTTAACCAAAGAACAGCCGAAGTTGAACAAAAAATGCACCCCAGCTTATAAGCGCAACCTAAAAATTTCATAAAAATTTTTGCCTGTTCTAAAATCAGCCAAAATACCAGGCGAACAGAAAAACGCAGCAGGTGCCTTAAATTTAGCAACTAGAAGTAGGCAACATTTTTTTGCCAACTGACCGCGCGCGCTGAAAAATTTAAATGCGAAATTTTTTGTAGCATACTTTTAGTTGCTAAATCAAAGCCACCTGCTGCGTTTTTCTGTTCGCCTGGTACTTTGGTCAGTTTTGGGCCCAGCAAATTTAGCTGAGCAAGTTTATAAATTTGAATTTTTGCAAGTTTGGACATGACTGCTGGGATTTGTGATGAATTGCAGCGGATTTGAATGCAGTTAATGAAATATATTAATTTTTATGTATAAAAACATTTTATTTAAATTAGTTGCGCGTTTCTTAAATAATTTAAATTTGGCTAGGTTTGATTGGAAAGGGTAAAGGGAGTAGCTGGATAAGGTACGGGAAACTGCCTCAGTGATTTTTGGCTTTTTAATTTTTATTTAATTGTGGCTAAACTATGGAATGTTTTTTAAGTAATTTTGTAATCATTTTGATAAATAAATAAATTTAATTTAAATTAGTGTGTGGTGGGATATCGCATACAAGGCAAAGTCTCTGATTGTGGTCAACACGGCGGCCGCCAGAACGATCCTTGTTCCTTGCTTTATCCAAGTTGACACACAGCCTCCTCGTGGCCCCTTCTGGATAGCAGACTAACACCCGCCAGTCTGTGAACCAATGTGTGCGGCGCTGTCCAATTCCCTGGACATTAAATTTGGTTTGTGCGCAGGGCTTCTAACTCGTCATGTAAAAACACTTATCCAGTGAAGGCCAAGAAACAAGCCTCGGAAAGGACTCCTTCTTATGTTGACGACCACGACCGCATCCGTAGCAACCAGAAGCTGTATGAGCTCTTCAACGACATGGACGTTGCATGTCGTTAGGATGGACGAGGATGCTCCAGCTAGACGTGTGTTCGCTGCGGTAGTCAGCGGCCGTCGGCGGAGAGGACGACCGTGTTTCCGTTGGAAAGACCAAGTGGAAGGGGCCCTGTCTTCGCTCGGTGTGACCAACTGGAGAAGGCGCGCGCAATGCAGAGGCGCCTGTAGAGATGTTTTAAGGCAGGACGTAATCCGGTAATCGGGTTGTTATGGCCACATAAGAAGATAAGAATTTAAATTAGTTTCCTTTTTTTATATAAATTAAATTTGGCTAAGTTTGATTGGAAATGGTAAAGGGCCCAGCTGGATAAGGTTTTGGAAACTGCTCCAGTAATTTAAAAAAACGTGTTTTTTAATTTTCATTTATTGTGACCAAACTAGGGATATTTTTTTAACAATATTTTATAAACTCCTTGCAATTATTTAAACAATTTTCTTTAGTTTTTCATTCATATTTATTGATTCCTTCATACGCATGTTCATAATACATAATTTCATAATTTTATGACTTAAATTAAATGTTTATTCATAATTTTTTAATACATTTTCCAAAGTTTAAATGTGTGTGTGCCTACGTGTGTGTATATGTGTTATGTAAGTGCTCTAATTGCTCAACATTATTTTGTGTATGTGTGTGTGAGTGTATATAATTAAATTTGTTTTTAGCATATCGCATAATGCGTACAATTTTATGTAAACTGTTGGTTGTTAATGTTTATATATAGCTTTAATATATAAGTATGTGTAGTATCAATATATTTATATACTCGTATGCATGTAAGTTTAGTTTTACATAGGTAGGACTTGCTTTTTTGACCACTTTGACATGGATACGCCACGCCTGCTGCTTCGCTAGCTTAGCCTAAAATTAAACAAGCTTTTTTGGGCTAAATTTATGTTTAGGTTTAAGTTTGAACTAAAAAAAACAATTTAAAACTAATTAGCAACTATTGTGGGTGAACTAAAAGGTGTGCTAAAATCTAAATAAAAAAATTATAAGCTAGTTAGGCCAGGTTTTGCTAATAACTTGATTTTTTTTTTTTAACACTTAGTTGCTAATGAAAAGGTGGCGGCAACGTATGTATATTATGTAGCTTTTTTTTTTTTTGAAATTTGCAGTTTTTATATAAGTTTTATATAGTATATGGTATTTAATATGCATTAAAAATCAGCCTTAGTCATAATAATTGTTACTCATACCAATAAATACGCACTAATAACGTGTTGTATTTTGTTTTTTTTTGTTTTTGTTTACTGTTAAGTGCCTATATAAATACATAGTACATAAGCAAGAAACTTTTACTGCCTATATAAACTTGTTTTTATGTAATACTTTTAGCCAGTTAAAGTTTTGCTCTCGAAAAACAATTGTACAAAAAACGTTGTTTTAAAAGTAAATGCTATGTAAATTTTACTAGCAAATTGTTTTTTTTTATATACCATAAATGTTTTTAAAAGTTGCCTGCTATTATATAGTATATAAGTGTAAATTTTATATATAAGTAGGTTTAAAAACTGTTTCATTTCATTTCATTTCGTTTCGTTTTGACTTGAACTTGACTGCAAATTCGACTAAATGCGAAAATTCTCAAATATTATTGTTAACACGTCTCGGTCTACACTTTTTATTTTTAAACATAAAAAGTGGCTGAGTTACATAAGTAGTTTACGTTTTTGTGCCTTGTTTTTTATTTATTTTTTAAGTTTTTTTTAGGCGCCTGCTGCTTAAATTGCACACAAACTAAAACATAAAACTAAATTTAAACTTAAACTTAAACAAACTTAAAAGCTGCAGCTTCAAAAACAAACTAAAAATTTAATCCTTTTTTTTAGTTTGTTTTCAAATTATAATTTATACATTTATATTGCATTTATGTTTATGCTTTTTGCTTATTTTGTTTTATATCACACACAATAAATATAATAAAATTATACAAGAAAATGCACTCAAAAATTGTTATTAAACTTTACGCTTATATTTTTCGTATATATTTTTTGTTTAGCTTTTGCTTGTAACTTTGTATTTTATTTTAAACTAACAAACTTTCTTTTTAGACATAATTTAAGCTAAACTTGCGGCTAGCAACATTGTTGCTAAGCGGCTGGCAACATGCATGTTGCTAACCAGCGTTTACTTGTTGTGTGTGTGTTTGGGTTCGTGTCTAGGCTGTGGCTATAAAACGTGCAACTATTCGTTGTGAATGGCAATGACTAACACTAATTAACGATTTGGCAAATGATTTTCGTTTTTCTTTCTCTGTTCCACCAGCGCTTCAATGCAGCCGGTGATGATTTGTCTTGGGCATGGTGCCCACTATGCGCACACGGCCCAGGGTGCCAACTGCACCAGCACCAGCGCCACCAGCCAGTCGCTGCTGTTGCTGCTGTTGTTGCTGCTGCTGCTGTTGCAATTGTTGTTGCTGCAACTGCTGCTGCTGCAACATGTGTAGCTGCTGCTGACGTTGTTGCAGCAACTGCTGCTGCTGCTGCTGCAGATGTAGCTGTTGCTGCTGTTGTTGCTGCTGCTGCTGCTGTTGCTGGTGTTGTTGTATATACTGTGCCGGCAGCTGTGGCGCATGTTTGGCATCATTGCAATCGCAAAACTGCGGCGGTGGTGCCAATACTAGATTCTCCGTGCACATTTGCAGATTGTTGTTGCCCGACTGCGCCACAGCCGCTACAGCAGCAGCTGGCGCAACGCCAGCCACACCTGCCACCAAATGACCCATGGGCAGCATATGCGTGCCGCCGCCAGGCGTTAGCACGCCCACTATATGCGTGGGCAACGGAGCCGTCAACTCGCCATCGCTGTCTGCCTCAAGCGGTGGCGGCAGCTGCACCAGTGACACAGCCGGATTGCGTGTGACACCGCGTTGCATGGCTATGGCCGCCGCCTGTTTGCGCGTCAACGAATTGTGACGCTGAAAGGCTTTGGCCGGCGGTGAGGGACTCAAATCGCCATCTTCATCCTCCAAATCGGAACGTTGCTCCAGCTCGGAGTCAGTGCCGCCGCTTAAGCCCTTGTGCAGCTGCTGCTGCTGCTTGGCCACCAGCGCTGCCGTGTTGGTAGCTCCACCGGCGGCCGCTGCCTTGGCCTTGAGTATCTGCTGCAAGTGTTGTTGATGTGCCAGCTGTTGTTGCTGCTGTTGCAGTATCTGCTGTTGTGTGGCAATCAGCTTCTGATTGGGATTGGCCTGATGCTGATGATGATGACTGGGTATGCGTCCCAGCACCTGCGGACTAAGCACCTGCGGATTGGCAACAACTGTGCTGCTGGTAATGCCCGCTGCGGCCAGCTTGGCATTGGTTTGCTGCAGCAGCTTGCTGCCCTGCGCAGGCGCCACCTTGCTGGTCATCTTTTGCTGTATAACGGGAGCATGTTGCTGCTGCACCATTTGCTTGACAGTCACCGTGGTGGTTGCATTGTTGCTGCTCTGTGCGGCGCCATTGTTGTTATGGTTCTTGCCGCCATTGTTGTTCAAGCTGTTGGCTGTAGTCTGCTTGGTGGCTGCCTCGTAGGCCGCTGCAGCTTGTGCCACCGCATGTGTGTTGGCTGCATTGGCTATGGTGGCGCCACCGCCACCAATGGTAATCGTAGTTTTGGCTTGTGGCATTGTTGTGGTTATAGCGGCAGCCGCTGGCTTTGGCTGCGGTTTTGGCTGCTCCTCTTCAGTTGGACGATCGGGTATGGTTTTGGGTTCTTCGACAATGGTCACACTTGGCTTCTTCTTAATGGTATCCGTAGGTTTGACGCCGCCGGCCAGCATTTCCTGATCGCTGCTGACGCCGGAAGAGCTGTTGTCACACTCCTCCTCCGCTCGACCATTTGCGGTCAGCTGATTGCCGGTTGAGGCAGGCGCTGCTGCTGCTGGCTGCTCCTGCTCATTTTTAAGAAAACCATTTGGTGAAGATTTGGAGGTTTTGAGATTGCTGCGTATGCGTTGTATTTCCTCTACGGACAGCGAGTGTGAAATGGAGGCGCTGCCAGAGCCCGAACTGCTGCCACTGTAAAATTAAAAGATTTGGAGTACATTTTTATTAGCATACTTTTGTGCGCGCTTACCTTGCCTGACTATTGCCACTGGTCTCGGGCACATCGAAGAGCGCAATCTTTTCATTGAGCTTGGTATTGCGCGCCACTAAAATAGAGTTCTCGTCTTCGCCATCGGATTCACTACAGCTGTAATCCGGCTCGGGTATCGGTGGTGCCGATGCGCCGCTTGATGCAGTGCCATTCTTTGTGGGCTGTGGTGGCGGCTGTGGTGCTGCGGACGCCGCTTGTTGCTGCTGCTGCTGCGGCTGCTGTTGCACAGGCGCTGACTGTTGTACTTGAGGCGCCGCATAGTGCGAGCCATTGCTGCCAGGCGCCACTTGAGCGCGCAGCTGTGTGGGTGCCGCATATTGACTAACAGGCGCAGCTGGCGCTTGGCTGGCTGCAGGCGCTTGGTTGGCTGTTGTTGCCACTTGTTGTGGTTTCTCTTGCGCTTGACGCAGCTTCCAGGCCATTACATTACGCAGCTCCTGTGGTGATGCATAAATCTTGGCATTCGCCGATGGATTGAAGCTGGACTGCACGCCGTCAATGGCTGCCGAGGTGACAGCATCGTTTTCGGCACGCTTCTTTAGTTTCTGCTGCAATGAGATGGTGCTCTCATACTCCGAGGTGCTGCTGCGCGTTTCAACCTTAACCACTTGACCTACAGGCGGCGGTGGTGGTGGATGATTAGGTGGTGGTAACGCAGCGCTTGCTGCTGCTGCTGCTGCGGCCGCGGCTGCCCTACTGTCGCTGGCATTTAAACGCTGCAGTGAAGCATGCAGCGTGGCCACATCATCCTGTGAGTGATGTGCCTTGCCCACAGCCTGCCATATAGATGAAGCTGAGCCATGCAGCTGTGTGTTCAAGTCGGGTGTAGAATGGAAACGCTTTAGATCGCGGCCACCAGCACCGGCTACTGTAGGTGTAGCCACTGGCTTGCCACGCAGCGTGCCACTGCCATGCTTGGTCTTGGCTGTCTTGCGCTTCATTTCCGCTACGCTACCATAGACCAAAGGACCAGCACGCATGGGTGAGCTGTTGCTGGCTGGCGGTGTGGCTGCGCCACTGTCAGTGCCGGACTGGAAACGTGAAGTGGTCATCATGGTAGAATAACGATTTGCGCCATCGGCATTGCCTTCGCCTTGCTGTCGCTGGAATAGCTCCTCCAATTCGGCAGCTGTAATGCGACTGGATGTAGGTCGCGCCTTAATGCTGGCCGTGCGTAGCTGTACAGGTGTGCCTGGATGAGTTGGCGTAGGTGTGACAATAGACTCCACTGAGGAGGATTTGGTATGCGGCACATCATCATCTTCTTTTTCGCCGCCATTCTCCAAGCCGGCAACCATGGACTTGGCACGCGCACGACCCACACTCAGGGTGGTCTTTGGATCTCGCCGTGGTGGCATAGGCGCCATGCGCACACTGCCACCAGCACCCGCCTGACCTGGTCCCATCTTGCGCGGCAATGTGGCGCACTGACGATGTGCGCTTTGTGGCGTGCTGGGTCCGCTGCCCAAATGCTGGCTGCCAGCACGCGCTCCACTGGGCAAGTACTGTGCGCTCGCTTGCATTTGATTGGGAAAATGCGGCGAGATGACGGTCAAGGTGACCAAGGCGCCAGCGGAGCGTATCATTTCAACAACCTTTTCATGCGATGCGGCGCTAATATCCTCACCGTTGATGGTCAGCAAAAAGTCGCCCGGTCGCAAACCGGCCATATCGGCAACACCGCCTGGATCCACATCATCCAGATATTGCAAAGCCGGAAAGCGATCGGACGGGCGCAGCTGCATCAACTGGGAGGATGCTTTGGCGCCGCGCAGTATGAAACCGAAGCCGCGTTTGGCACGATGCAGCACAACAGTGCGTGGCTCGTTGTAGGCGCTGCAAGGGAAGAGACTAGAGATTAGTTGGATTAAAATAAAGGATCAGCAGTACTAACCTCTTTTTGATGCGCGGTGCGGTGGCGCTGCTGTACTGTCCAATGGAATTGTTGCCTAGCGACTGTCCAGCAATGCTGCCATTGCCCATGCTCTTCTCCTGCTGCTGGCACGAACCATTGCTGTTTATGGATAGCGACGGTGATTGATGCGGCTGATGCAGCAGCGTGCTCGAGCTGCCCGAGTGCCCACCTATGCTCAGCTGTGGTGAACCCTGTGGCAGACCCAGCGTTGAGGCTGCTGGCGAGTGCTGATAGGACGACTGTGGCTGTTGTGACTGTGTCTGCGGTGCAATACCTGTGCTGGCTGTCATGACATTGGTAATGTTCTTCTGACGCAGATTTACCTCCTGCACGCAATCGGCGGGAAAGAAACCCGACTGATTAGTGCCACGCACATAACCCTCCAACAGACCACAGTCGGTGCTGCCTACCACCTCAATGACATCGCCGGGCTGTAGTCTTATATGGCCTACGGTGTTGCCAGCATAGGGTTCCATGCAGACCACCGTGGTGCTGGGATGTCCAATGGAGCAGGCAGCTGAATCGGAGTTGGTGCCCACGCCGGAGGAGTCGCTGATGATGTCGCTGGTGTCACCGAGTGATTTATCTGTAGGGGTTTGTACAAAGCAAGCGTGTAAGTGCATATGGTTGGTAGAGTGTTTGCCAAGGGCACACAGGATCAAGATGGCAGCTGCATGCAGTTCCGCTTTTGAGTGGATGGTGGGTGATGTTATGGATGGAAGTGTGTGTGTGAGAGATTGCGTGTGAGTGTGTGGGTGTTGGCCAAGCATTAAAAGTTAATCAAGAGCGGAAACACAAGTAAAAGCATTAGAAGGAACTGAACTACAACAAAAGCGGAAATGTGTCAGGGATTGAGGTCCTTGTTAGTGTGTTTCGGGGGTATTTGGGGGTTGTGGCATGCAACTTTTATCATTTCATTATAGTAAATCACAAGATTTGTTGGCAACACATGCTTAACGACTTATTATTAACAAATTTGAAAGATACTTAACCTCGGTGCTGGTTTATATAGGGCTTTAATTATTATATACAAGTTGCATGCTTTATTTTTATTAATAAGTTGTGATGGCTTAAAAGCTTTAGCCGGTTAGTAAGTTTTCTAAACCAATTAAACAGACATTTCCCAGAACTAAGCCCTAAAGCCACTGCGCGCTTAGAAATCATATAAACTTTAAAACTTAAACTTAAAACTTAATAAACAAATAAACTTTAACAAAAGAAAAAAAAACGCACACGTGCAAAAAAAAAAACTTTACCTGTCACAATGCTGATGTCATCCTCATGTGAGCGATGTCCGGACGAGCCCTCCGACAAACTCGAACTGGCCGAACTGTATGGCATATGCTCGGAGGAGGGGCAAGGCGATGGCGGACCATGCAACTGCAGATGCTGCGGCTGGTGGTGCTGGTGATGCAGATGATGCTGGTGGGGCTGTTGATGCTGTTGTAGTTGTTGTTGTTGGTGTTGTTGGTGTCCATGTGGCTGTGTATGCAATTGTGGCTGCACTAGCTGCTGCGTCGGTGGCGCTGGCAACAACATTGAGTGGCGCGACAATGTGCCCATCAGACTGTTATTGCCACTGCCGCCGCCGCCGCCGACTCCTGGTGGCAGTGCAGCAACAGCGCCGCCGCCATGGACCACACCACCAAGGCTGCCAGCCGCAGTGATCAGAGCAGCGCCATTGGCATTTAGCCAGCCAATGCCCGAGCGGCGCTTCGGATTGTAGCGTGGCGGTCCGCGAAAGGGTACTGTGGTGTGAGTAAGGATAGTTTTCGCTTTATATGTATGATACGTGTGTTGTTTATTGGTGTTGTTATTGTTGTTGTAGTAGTTGTTGTGAAAAGTTTATCTTTGGGTCTGGGTCACGCCCGCAGTACAAGCATTAAATTTATGTGGACTGCTAGTCTAGGATGTGGTTTTTGGGGTTTACAATATGCTTCTGTTTTATTTTTTTTTGGTAAGGGATTAGGAATGAGTTTTCGGGTGTGTGCCTGTGTGTGTGTGTGGGTTAGGGCGTTGTGTGTAGTATTTTTTGTCACATTTAACTCGCTGTTCCGTTGTTGGGCCAACGCTGGGTTTTTCATGTGTGGTTGTGCACAGAGCATTCCCAGCAATGCTCTCTACTCAATCTATTAGAGGGTTTAAGTTTTAACATTTCAAACAAATGGAAAAACCAAAAATAAAAATGAAAATAAAAACTAAAGCTTCGAAAACAATCAACATAAAAGCAAATCCTAGTGCTGCACTTTGCATGGGCAATCCTTTTTTATCAACTGGAACTGGAACGCCAAAAATTTCAGTCACTTCAAAATTTTACAAAAAATAGAGAACAACTTTGAGTTTTTTTTTAATCAAACACCATTTTTGATTTTTGACATTTAGATAACTTTCTCCTACGACATGTATTGCGTTATTTTGAGTATGAATTTTTTTTGCCTCAGAAATTATTTATTTAAAATAAAAAAAAAAAAAAGATTTACCAAATTTTGAGTTTTAGTTTTTTTTGTTAGTTTTTCTTAACAATTAAATTTATTTTTGGTAAGATATTTATGAAAACCACACAGTTAATACAATTTTGTTAGATGTTTTCTGAAATCATTATAAAAAATATCTCTATTTATTTCTAACATTAATGTGCTATATTTTAAAAAAAATTTTTTAGATATTTGATTTTTTTATGATTTATAAGAAGTATTCTGTATTCCTTATAAAAATATCCCAAAAATTTTCAGAGTTAAAAAAAATTGTATGCCATAAAAATATTTTTTAAAATTATTTTTAGAAAATTAATTTATATGACTTTGGAATGACATGGAATTCCTGTTAGTTGCTTTACGTTAAGCATTACGTTAAATTTAAAAAAATATACCAAAAATATTACAACTACATCTCTATTTTTATTAATTCAATTTAATTTGCTTTAAATTTTTTAAAACTTGTTTTTAAAGCAAAATATTGGATTGTACCTTTAAAATATTTTCTTTAGCATTTTGAATTGCAAGTATATGCTCTGGTACATTTCTAAATTTTAAAAAATTTTTAATTTTTTATGGAAAATTACTTATCGTAATTTTGAAATATAAGATAGAAAATGTTTTATCATTAGTAAGATGGTAATTGCCTGAGAGTTACATTAGTTAAATTTTTAAAAATGTGGGAAAAATATTATTTCATAATTATTTTTAATATAATAATTTTTAATAATCATATGATAATATTATATTATTATTGTTAGTTTCAACAATTCATTTTAACGTCTTTTCAATATTTTTTAATTTTTGTTTTAAAACTCGCTCTCAAAATACTAAACTTTTTTTTAAACTACTTTAAATTTAGTTTTGAGTTTTTTGATGTTTTTCTGAATTTTTTTTGGATTTCAGCCACATTTTCAAATTTTTATTTTTTTGTATAGAAAATTACGTTAAAATAATTTTGAGCTATTGAAAAAAAAATATTTTCATGTTAGTTAAATTTTAACTTTCTGACGTTTTATAAAAATTAAAAAAAAAATACATATACATATTTTTAATGCTATCGCTAGTTTTAACTAAATTTAATTTGTTTTCAAATTAAAATTTTTTTTGTTCGTGTTTTTTTAGCAATCTATTTCGATAATTATTTCGTTTTTTTAAAATGTGTTTTCTAAATTACTTATAAAAATGTAAAAATTTTTACACTATTTTTATAAAAAATTACGTTAAAACAATTTTGGGATATTAACTAAAGAATATTTTTCTGACAATTAAATTTTAATTTTCTGAAAGGGTTTTGTTTAAAATTTAAAAAAAAATACATTTTAAAATTTAACTATTTCTTTTAGTTTTATTTTAATTTAATTTGTTTTCAATTTTATATATAATATTTTTTCAAGCTTCATGTTTTTGAAACGCGATTTCCAAATTTATTTCATTTTTTTAAATGTGTTTTAAAAAAATTTTTTTTAATTATTTTTGCAATTTTGTATTTCAAGTATTTGGTCCTTTTTTATAAAATTATGGTATTTGTTTTTTATTTTGGAAATACAAGTATTATTCTTGTAGTCAAAATTTTAATTTAAATTAAAAAAAATAAAAGTTTATTTACTTTAACATCTAAGATTTGCTAAATCTTATGGGAGGTTTTATTTTAAGCATTATAGATCCATTTTTGAAAAATGTTTTTAATTGTTATTTACTAAAAAAATTTGTATATATTTTTCAATAATTTTAATTTTTTTATTTTAAAACAGATGTTATATTGCCTGAACCGTTTGGTTGAGCAAAGCAAGAGATTTTATATTTTAAGATGTATCAAATTTTTTGTAACGAACATTTTTTTAATGATTCAAAAAAAATTTCTAAAAAATTATGAAATGAAATAAAATTACAAGAGCTTTTATAACTTTTTTACAAATTTAACATTGAAGTTACTTTTAAAACTTTTTTCGTACCAAATCCGAAATATATAAATATAAAAAAGTGTCGTACAAAAAATTCGCTGATTCAAAATTCTTAACTCTTAGTGGTGTTTGATTAAGTTTTGATTTTTTGATTGACCGATTTTTTGACATTCAAGCGTGTTCTGGCTTGCAATTCCGAATAATACTTTTAGAAAATTCAGTTTGTCGTTAGTTTTCCTTATCGAAAAACTATTCCAAAACTCTATTTTTAAGTGTAATCAAAAACGACAACCAGAACAAGCATATTTTTTTTTGTAGATTGTTGACGTGTTATTTGTAAAAGAATTACCCAGCATAAAAGTTTATTAGCTTAACTGACGATTTCTTTTGAAAAACTGATTTCCATAAAAACTCAATACTATTTTGTACTTACTTTTACTCCAACTTGTTGGGGGTTTTTGGCGCTTTATAAACAATACAAAATGCGACAAACGACATTCTAAAAATGTCCAAATAACAAACTCACTAAAGACAAGACAAAGTAG
This sequence comes from Chymomyza amoena, assembly GCA_037043745.1. Lineage (NCBI taxonomy): Eukaryota > Metazoa > Arthropoda > Insecta > Diptera > Drosophilidae > Chymomyza > Chymomyza amoena. Next base: position 197,122 of record JBAMAX010002043.1, read on the forward strand.
TACAGTTTAGGAAATAAACGATCAAGTTTTTATTGTTTTTATTTTTTGGCAAATCGAAAATGCTTAAAATGTGTAATAAAATATGGAACAAGTGAGCCGAGAAAAAAAAGATGGCTCCAAAAAAACAATGCAAACAAGTACGAGAAAAAGTTTCAACTAATTAGGTAGAGTATTAAGTAAGTCTCATAAAAATGTTTCAAGCAAATGCAAAAGTATGCGATGCAAATACATAAACGTGTTACATACATATGGCGATTATGTTGGTATACATATATATATAAGTACTTGTATATAATAAGTATATAGTTTCTATAGAGAGAACATTTATGTGGTATACATTGATATATGAGTTGAAACCTGAACGCAATGAATTTTTTGATTTTGATGATTTTATGGACTTTATGGAGTGTTTTATTTTTTCGCTGACAGTGATTTATGAATTTTTGGGATCAGGAATTTGAATTTAAAGTTTCTTGGTTTTCAAAAGCAAAGACTATATAATAATTAAGATGATTATAAATAAAACAATGATATTGATAGTAAAAATAGATTGAGTAGAGGAGCTTTTAAAATTTAAATAGACTGAAATGGTACTTTGTGAGTTAAAAACAAAAAAGCAGAAATGAAAGTAATATACGTTTTAAGGCTTGAGGGTAAGTCGGAGTGTTTTTTAGATTTTTTTATGACATATTGAATATTGTATTTTAGGACTAACTGGACACTGATTTTTTCAATTTCAATACACTTTACAAAAATGCGGCTTATGGTCCTAAAACAATCTTTTTGGTGCTTCTTAGAAAGTTCATAAAAATAAAAATAGGGGTTCATTTGCAACTATTTCTAAAGAATAGAATGCATCCCTATTCCCAAAATTAGTAGTCAAGTCAAGTTAATTGTTTCAGACCGTGGCTAGATGCAAGGGACCGTACACAAGCTACGTGACTTATTTAGGGGATGGCGTCTTAAAAATACCAAGTCGTCCGGGAGTCTATGTTTATGTGAAGTAGTCAATAATATTCCGTAGGTAAATAAACTTATGTTTTTACTTATTGGTTCCACATATACAAATTCTTCGGTATTGTATTCGATTTATAGAGATTTAAAGTAAGTGAAATGGAAAGGATAACATCCGAACGCCCACATTTAATCTCACTACGCTCTTTTCGCCGCCCTACTTGCAAAGATTAGATGGCATAATCATCCGTAAGGAATAAAAGCTATAACGATTTGTGTCGGAGGGCCATCTGAACCTAAGCTAACTTTGCTATTATATGATCTTGCAAATATAAAATATAAAAAATAATTATAATAATGATTTGAAGTCCATTAAATCTACCTCGACAACCGGAATTTCAACAATCTGCTACTAAAATAATGTGATACGCAAATAAATTTCCTACTACATAAAAAAGTTTTTATTAATTTTACGCATCATTTATTTTTATGCTTGCGCCACCTTGCGGATAATTTTAAAACTTTTCGTGGCTAAGTGGTTCATATGTTTGTTTGCTCTTTCTTGCGAACAATTTGAAAACTTTTATATCTCTTGGCGATGCCCGGAATCGATGCGAAAAAACTGAGGAGTGTATGTTATCTACAGTATGTCCTCAAAAAAAACCTGTCTCAAATAATTAAGTTTCCTACATTATGGGTAAAAGTTATTTTTTTTCTGCATAATTTTTATTTCTGCTTTCTCTAGCGGAAAATTTTATAACTTATCGTAATTTTAATTTTGTTGTTGCTTCCTCTTGCGGAGAACTTTAGACATTGGCGTAGTGTAAGTGTAGGGTTTTAGCAAACAATTTATTTATTTTTTATTGGTCGAACGACGCATAAGGATTGTCAGGATCAAGGAAAAGCAACCTGCTGTGTACAAAACCAGTCCAAACTTAGGCTTATCATTCTTAGAAGAAACACAAGTTTGACAATTCCGGATAATTTTGAGACTTGTGGTTTCAATTTTAGAACTCTTCGTAAAGCATTTATTTACTAATTTTTTTAATTGTCTGGAGGCGCGTAAAGATCGACTGATTAAGAACCTGCAAGTACGTTACAATAAAACTAACGTCCTAACGTCCCTTACACTGTACCCAAAAGGCAATATAGGTTATACGACATCTGTAACAGAGAGAAGGTGGCATAGCGGATCATATGTTCTTTGCTTCAAAATACTTTTCATAACATCCGGTAGCAATTGAGCTATGAATTTCCATCTTTATGCGTGAGCGTCTGTAGATACACCTAAATCTCGGAGACCCAAAGAGCTAGAGACGCTATTTGCCAAAGAAAATCTTTACTAATACAATATGCCGCCGTTCGGATTCAGCTATAAACTATAGGTCCTTGTTTTCTTTAAACACTTTTTAATAGAGATCCTCATAACTCCTCAGAGGCGACTGACAAACAGTCAGTCAGGAAATATGAGCTAGATACAAAACTTTGCCAGCGCATGCGTATACTCGCTCTTCTGTTCAAATTTTGATCTGCGGTGTTAAGCTATATTTTTAAGTAATTAGTTTTGAAATTTGAATGAACAAAATCGGATAAACGGACCAAATTTATTGTCTAAATCTTGACTATACTCGAATGTACACTGAGTTCTATTATACACGACCCAGAGCCTCTAAAATATTTAATATTTATGTGGACTAAGGTGTCATTCGACCCTTGCCGAAAGTCAGCCTGGCTGGGGGTCCGGTTAACAAACAGCCCAGTCGCTAACGGAGAGCCTAGGCAAGTGGCGACCGCCTAGTCTAGTAAGCCTTACCCGGGTATTGCGGATCTCTGCCCGGGTGGACCGTATCGTGGGATATGACTTTGAATTATAAAAAAGTTTTGAAAGCACCGCAGGACACCCCTGCGGAAACTGTTGCGAAGCAGTTTGAGGACCGTGACCTTGACGGGGATCGGCCCTCATTGGTGAAATCACCAAAAGTAGCTCCTAACAGGAGAATTCAAGAAAAGAGGAAGGGTTCAGGAGGCCGCGTAGTGGGAACACCCGGCACCTGCAACCAGCACCACCGCCGGTAACGGGAAACAACACCGTTACCGGAATGCGGCCAACCTGGCGGATTGGATGACCCATACCGAAAGGGGCTAAGTGGTGCCAAAGTAAAGTGGTACTTAAGGTACCTACAGCAGGGAAAGACACCTGCTGAGGCACTGGCGTTGGCAAAGCAGCCACGTCGGGAAGAGCAGTGACCTACACCTGCTCCAAAGAGGCTGACGCTGCTCACGCCGCCATTCGACACCCCTAAGAGGGTGAAAAAAAAGACTGCAGAGATACCATCATCTGCGGTAGTAGCGTGCGTGGCTTCCTCTGAAATTCTGAAATTCAAATGAAGCAAATTGGATAAATGTGACCAAAGTGATTGTCTAAGTCTTGACTATAATTAGGACCAGACTCTCAAATTTGTTATCAGTCGCATGTGGCCCTAATCCTGGCCTAATGGAAAAATGTCTTAATTAGAAGCTCATAAAAAAAAGTTTATCGATCATAAAAAGCGATTTCTTTTGAGTATTGAAATTTTCAAGCCAGTTCTCATACACCTATGACGTCACTAGAAGTCTAGACTAGACGTTGCTTTGTTTGCTTAACAGCTTAAGGTAACTTGGAAGATTTTTGCAAATTCCCATAGGATTACAATCGTTATTTGAAAAAGGGCACGAAAATAATTTAGTGACAAAAAAAAAACAGAACCGAATAATGATAAGTTTGGGTAATGAAGTTGAATGCGACAAAGTCGAGTCAATTAATGAGAATGATTTGTAGAGATTTGTGTGGAAAAAGTTGTTTTCGGACTATATGATAATGATGTTTTTTTGTTGTATGTACTGTGTCTGTAATGTTTTTGTTGTTGTTTTGTTATAGGTGGATTATATTTACTTACCAACATCATCTGATTTATAGTTCTCTATAATTTCGGCTAGCTCCAAGTTACCAGCAATAACAGCAACCTATTACAAATGTCAAATTTATATTAGACAATATTTTGTGTGATTTTTTTTTCGTTATCGTTTAAAAGTTAAAATATTATTTAAAGCTAGTGCTACAAAAGCAAAACTAGACAAAAGTCGACTAGTCAGAGTATTATTTGAATTACAACAAAAGTACCAGTTACAACTACAATACTTTAAAATTAAAACTCAAGTTCGTTAATTTTTTAGTTTTTCTTTCTTTCGTTTTTTGTTTATTTTACCTGATAGGGAGTTTGGTTGGCAAAGTTCTGGGCACCACGTTGTGCACCGCGAAAGAGAAGCATTCTAGCACAAGCCTCTTGGTTGTTAACAGCGCAAACATGCAACGGGCTATTACCGGATGCATTACGACCATCCATGTCCGCCCCGTAAATCAACAAATGTTCCAAATGCTGCACCAGGCCATGACGACAGGCCTGATAGACAAAGACGCAGCATTTGACATTCGCAAATTACATTTGTTTGTTAGGAAGCATTTAAAGTTAGAGAGAGAGAGAGAGTAAAATAGAAAAAAATTCATTTAATTAGCTAAGATAAAATTTTGATAAGGGGCGCAGAGCACTATGAGTAATACCAAAACCGCTTGAGAGTTCTCACTCTCGACCACCAACACCAACTTACCTGGTGCACCTCATTCCAGCCCTGACTATCCTGTATGCCCAATGTGGCATGATCGTGCAACAGACTCTCCGTAATCTTGGACTCGCATTTGCGCGTTATCGAAATGTAAAGCGGCGTTATGCCACGTCCATCTCGATAATTGGGTGAAGCACCCAGTTCCAGCAGTGTGCTAGGAGAAAGGCATACAAATTAGGCAACAAATTCTATTATGAACTACTTTATGGTTTTTTTTTTTTTGCGGTGGGGACCTACCTGACCGCCTCCAGCGAATCGTGTTCCACGGCGCGGTGCAATGCTGTGGTGCCGTCTTTGGTGCGATAGTCCAGCAATGCTCCACCATTAACCAAAGCAATGAGCAGCTTATTGGGCTTCTTGGCGCCAGTGGCAACTGTCAGCGGCGTTTCACCGCTCTCCGAGCAATGAAAATTAGGGTCCAAGCCTTTGGCACACATTTTGGCTATTTTTTCAACATGGCCGCCATTAATGCACTCGAGGAAGCGTCGCAGATTGGCGCGGGTGTGCAGCGCCTTCAGCTGGCGTTCGTCGAGCGTGAGCATCTTGTAGACGCGGCGTTTGTATTTGAGCTGGTAAAAGGTATAACAATAAAAATGCGGTTTAAGTAAAGCTATTAAACGAGGGCAGTTTGAGGAGTAGGTAGAATTTTTGGCGCGCTAAAAAATGTTCCAATAGTCCTGCATTTTTGCAACTTCTAAATAATGGGTTTTGCCAAGGTGAGCAGATATTTGAGGCTCAAGAGTTTCGAAATTTTTTATGATCCACTATTTTCTTCGTTATACCTCTCGCTGATCCAACCGACGCTAAATTAACAATGTGGCAATATGTGCAATATTTGTACTGCTTGAGCTGCTTGAGAAAGAGGAAATGAAAGCGAGCTTCTTAATCTTTACATTAGACCCTCTTTCTTCTAAATAAAAGGTTTTCCTATGATCCCTGAGGTATTTTTTTTTTGGGAAAATGAACGCATCATTCATTCCAAATATTTTGCCAGATATTTCCTAATCCGAATTTGCTGTAGGAGTAACTCGCGATAGAAGTCCCATATTTCGTGTGCTTGATGGCGCCAATTGGTAATCTCAAGGCTACGAAGATCCACAGTTGCCTGATCTTCCCATCGCAGAGATGAGCGTCCCTGTTGACTTCTTCATATGGAAGTCACCATCCACACCAGTCCTACTTCGGAGGATTCTTCTCTCGAAAGTCCCTAAAGCCGGCTAACCGGATGATCAATGTCCATGCACCATAGAAAGGCGAGGGTATGATGAGGGATGAGGGTTTTCGAGTTTCGAGACAGGGCTCTGCACTTGAATTCCTACTGAGCCCAAAGTAACACCGGTTAGCAAGATTAGTCTGTAGACTCCACTGAGGTTGAGGATGACAGAAAAAGAAGAAACTACCCGTGACAATGTCAGCCTTTTGGGCGCACTTTACAGCCTAGTCGCTCAAGGAACATGCGGAGTCTGAAACCAGCCTTCTCTCCTGGTAGAGCATAGGGCTTCTGGGTCAATGACCCCTTCTCCAGTACTCATGCGATTTAAGTAGATCGTCACTCCTAAAAGGTTGGACTCTGTGGTATTGTGAAAAACTAGATAGGAATACAGTTAAGCATTGCTCATTGAAGTTGCCAGCCAGTTGCACATCTTATCGTGTGTGGCATCCATCTCTGGCGCAACAATTTTTATTTTAAAACCTCATAAAAATTCGATATACCTAAGCTAAGCAGCTCAGGGCCTTAACTATCTCAAGCAGTTTTATTTTTTAAACGTTTCAAACTTGACTAATTTAGACACTATAATACATAATTTCAGACTTACCTCCAGGTAACCAACTGGTCCATTGAATGGATAGTCGCCCAGACGTCGTTCTTCATCCAGAAATTTGCCTGCTTTGCCATTAGAAGGTGGCGCAAAGAGACCATAGTTGAAGCTCTCCTTGAATTCCTGCAAATCGTTAAAGAAAAAGAGACAGGTTAGCATAGGTATGAGTTTTTGAGTGAATAAATATGTCTTGCTATATGCGCCCAGTTATCATTCACGTGCTCAAGTTGTTAATTTTCACACACGGTGGCACAAAAGACTTCCGCTTAGGGTGCAAGAACTCTCTTCCTAAGATGCGGGCGGCAAGTGCAGTACAATGCAACACTAATGAGCGCCAGCACGTGATAAAAGCGCCATCTGGTGACTGAATTTACCTTTGCCCATTAAGTGGCAATTTCTTGTTTTTAATTAAACAAAAATGTTACTATTGCCATTAACGAGACAGCTATAAAAGCTGGAGTGACGCTTTCTATGTGTATATCCAGAGCGGCGACTACTTCCGGCATAGCTGACTACTCCTACCTACTTTTTATACACTGCCCTCGCATCATTGGGTCAAGGGTATACTAGTTTTGTGTTTAATGTAAGTAAACAGCAGTAGGAGGGGCGAAAGATCATAAGTTCTTTATACCGAGGTACCTTTCATAGAATACTCTGAGTTTCTGTATGTAGACGACCGATCTAAGAGACCATAGTTGCAGTACTAGGTTTTTCTTGTACCGCTTACTGTATTTCCTCCATACGTTCGAATTTTCCAACTATAGTTATAAGGAGTTTTATGAAACCTATGCTGCATAAGTAACAAGGTTGGCATTAAAACTTCTGAAACCTTGGCGCTAGGCCGCTTGCTGACCTTTCCTGTTCCAGGTAGGCCTTATGGATTCTCCAAACACGTCAACATTGCAGATAAATAAACAATGTGGCAATATGTGCAATATATGCACTGCTTGGACTGCTTGGGAGAGTGGAGCTAAAAGCGAGCCTTTAATTCTCTTTACTAGGGAAGGCAGAGATCCCGTATGCTGCAGAAATTTTTAGGTTAGCATTCAAATTTCTAAAGACTTGCCGTGTTGGTCCACTATTTACTCCTTTTAAGCCACTTGCTGACCGTTTGCAGAACCTATCTTTTATGAAGGGCTTATGGATCCGCCAAATATCACAACACAGCAACTAAATTCGCAATGTGGCAATATGTGGATTATTCGCACTGATTGTACTGTAGTGTAGGTGATATCGAGCGGATTACTCTCTAGTCGCTCAATAAACAAAGGAATCATAGAATTTTTACTAGACCTAACCCCTAAAAAGTGTGTGGAGCTGAGTGAATGTCTCTATGTAGGTTCTATCTTCCGTTCCTTTTTCCATTAAGGGGTTATGGAACCTCCAAACAGCTTAGCACTGCAGCTAAATTAACAGTGTGGCAGTATGTGCATTGTTTGCACTGCTTGGACTGCTTGGGAGAGTGACGGTGAAACCGTGCCTTTCACACTCTATACTAGGGAAGGTAAAGACCCTCTTTATTGTCATTTAATGCTATAGTTGTGCATTGTTTGCACTGCTTGAACTGCTTGGGAGAAGTGGAGCTGAAAGTAGGCCTTTTAATTTAATTTTTACCACAGTGCAGAGTATTTGAATGTCGTGCAATACATTTAGACCGATTCATATTCATAGAATTTCATACACCACCGAGGCCTAGTGTGTTTAATAACCCGCAGTCTCAAGAGTATAACAGTGACATTTGCGGCAAACCGGAACACTCTGGACGCCGTAGCATTAATTATGCAAAGTGCGTATTCCATAACACATGTGTGCTCCAAAACAGACTCGACTCTACGTAGCGCCCTTAAGTAGGCAATGCATTGCCATTGCCAAAGCTTTGGCGTCTGACTTTTGGCTAAGCATGTGTTGTCATTAAAGGGAATTACTTATAAAGCGCATAAGCAACTTGGTAGCCCTTGGTAGTATATAATATATATTTACATATATGTAAGTATGCAAAACTGTCCGTTCATAACTCAGCTGCTGTGCCACACATTGATAACGGCCTGGACTTGTCGTACTACACGATCTACAAATTCCGGCAATGCGCAACCCTCGACTACACACACCCACCCTTGATTCTTATGCTGCACATAAATTTCATTCAGTAGAAACTAACACGCCCTTCCCAAAATATCTCCATATAAACATCAACCCCCCAATATATATTTTTGACTCTAGGACACGTTAACTGCTTTACGCCAAATGGCTTTTACGGCGCCCGCTCGTCTTCAACCCCCACGTGCACATGCAAATTGCAGACACGTCCGCAGGTCCAAGACGGGTTGGGGCGGATTGGGTCGTCGTCGCTGCTGCAGACTTGGACCCCGGCGCATTACTTTAAGTCAAGTTGTTTGCGCAAATTGCATTTTTATGAGTTTTGATTTCGATTTACAGCTCACGAAACCAAACCAAAGCAAGCCAACTTTTTGCCCAAAGACGGCGTCACGTCGACGTCGACACCCTCCCTATAAGCTGGCACTTATTATATGTGAGAAAAGAATCGAACTGTTCTTGCACTGAAATAAAAAAATAAAATTTGTTTTATGATAAACGTTTTAAAAGAATTTAAAACGGAGTCGTAAGGCCGAAAGTAAACTTAAATTGCTTAGTAGGGTAGTGAGTCTGAAAATCGGCAACGAAAATCAAATTGGAACGCATAAGTTTTGGGAGCAGGTAAAGCTACCGAACTTGTGGAGAGTTTTCATGATCATTTAAAATTGAAATGGATATCAATGTGAAACAACTAAATGATGGACATTATTCAAAGCAGTCAGAATTACAGAAGTTCTTTTGTGGGAATCAAAGAGAGCAATTAGAGAAAACTTATGAGTGAACCCCTATGAACTAAAGCGTAAACCCATGGGAAACATGGAGGTGTTGGCTATTAATTGGCGAAATTAAACTTTTTTTTGGAATCCATGAGAGCAGCTTAAGCAAACGGGGAATCGCCAAAACGTAGGATGTCATCGAAAGCAGACACAACCGCCGAACTTACAGAGTAACGAGCTAAACGCCAATCAGCGCCGTAGCCAGATAGGCGCGAGGGGGCGATGTGAGCTCCCTGAGCTGGGCTGAGCGCCTCCTCAGCTGAGCAGGGCGAGCCGAAGACTTTTGGCGAGCGCCCCTGGAAAACTTCTGACCGCCCCCTGAGTGCCGATCCTGGCTACGGCCCTGACGCAAATTAAAAACCGATTTGCTTGTTCGAATCGTGTTATTGATTTAAAGATAAAATTTAATGTGGAAAACTGAGGGTAATTAGCTTAGTAATTTACTGCGTAGAATCGGAATACGTGGTCAGAATTGGCCTAACACGTCAGGATTTTATGATATTGATTGAGGTTTGTTACCGTAAAGTGACTTTTTTCCTACTTTATGTTTTTTTCTTATGGTTATGCCTATTCTACTCAGTAAATTACTTCGGAAATGAGCCTTAGTTCTCTAACAACTGACATGAGCCTCCCTGAAAAACTGATAGTCTAAAAGAACACTTAAGATTTTGTTTGCTTAATCAACTCCTTACAATTTTTTTTAAATATGTTTCTATTCATGAATCATAATTGACCAAAATTTACTCCACTTTTTCGCTCAGTGCGCTCGACTACACGGCATCTGTGCTGCCTGCTATATCAAAAAAAGGCAAAAAAAAGTAAAACCCCTCCAAACGAAAAGTAATTTAGAACTTCTGCACATGTTTGGAAACATTTTTGCTCATTTTTGGTTTGGCTCAATGTTGCAGCAATAAATTTATCCAAATGCTGCAACAAAATCGAGCGCTGAAAATATTCGACGCATTTTTGACAGTCAGGCGGAGGGCAAGGTGGGGCGGTTTATACTGTTGCAATTCAGCTGCCGGTTAGTTCGACAGTTTTTCCCCCCAAGGGTCATAAATCAATAATATATTTTTTTAGTGTTTTTTTTTATGATAAAGTTTCCCATGCAAATGAAACAGTAACTAAAACAATTTCAAAACATAACAAACAAATTGTGGCTGTTGCATATAAATGGGCATTTTGTGGGGAGGGGGCAAGTAAAACGAAATCGAGTTGGCAACCTTCATCAGTCACAAGAGTTCGAGAGCATGCAGTTTGACAGGCATTGGAGAGGTGGAGAGAGAGCTTCGAACAAAAGCCAAGTAAATGTCAATGCAAAGCGCACTTGTTGCAAATAAGCGACTTCCTGTTCCAATAAGAGGCATATGAGAAAGAGACACAACGGCAACAAAAACAACAACAACAATAATAATAACAACAACTGCGAGGGTGGGCTGAGAAGTTGAAGCTTATTGCTAGGTCATCAGCTCTCAGCCTGCCTTCTATTGGCTTTGGCCAATACCAACCTATTGACAAAACGAAGACTTTTTGGAAGACCCCATGCGTCCCATTTCGGATTTTCCATCTATCAAATTTCTTTAAGGTGATCAAGTGAAGAATAATACGGTCGAATCTTACTTTGTACAAGACGCTTTTCCTATACGACAACCCATTCCAATGAAAATATTCATGGAGTGGTTGAAACGAAAATCCTACTACTAATACTACTACTAGGAGAGAAGGACGACTCCTTTTCTCCTAGTGCAACATATAGAGTCTCCACAATCCTACGAAATCTGACTTTATTTGACACATCGCTATTAATTTTACTTCACGAGTATCCAGCTTCTTGTAAATCACGGTCCTTGGTTCGGCGCCAGTTACGTTTCGGAGCCCCCGGGTGACGACTTCCTTGCGGGTTCAATTGCAATGCTTGCTTTGAGTTACTAATCCAGGGTTATAGCAAAGTGTGACCAACCCATTTCCACTTTCTTTGTTTAATTTCTACCATTGATAATGTGTGTTGAATAAAAGTCCCAGAGGACTTTCTTCGAGATACGCTCTGGCCACCAAATCGTTAATATAAGTCGTAGACATTTGTTGAGGAAAATACAATATAAGGAAAAGTCTATTTAGTCTCTAAAACAAAGGTGATGCAATGGAATGAAATACTTGAAATACAATGTATAAAGCAGCTCCTGCGAATAAAGGCTTCAATGCGGATTTTCAAGGAACCCCTCAAAGAGGTAATTCCAAAGATGATTACGTGATGAACTACCCAGACGAAGCTGACTTTGCACGACAATCCATTCCAACGCAAATATTCTTGGAGTGGTTGAATGGAAAATATAATATAAGGAAAAGTCTTCATTTGGTCTCTAACACAAAGGTGCCGACTGCGTCCCTAGATGAAGCGCAGCGATGAAATGGAACATTGACAATGGATGAAGCAGCTCCTGGGAGTAAGAATTTTAGTGCGGATGTTGAAGAAACCTGGCAAAGAGGTAAACCCAAAGGTGATCACATGAAGAACAACTCGGAGCTTTTTGGACGATAATCCATTCCAATGCAAATATTCTTGGAGTGGTTGAGAGGACAATGCTACTACTATTTGTCTCCTAGCATAGAGACTTCACAATCCCACGATATCTGACTCTATTTGACGCTTCGCTTTTAATTTCATTTAAGGAATATTCGGCATCTTGTAAAGCACGGTCGATGGTTTGGCGTCAGGTACGTGCTGGAGCTCCAGGGCCACGACTGTCTTGTAGGTATCATCGCAATGTTTGCCTTGGGATGTTACACGAAGAATTTCGCAAAGTGTGATCAATTCATTTACACTTTCATTTTGATTTTGACCAATGCTCTCAGGAACTTCGTTCGAGATACGCTCTGGCCACCAAGTCTTTAATGTAAGTTTTTGAGAGGAAAATAAAGAAAATTCTTTAAATGTGATACCTAAATCTCTTAATGGAACCGGAACGAACGAATGAAACATTCACAATGAATGAAGAGGCTCCTGCGAGTAAGAATACCAGTGCGGCTGTTCAAGAAATCCGTCAAAGAGTTCAACCCATCCCACTTTGACAGTGGGTATAACGTCTTACCAGTTATTGCTGAACCTACCCTCGTTGTTCGCCAACAACAAAAACAAAAGCCGCCCAGCCTCATTGATAAATTGTCAAACAGTAGTTGTTAGTCGTCAATGTTGTTGCTGTTGTCAATGTTGATGTTGCATTTGACGTTGCTGTTGTTGTTGTTGTTGCAACAATTGTTTGCCTGTTGATTGAAAGCAAGTCGCACTATAAGACAAACAGACAGACAAACAAACAGTCAATCGGTCAGGTAAACAACAGTGCCAGCAAAAAGTAAACATACAGCTTAGCTTAGCTAGCTAGCAACAACCATGAGGCATGTGGCACATTGAGCGGCTGCCTCTCAGCCGTCTCTAATGAGTCTCCTAACCGCATCGGCTGCGTTTGGTGCGAGCTCCGCTCGAGTTTTGCCATTGGAACTGGGTCGAGTGACCAACTCCGATCTCGACCATCGACAACCGACCATCTGTTGCTGTCTGCTGCTGCCACTGCCAACGTCAACGATTCGTAATCTATTTTATTTTTTCTTAAAGCAATTAGAGTTGGCAGCGTGGACTAGTCGGAAAAGTCTAGTCAGGTCTAGTACTAGCTCGAGGTTTTAGTTTTTTTCTCATTTTTTTTTATGTTGAACAGCTTTACATTTATGGACTCATTAGTGTCATTTTTTTATAGCAAAGCCCAGTTAACGTTTGGCACAATTGGTGCACACAGTTTGGCAGTCATTGGTGACTTATGGCTACAAAGTTGTTAAGCCAGCAGTCACAAAAAAAAATAAGTAAAAAAAATGGTTTGCCAAGTAGAAAATTAAACTTCAAAGATCTCAGATTACAAAAGTCCAATGAGTTGGCAAGCACGCCAAAGTAAAAGAGATATGATGATAAGAATCTTGGGGAACACTAAACGGAACTGGGAATACTTTTGCATAGTATTGCGAATTTCAAGATTTAGATTATGTTTCAGGCAATGTAGCTGATGTAATTTAAAAACCAAATTTCGTAGCAGAAGACTTTAGAAAAACATTATCGAGCTAGAGTTGATCTTATTATTTATGTGGAGTGTCTCCATAATGCTGGAAAATTCCGTAATTTTTCATAGCATCATGCCAAATGACGTCACAAGTGGCTTTGCTTTACTCGTACCTCCTTTTAGCGATTTTCTCAAAATTCTTCGCTAATGTGATTAAGCTTAAAATTTGTGTCCCAAAAGATTAAACTATTTTAGCGCTAAAACGGAACCAATTTCGAAGTAACTTCCAGGCGCATTTGTATCGATTGGAAAAACGGCAACAAAATTGTTTGCTACATGGTATTAAGTTTCCACACTTCGTTGCGTTGATACCAGGTAATAAATTTTTGTATAGCATACAAAACTCAAGTGCACCCATTGTGCTGGATGGAACACAGGCCGTTCTGTTTGGAGCATTCAACGGCACTACTGCAAGTTTTACAGCTCAGGTTTCAGACCCAGGCCAAGACCAAGAAGCTTCAACATCAATTTATGTAATCTTGGCAACAGCACACAGCACACACACATACACATTGTGGGATACAGATAGATATACTTATACTTAGAGACAGAGAGCGCATTAAGAGAGGCACATCATCTTATAAATTCTGGCCATTCTGAAAGATGCCTGTGGTTAACCACAAAAGCCACAAACCACTTTGAATTAGAGGAGCGTTGGCAACAAACAATGCGCAGGCGCAAAGGCAACCGCAACAAAACCTTCTGCAAAACTTGAACCCACGATTTAACTTGGTTTGGTGGCCACTCCGACGGTGGCAACAAAGCTGGTGAAACTGGTTTTCGTTTTTCCCTGTGCTTTGGTTTAAATAAGTTTTGAGTCTGGGCGCATTCTTGGCCAGCATTTGGCAATTTGCGCAGTTGAACTTGAGCGCCAATTTTGTTTGCGGGGGTTGCCCTCTGATTGGGATTGTGTCGCCATCGTTTGGGTCTTTAATTTATGCGTGCATTGGCCCCAGCTTTGTAATTAATTTCAAGTTGATTGGTTTTCGAACTTGTATGGAATTCTTTGACATTGTAAGCAAGTTGCAACAAACGGCGGCAGAGGTCGCTAGCGCTCACTTTGAGCAATTGGGTACGGGCGAGGCAGACAGCCCAGCGCCTTCGGGCCAACAATTCAGAATTCAAACGGGTTGCCTGTCTGAGCCAGGGATTAGAAGAGCCTAGTGCAAACGGGGCGGTGAATGCAGCCATTTTTCCAAGTTATTTTTAAGGTCAATGACGCTGGCAAATGCGTTCCCGACTGTCGTGATTATTGTTGCTGTTGTTGTTATTGTTCCAAGACAAGCCGCCGACTTTGACGGCGACTGCAGCAGATGCAGCTGACGCCAGTAGAAACAAGCGGACAAAACTATGTGCAGCAGATCACAGGATGGGCGAGCTGGAGCCACATGAACGCCTGTCAGGCATAGGGCGTTGCACACACACTTGCACACACTCACACACATAAACAGTTCTGAGCTAGGGCTTGTAACTTGCATACAAATTGTGTACTCCTGTGATGCTTCAACTAGTCCAAGTGTAACTAGTTGTAGACAAGTTTAATGAACCCGGCAACTAAAAGTGGCTTTAGGTTAGTTTTAAGTGGTTACCTGCCTAGGAACAGCCCAGACGCACTTAGGCACAAGAAGGTCTAATGTGATGCCACAGGTAACGCTGGCCGAGACCTGACCAGGAATGCGTTTATAACTACGCATATGGATATCCGTGATCATCTCACGGTCAGCTCTGAAGAAGAACCGATACGACTATTCAACTGAAGCAGTCTGAAAGTTCAATGAACCTAGCTATATTCCTGGGACCGAGATTGGACAAATCTGTAAAGCCGATCAGAAATGGGGACTCAAGAGTCCTTAACCCTCTTCTGAATAGGGAGGGTCACTGACATGTAAGGCGAAAAACGATTTCCTCCTCCACTTCGAATTCGCAGCCGCGGCAAAAATCGTTGAAGTGGGCGCGCATTATTTCGGCATGCTTATCCATAAGACAATGTCTCGTCAGAATAGAGCCCGTGGTTGATAGGGATTTGCGTTTAAAAAACTTTTGGATTTTATTGCTATCAATATTTAGCCAGTTAAGTCTTGAAGTGCGACAAGAATCCTCAGTGACCCAAGCAGTGCGGTCCCTTAAGAGATATTGCTGCCAATTTGATTGTGACACGGGGTGAACCAATGTCTATACAATTATAGACGATGGAAAAATAAGTGCCTTGTTTGGCTAGTTCGTACCGGTATGTTCCTATATTCGGGTTAGGCTTGAAATTCATCTTGCCTCTGAACAAAAATAAAGTTCTCAACTAGAATTCTTAGCATTACAGACTATAATGAGTGTTTAGGCTTATTCGAACTAGTTCAATTTTCTTTATTGTATGCTCATGCCGGGGATGTGGCAATAAATTATTTCTTCATACTAGTGTTGAAACAAAATTATGACATCCCGTCATGCAGTGCAAACATAACATTATAGACGATGATTGCTTAGGCACTCGTTTGAACTGGTTCAATATTCATCATTGTGAATGTGACACAGCGGTGCCAAAGATTTGGCTCTTTATACCAAAGCCATAAAGATGTAAATTGTGACATTCCGTGACATAGTGGAAACATGGCATTATAGACTATTATAAGCGCTTTGGCTCATTCGAACTAGTTCAATTTTCATAACTGCATTATTGTTGGTTCTTCATGCTAAATTGCTTTACTGTAAAGCCAAATTTTGTAGTTCCGTGAAGCAGTGTCAGCTCTTTGAACCACGATTGCTTGGCCACCAATTCCGAACTAGTTCAACTTGCTACAGGATTTTTCAAGTTGTTGCCTTAGTTGTAAGCTGTTTGCCTACCATTTTATGGCATTTTTTTTCTTGCTTTGGTTATCACAAAAGAGAACGAGTTTTGTGACGTCGCTTTACATTTCGTGGGCTGACTGCAGAGTTTTTTTTTTATTTTTTATTTTTATTCTTGTTGTAAGCTTGTCAAGCCACCTACAGGCTCCATACTTGCGCTAGGTACTGCAGAGTAGGACGCACTTTTAACGCCTCATATGACGGCAAATGTGTGGCATTTTGTACAAGTTCTTTTTTTCTTTATTTTTTCGATTGGAAAGAAAGTGTTGAAGACAGAGCTAGAGCTGGCACAAATCGTGCTGGTAAATCTTAAATACAACAAGGGTGCATTGAACTGTCCCAGGGCCAACGGGGATCTAAGCCCCAGATACCGCAGCTAACTACTACTAATGGATTCTGTTTTTGCAAGTTCCAGCAAAAAAAAGTTAAGCTCAGTGCTCTATGCAGGAGCAGGGGGCGTGACAGGCGCGATTCATTCATATTTTTACACTTTGCTGCGCTTAGACAAACACAAAGTGTGCGCCATGGCAAACTAATGGCCTGACGACGTTGCAATGAAAGGACATTGACAGCAGCAGCAGCCAAAGGTATACAGTACCTCCAACCAGAGGCACGCCCTGTAAAAGTTGTTAAAAGGATGGAGGATGTGTGTGTGTTGCAGCTGCAGCGAACGGCTTAAAATGTCTATGAATGTAAGTGACAGTGGCAGCAGTTTGTTGCAAGTTCCAAGCGACAGCCATAAAGCTGCATTATAGATCCATAGTATATAATATAGTGTAGGGACTGTACTGACTGGGATTAACACCAAATGACAAGGATGTTTCAAAGATATAAGCAACTTTTTTTTATTTGGTAAAAAAAATTGAAAATTTTTGTGATGTGGAAAAAATTTAATAAAATGGAAAGTTTAAAGCAAAAAGCAAATAGTAAGATTTAAGTTGATTTTTTTAACACAAATATGCAACAGCTTAGATGCGCCATCTAGCGACAACTAACTCGCGCCATCTAGCGACCATAATTATTTGTATTTATCTTTTTCCGTACGCAGAATGTATACAACAGAAATAAGAATCTAAAAAATATTAGGCTCTAGACATGAGGATTAATAAGAGGATGACGAATCTTCCTGGCGAGTTCACTATTATGGTGCGGCCATATTAAAAGGATTTTCTCTTTAAAAATTAAGCTTATTTTTTTTTCATTTTTAAATGTACATATTTAATTAACAAAATAAGTACAAAATTGGGTTATTTATTTTAATATCGAATAAAAATTGAAGAATTATGCAGATATTTGCTATAATCATAGATTTAGTGCCAAAGCAGTCCTAACTTTGCGGAAATGATTGTTGCTTGTTTTGATACATTCGAAAATATCTCTAGAAAATTTAAGCGGCACAAGGACAATCCTAATTATTAGCTGATATATGTAAAATTGTGAAGTTAAATTTTGAGAAACGACCCACAATAAACCTCATAATCATAACATTTTTGTCCTCTCAATTCTCTAAGACAATTTTATTTTAAGGGAATAAATTCACCAAAATTTCACATGTAAAATATTTTGTTTCTTAAAGTTTTCCAAAAGTACTTAAGAACAATGTCGACTATACCATTTTGTGATGACGTTTAGTTGAACCTGCTGATAAGCTTCACTGCACCAACTACTCTCTTTTACTCTCTCTCCCTCTCTCTCTCTCTCTCCCTGGCTACATCTCTCTCGTTTAGCCAACTAAACTAATGAACCTTTAGCTAAATGAATTCCCAGCCATGTTCCGGGTTTTTTCTTTAAAAAACAAATAAATAAAATGAAATGCTGGCACTCTAAAAAAAAATCAATATTTACACACAGACGCCAGCTGCGCTGTCAGCGTCGACGTCGCGTCGTCAAGTCTCCTTTTACCAACAGCAACATAAACAAGCTAAAGCAGACATTAAAACAGAAATGAGAGAACAAAAAAATATGAGATGAAGTCAAGGCGGATATACGACAGTGGAATACACTCTTTTTGTTAAAAAAAATATATCGTATACCTACATACTTTAATAAGGCGACTTGAGTACTTTTAAGATGGCAACTGCTTGAATGCAGTGAAACAAGCAGTTTAAAAAGGGAAAAGTGATTTTATTAAGACAATGATATTTCTTCCCAGAACTTTCGTGAACTTGAGAATTTCAAAATTCCCATAACTTAAATCAATTGTAAAGTATTTTACGAAGCAGAAGGTGCAAAGTTAATTTTCTATATTTCAAATTTGAATAGTCTACCTCCTTTGGTTGTGGTTTTCATTGGATTGTTGTTTAACGAGGCGGGTGCCAAACCCTGCGCTCAACCGTTTAACGTCCGGGTGACTCGCTGCACACATTAGCTCACTATTTAGCGGATGCTAATATAGCTACCCAGAAGGCGCCACGAGGAGGCTGTGAGTCAACTTGCAATCATTTGAGACAGAGATCGATCTGGCAGTCGACAGGTTGACAGCAATCAGAAACTTCGCTCTGTACAAATGAAAGCCAGGCCCAGGTCTACCTCCAGATTGAGGTGTCAAAATTTATGTAGAAAAGGTCTTTTAAAATATATAAGGCCAGTTTTCGGATTGGTTTAAAAATGTGTGAATTAGCAAACTTTTTTTCTGGAAAAAATGTATCATATACCTTAATAAGGTAACTTGGACACTTTTTATACCGAAACTGCTAGAACAAGCGGTTTACTAAAGAAAAAATGATCTTATTCAGCCAATGACATTGTGTCCATAACTTTAATTATTTTAACCACCTTTGCATCGAAATACTTATAACTTAAATAATCTTTTAAGAATTTTTTGAAACTGAAAGTGCGAAGTTAAGTTTCTGTGTTTCAATCTCGTATGGACTCTCCAGATTGAGGTCTTGAAATTTTAAGTCTTTTTAAAATGCGTCCAATTTTCGGCTTGCTTTTAAAATGTAAAAATAAACTGAATCTTTTTCACAATAAAAAAATACAATAAACACTGCTTGAATAAAGTATGAAAAGCAGTTTCCAAAGAATAAAAATACTTTAAAGCTATATAAGTTCACATGATTTCAGCTAGTTTTAACTAGAATTGCCGTGGTTCGAAAGTTTTGCCTTAAGGCTTTTAAATTCTTTTTTTTACTACAAATCTTACTATTAAATAGTTTTACTAATAAAATTTGCCAGTCTTTTTATACAGCAGTATAAAAATAAGTAGACAGACTTTTTCTGAAAAATTTTATATGAAGACATACTGCGTGTACGTAAAATAAACAGCTGTTTTCAAAAATAAAAATTACTTTAAAGTAATGGTATAAGTTCGCATAATTTCTGGGATTTTTAACTAATATTGCAGTGCTTACAAACTTATCCAAAGGATTTGAATTATTTTTTTTCTTCAAATCTTACTATCAATTAGTTTTACTAATACATTTCGATAGTCTATACATGTGAAAGCAATAAACCAATTTTTCTCAAGAATTTTATAATAATGAATACTGCTTGTATGCAAATTAAAAGCAGTTTCCAAAGAAAAACTTACACTGCAGGAACGATATTAACTTGCATCATTTCCGCGAATTTTTAATAATTTCGAAGTGTTTCGAAGCTTTGGCAGTAAAGGCTTTCATATTTTTTTCAAAAAACTTTTAAAAATACACACAGCTAGAATGCAGTTTACCATGCAGTTTCCAACTAATTTTTTTTAAAATCAATGATATTCGTTGTTTTGAAACTTTAGCCTTAAGGATTATGAATCCTTTTTTTTCTTCAAATCTTACTATCAAATGATTTTACTATAACAATTTGCCAGTCTTTCCATTGAGCAATAGGAAAATACAAAACACTTTTTGCCAAGAATTTTATAATAATGCATACTGCTTGTTTGCAGACAAAAAGCAGATTCCCAAGAAAAACTTACTTCGAAGCAATGATATAATTGCTTAACTTCCGCGAATTTTAACTCACGTTGAAAAGGTTCGAAATTTTAAACGTAAAGTTTTTCAAGTCAAGTTTTTTCGCAAAATGTATAATAATGCAATTTTCAAAGAAATAATTACTTTAAAGCAATGATATATTTCCACAACTTCTGCGAATTTTAAAAATAGTTGAAGTACAATAGGTTTTCAAGCCGAGGTTTTTCCGACAAAATTTTTAATAAATGCACACTGCTTGAATGCAGTGTACTGATTTGTACCAATTAGTTTCCAACAAATTTTGTCTTTACAGCAATGATATTAATTGCCTTCAGTTCGCAGATACTGTTGTAAAGTCTATTTAACCACTTTTTCCGTAGGTTTTCGTTGTATTTTTTTGTCTAAAATAGAATGCGCACTGCTATAATACACACTGCTTGGTAGTCTAACAAGCAGGTTTTAGCTTACAAAGTTACCCATTTTACTGTACTTAGCAGTAAAATTTTTGTGTCCATGATGAACTTCAAAATTTACGATGAAATGGATACTTTTACTTTTAAAATGCTTCATTCCAAACGTTTTGGAATATGGGATAAGTATTTTTTTAACTTTAGCTCTGCGCACTGCTTGAATGCAGTCAAACTGCGTGTGTTCTGCGAGAGGGAAGTAAAGCTGATAAACTAGTCAACCTTAGATATTTTTTTTTTAAAGCAAAGTACGGACACAACCGTAAAAGGAAAATCCCGGCTGCGGTAGGGAATTCCCCAATTTTAAACCCTCTCCCAACTGGTTACGGAACTATGTGCAGCTTTTCGTAAACTCTGGTGAATCTCTAGAATTCTGCAATATCTACATACTCATAAAGACAAAAGGACATAGATCAAAAACTTATTTTGGTATAAACTTCTTCTGTTTGTAATCTATGGCGATAAGAAGTACCCAATAGTTCTTTACACTCTTTTACCCATTTTCCCTTCTCTTTATCCTTTCCTCAATTAGGCATTACAATGGGCCGCAATGTTCTCTGGATGATCTCAGTTATAGTTAGAGCAACTTACTCAATCTAACCTAAGCTGTACTCTTGTAATCTCTAATAACCCATATACTCCATATTTATAGGGTATACAAAATAAAAAAACATATACAAACACAACGTTTATTACAGATGGCAACGGATTGTATACGCCAGAAAGCCACGTAACAAATTTGTCGAGCTCTATGTCTAGGCCTGCGTCTATGGCGACAAATGTTACCCGCTTGGTTGGAGGCAGGGGCTAGGAAAATTCCCCTAGGTATGCCCACGATATGGGGTTAAAGCACCGTTGAAATGCTTTCAACATTTTTCATATTCATAACAACAAACAAGGAGCAGCAAGGAAGACCAACTCCAACTTCGTCCGGGTGCAACAAACAAAAACAGAGAATATAAATAAAAGGCGTAAAGTCAAGACAAGTTCGAGCCGGCAAACAACTTGGTGAAGCACGGCGTCTCTAAGGGTGGCAACCCAACCCATACCAAATGACACCACCTGGAGTTAAGCTGTTGTCTGACTGCAGTACTTTGGATTTCCAAACATAACGCTGCACTGGCATGTGTCAACCCCTCAGAGCAGTCAGAGAGAGCGACTATGCCCCAAACTGTCAGAGGCGGCAACCAGTGAAAGGCCCGCTTTAGTCAGCGGCGACTTTCACAGCGAACGGGAATGGGAATGGGAATAGCGAATGTGGCCAGCACAAAACGCTCTTGGCCATATTTCTATGTCAAAGTCATTGGCGTCGTTGACGACGTTGTTCTGGTCAACGTAGAACAATAAGTAGCATTAAACGACACACGACCAAAGACCACGCTCAACATGCTCACCTTATCCCCTCGACCCCGCCGCATGCCATGTTCCCCACTCTACTCATGTCGCGCGCTAATCGATTTGATGCCAAAGCGTGCGCAGCAGCTCCAGCAATGCCAACGATCCAATCCATCGACTTTGGCCACACTCAACGCCACACGACCGACTCGACTCTGGCGCATTTGGTAGCGCCGCCAACAGTTCTGGCCATTTCTCTGGATAAGCTTTCTACTTGTGCTCAATGTTTGGACCTTGTCTTCCTCTTGGCTGTGTGTTATTTATGTCAGTGCTACTGCGGCCCGTTGGGAAACTTGGCCGTTAAACGTTCTTTTCTATCACCTCTGGATGACAGTAAACTATGGGGCTGTCAACAACCACCAAATGTCGAAACATTGCAACGAATGCTACTAATGTAAGGAAGCCTGAGCCAAAAATTTTATACATAAACGAGCATTAGACATTAAATTAATTATGGACAGCCGTGAAAACCATTAGGCAGAGCATTCATGCATCCCAGCGCCAAAAGAACCAAACCCCAAAGTCTTTTGGTAGTCGTCAGCACGGAAGCTTGGAAGCAACCACCCAAAAACCACACTGCTTTGAAAAGAAAATTAAATATTTTATGTGGTTTGTGGAAATTAAATTGTGTTAGATGGTGGATTTGTGGGGGTAAGCAAGGAATTTAGGTATCTTAGGAAAAACTCTGCCGTTTGGTGTTACTCTTAAACATAAATAAATTAGTTACGAACAAGCCCCAAAACTTCGCCAAGAAAATGTTTGCTTAATTGAGAATAATATTAGAGATTTCTAAGTTTCCAGACTTTTTCCACAAATGTACCTTGAGTTGGACTTTCTTCATATAAATAATTTTAGAAACTTGGTTTCTACTCGAATGAAATTAGAAACCTATTTAATCTGTACCAGCGCATTGCCATCCAGGATGGTTAAAGAGTGCCATAACTACCTCCAAACCCTGTCCGCCCGGAACAAAGTCGTGCTATGTTGGGTGCCTGGACACTCGGAGTGGATGGTAACACGATCGCTGACGATGTAGCACGACAGGGTGCCTCCACCCTGGCTACATCTTCTGCGCCGTTTTGTGGTATTGGTTGGTCCACGATCAAAACCATGATAAACTAATGGGCCGCAGGAGAACATACTGGTTTCTCCCTTCCGGGGTTCGTCGAGCAAAAGTGCTTGACAAACCTCTGGATGCGATCAAGACAAAAGGTCTTGGCAGAGCGGACCTAAAGCTCCGGGTAGCTTACCTATCTGGCCACAACACTGTTAGATATCATCTACAGAAAATTGGCCTATCGGACTCTTCAAAGTGCAGAGTGTCTAGAAGACGATGAAACCACCAGACACATTCTCAGTGACTGCCCAGCGCTGGTATGGGACAGAGCTTGTCAGAAAGGAACGGATTAGTCCCTTTCATCTCAGGTCAATACCAACATGAGACATACTGCTATTCATGAGAAAGCGGAAAGTCTTTTGTTTTAATCTTTGGGTATGGTACAAAAGACCTCCAAAAAGTGACTGAAGACGATTTCTGCAAAACTGTAAAGTTTTTTGTTATAGTCTGAAACCAAGGCTCTGGGGCAAAGGGATAAGGTTTATCGAAAATTAACGTAACTTCTCAAGATTTTTAAATATATCATTTCTTGTCTTATACTTTAAGAGAAGAGTAAAGTCTCAGGCGAGAAACAGTCGGGGCTGAAGGGTCACCCAACTCCTTAGTTTCTATCACTTGAATAGGTTAAAGAAAATATCCCAATTCGTCAAGAAATCCCTTAGGCACGGCTGAAGGGTCACCCAACTCCTTAGTTTCTATCACTTGAATTAAGGTTAAAGAAAAATTCCCAATTCGTCAAGAAATTCCTTAGGATACTAACTGGGTTTTATAACCGGGACGCTGCAGTTTCAGGTAAAAATTTAATAACATTCATATTGGGAATTCCAAATTATTAGGATTCGGAAAACTATGAAGGAAATCTCCCAACAGAAGCTTGCAAGGTGTGATGTTTTAGCGGGCATAGAATATCCATACAAGATGTCATACGACTAAAACCAGCCCACATCATTCAGCAGCGCAGTGTTCCAAAGAATAATAGCGTCTAAAACTTCTAATTGAATTCAAGGGCTTCTTCTATAGTTGTAGATTATAATATAATTTTATAACAATGATGCAACCAATTCTAACGTACGGATGTAAGACGTGGACTCTGAGAAAATCGGATAAAGGCCTCGGAGAGAGAAGAGAGAGAACAATTTGTAGGAAGAATTCTTATATAAATGTAATGAAAGATGATTTGGAAAAATTAAACGTCTAAGCTGGAATGATACTGCAATGGATAGAGATTATTGAAGAAATATTGTTAGAAAGGCTAAAGATGAATTATAGCTGTCGCTCCAAGGATGATGATGATAATATACAATAAATATTATGTTTGACATTTTGTTAACGTGTCTGTTTTGCCTCAATATAAATATTTTACAATGCATGGAAAATGAATCGATCATAAAATCTGTCAATAGAGGTTTTATTAGATCTCGGATTTAAGTTCAGCGACCCCAAGACCAAAATGTAAACAGATTCTGACCTAGAAACTTCAAAATCGATTTATTTTTTGGGCTTGGCTATTTTAATAATTCCACAAAATATTTTTTTCAACCAGTTGTTCGAAGCTGTGTTTATTCGTTTGTGGGGTTGTTGAATCCCATATCAATAAAATCATCAGACGTCAGGTGACTGAGATAGCCTCCAAAGTAATGTATGGTTTTGTTGGGGCTATTTACGTGTATTGGGATTTTGGGATCGCGGTTTTGGCTTCAGTGGCTCAAAATCCATTTGGGTAGACTTGTTTCATGGAAAGTGCATACCACAATTTTATCTAGGCCTGTGTTATAAAAGATTAATGCCATCCGCCAAGATGATTTCAACGGGGTAGACCTTAATCCGCTAGTTCGTTAATTACTAAACTTCAAACCAAATACTGTGAACTAGGCTTTCAACTAATATGAAAGCATATTTTATATTCTATCTATAAAGGATTTCGATAAATCGGCATTTAAACAAATCAATCTGAAATCTGTTTAATATAGTCAGATTTCTGAGATAATCTCCAAAAGTAATTTTTTTGAGGTTATGCAAAATCCCTGATGTGATGAGGTTTTTTTAAATCTCGGATTCGGGTTCATCGATGCCAGAAGTTTTTAGTAAACAGGGTTTGATCTAGAAACTTCAAAATCGAAAAAAATTGAAATAAATCGGCATTTACACAAATCAACCATGAGTCTGCTTAATATAGTCGGATTTCCGAGATAAACTCAAAAATGAATTTTTATGAGATTATGTGAAATCCCTGATGTGATGAGGTTTTTAAGATCTCCGATTCGGTTTCATCGACTCCAAAAGTTTTTAGTGAATAGAGTCTGACTAGAAACTTCAAAATCGAAAGAATAGAAATAAATCGGCATTTGAAAAATAAAGTTACTCTCATGCATAAGTCCGGACTGAAATTTGAAGAATATTTCGCATCGGTACATCCTTCGTGTCTCTATGAAAAAGAGAGCGCTGGTCCAATTTTTGTATGGTAGCTATATATTAAAGTGAACCAATTCTGATTAAACCTCACACAAATGTGTAGAATTTTGTGTATTTCTTAAAATATTGTGACCTAATTTATGTCAATTGTATTTAGTTTTAGCATAGACATTTGTGTAAAGTCTGATCGAAAATGGTCCAGTTTTTTAAAGCTACCATATAAAAATTTAACCACTTTTAGGCACAGCCCAAACAGGCACTCCTAGGCGGCACCTTGTAAAATGCATCTGGCACTGTGATACAAAGCGCCTAAAAAGTTGTATCAATAAAACGGAAGTTTTTTATATATGTCACTCTTAGAGGAAACTTTAAAAACAATTTGTATGCATTTATTTAAAACTATAAAATAAAGAACAACAAATACTTTAGTGAGCTCTACAACTTGTATCCTCACTCTATTAACAAAACTAACAACTCACAATTGCACAAATCTCAAGTGTTTTAGAGCAAGTTCTAGATTCACACACTCTATTTTAAGTGCTATTAGTAAAATCAACAAATTGTATTATAGAACAGTTCTCACAAGATATTCCTTTTACTTTGACCAACTACTACTCATATCTCTAAACGCTTTTCACTCTTCAGTAAATTGTTATTGCATTTCAAAAGCAAAATATCAATAACATTGACCAATTGACTTATATTTGACCAACTGATGCAATGCAAGCCAAAGTTCGCCTGAAAGTTCATTTGTGGCAAGTGGCATGCAACAAGAAGGAGGCAACAGCGGCAGCCTTTCTCGGAACAAACAAACAAACAAACTAAGATGCTCAATACAAATCTTGATGATGTTGCTGGATGCGATGCTGTAAACAAACTTCCGCCTCGATGCACTTCAGCACGTTCCAAGCTGACCCAAATAGCTGATAGCCATGCCGGCCTGGCCTGGCCAGAACAACTCATAAAACGAAGCACAGGAAACTTCTGCTACAAAAGAAACAAACAACAGAATAAGGCGCGTAAATCCCCAAGAAATAAAAAAGTGGAAAGAAATAGTAGTGTTGGAAAAAGTGCCAAAGACCAAAGACTGCTCCGGAGTTGGTCTGTGGTAAAAACTGCAATTACATGTTACTAAAGCAACAATTAAGTGGTTTGAATTACCGACGCTGTCGATGACAAATCAAACCGTTGCACAGTGGTCGAAATGGCAAAATTGTGGGGTAAAATTTAGGTAATTGCAAATTGCAGCAGATGGAGAAAGCGCCGAGTTGAAACAATCCAGCAGCAGTTGGATTAGCATAGGAGCCAAGGGGAACCAAATGGGCTGCACAATGGTCGAAATGACAATAATAAGTCAAAGGTCAAAAATGCGCAGCATGAGCAGTGAAACCAACTGGCCCGGAAAAACCAGGATGCAAAGTGGCTAGTTTTTGAAAGCACCGGCACAGAGTCCCGATGACTACCACCGGGTAGCCCGTATTTTCATAGTACTACCTAACATATAGCGTTGAATTGTAAAATTTTCTAAGAGAACATCCAATATTGTCTAAGCAAATATCATCATTAGACAAATACGATAAAAAATAAAAAGCAAGAGAAAAATATTCCCAAAATATCTATAAAACTGTAATCGTATTATACATTTTAATTCAAAATAAAATTTTTTTATTTTAAGTGGTCGATTTTTAGTGAAAGTGTTCCGGATTTAAGTACTTTTTTCAAAAGATGTCCCGGTTTCGCTCAAAATTGAGTTGGTCAAGTAAAACATTTCAGTTTCTGACGTAAAGGATTTAAAACCTTTCATCTGACTGGAATTTGCGACTTTCTCTATCAAATATTATGCAGTTGGGACAAGGAATTAAAGAGAGCATCTGAGGCCAGCTAAAGTGAGTCTATGAAAGTCTTTCCCACATAGTAGGGTTCCTAGTTTGTAGTAAGTGCCAATTTTCAACACCCTAAGTCGTCATGTGCTTCATTTTGCCATTTATCTACCTAGTAAAAGTATATGTATCTCTAATAATTACCACCATTCGGATTCACCTATAAGTTGTATGTACCTGTTTTCTTCGGTAAGAGTTCCCCAAATTGCACCTAACGACTGACAGAGTATACAGTCAATATTCTCAGGATTTTGAGACATTTGAGGTTATGACCCGAAAAACTGCGTTTTTTTCTATTGTTAAGGGTATACAATAAATGGTCTATATCTCTCCAGCTACATCATTTAGTACATAGGCTCGAATATTTTCCTTTAGCTTTTCACCAACTTAACCATATTTGATCTGAGTTGTTATAAATAGTTTAGTCCACATAGTAGCGACGTTTCCGCAGGACATCACCTACACTACTACAATAAAATATGTTGATGACTTTTTCGAATACACAAAGTATTGCTCGAGCTGACTTTCCTTTTCCGACCATAGTGCGCTGCCTGCCAACTGCAAACAGCAACTCCAGTCAAGGTGAATGGCAAAAGTCGAATGGCAAACGATGTGTTAGCCCTTTGGCCGTTCAGTTAGTTGGGGGCCCCACCTCATCGAACAGCGACATTGGCATGCCTTTACGCACAATGCGTCGCATAAAGTTAAGAGTAAGAGACCTTCCCGGCGGTGTCGAGTGACGTAGCCGCCAAATGCAACCGCAGCGCAGCCACATCACACCACACCACACAGCAGTCACAGCCTCAGGAATTCCTGCGCTGCTTCTACTCTCTCTCTTGGTCATCCAACTCGACAGCTTGATTATTATGAAATTATAGACGTGTCTGTAATTGTTGGTGTTGTCAAGACCTCATCAATGCTTTGTTGACAGTTATAAAAAAATTAAAAAATTGCGTATACGCAATGTGTGTCTTGTGTGTTTGTTTGTGTGCGCTGACTCGAGTGCACAATGCAATTCCGGAGCAATTATTAAGTCAAGTCTTTAATTAAATAGACTGCGAGTAGACTGACTGGAGAGCGGTTGGCTGCTGCTTGGACTTGTGTGTGGTTCCTTGTATGATGCACTCATTAGAAATGGGCGCAACGAAAAAGAAAAATATTGTTGCTCTAGATCTTGGCTTCGTATACGCCACTTAAGATCGAATCTTAAACAAAATGTATAATCAAGTTGAGGAATTTAAAAATTAATTTGAATTTTATTTGAAAATTGCATTTGCTGGCAGGTTTATTTTGTGGCTGGAAAGATGCTTTGGAGCTGAAAAGATGGCTAAATAAAACATCTTTGGCTTTTAAAAGCTGCGTGTTGATAAATTTCGCTTAATACGTATAAATCCGATTCACTGACTTTTTACGAAGTCAAGAGATCTTTATTTTTAAGATTTCGTAAAAAATTTTTCTTTAAGAAGATCGATAAATTACTTTTAAAATATGAAAAGCTGAAACTGCATTTTTGAAAGTCTCAAATACAAATTTGTTTTTCGGGCTTCCGAAAAGTTTTTAAGCATTTTAAAGTTTACGTAGCGGCTCTAAAACAATCAAACAAAACCAACTTTATATAAAATAACACGTACATTTCATCATCACTCAAATAACCCTCTGCTAGGTTCCGGGTCACTCACATGTCCCTGGTAACGAGACAGCGGACGAGTGTGAAAGGAACGGCTCAGCGCTGGCAGCTAACCTTGCGGTTATGGACATAAAAAGACCATTACAGGGCGTCGCGTCGCAAATCAGGGACGCAGCTTAGAGGAACTCTGGCGGACAAGAAAATGGCACATGGTGTCCAGTCGTCGCATCTCCCAAACACTCTGGCCGAGATATGATCCAAAGCGAACATCTGAACTGCTGCGCTTCCATAAAAACAGGACTAAGAAGATGGTAGGCGATTTAACGGGGCATTGCGCTTATATGGCTGAGAGATTGCACCTTCGCACCACGATTTCTGCCGCAGCTACAGAGATGAGGAAGAACTGTCGACGCTTCTTAGAAGACGAACCCAGTTTCTGGAAAAACCATTTTTTTCAGTCTAGCCGAAGTGCCTATAGCGGATCGGGCTACTTTCGTCGTATCCTTACATTGGTTCTGCGACATGAGAGACTGAGGCGATTAGGGATGTACAGTTTTTGATACGCCTCCAACAATCTCTGTCTTTCTACGATTCTTTTCCGCCCGGCGCTTCATTAGGCAACACAATGGAACTCATGATCTTTGGATGATCCCAGTCACTATCTGAGCTGCCTATACAACCGAACCTAAGCTTCCGTACATTTGGTTCCAAACACTTTTAGCAGCAGTACACGGAGTTTTGAACAATACAGCGAAACGAGTGTTAGCTCCCAAGATGTTGTTGGAAAAATATTAGCAGCTGTTTTGTTTTGATGTAACAGCCAGAACTAATATACAGTGACAATCTTTAAAAATCTAACAAAAAAACATTTTTTTGTTTGTCGCTCTAAAACTGATTAATTAGTAGATTTGAAAGTATTTCGGACTGCTGCGTACTGACCCATACAAAATGGCTTAGAAGGAAGCTTATATAAATAGACAAGTGTCAAATGAAAGAAGTAAAACAAAAATTTATCTGATATGAAAGTTAGAGAAAAAAACTCAATGGATTTCAATTTTCCTTCTCGCCAGTATACCCTTAGTGAGATATTTCAACATTTCAGAATAAAAAGCAAGCATCTGTTAAAGAAGCTGCATAAATGGAGTAAGAGATGATTTGGGCTAGATAAATGGAGTTAAAGATGATTTGAAAATATTAGACGTACTAAGCTGGAAAGAGAGGCTGGCGAAAATCCTTTAGCTGATCCCTCCAAGAGGGTGCCGGCCGGACAATGGACTGTGTACTGGCTCAAGCACCAGAGTCAGGTGCTCCTCCCTCAACGCTTGGGCCAATGCACGGTCTAGTTGACTCAACAGCGCAGCAGTATCCAAATTTCCAAGTCTGATGCTGCTACGTTGGCGCCTTGGACAGAGGTGCCTGGCAGCGGGTACAAAATGTGGTGGTTCTCAAGAACGAAATGCAACCAAACTGCTGCGTGCTGGAGTCCTCTAAGGAAACAACTCGGTCTGGGATGTTAGCCCAAAGGACGATGGAAAACGTGACTGCTACCCGATGCCAAATTGTGCCACGGTCCTACAGTCTTTGGAAACTCAGACTGCGAACTACAAGGGTAATGCAGGAAGTGAAGGGAGACAAAAGTCAAAGAGAATCTGGAGCCCCGCACCCCGCCTTAAACGCATCAAGACTGAAATATCTAGAAATACCCTGGCTGACCTCACTGGAAGAGACAGCCGACAGGGCACCTCAAAAGCTATCGGGGTTCGTCGAGCATACGCCGAGTATCCGACTAACGTGCATTATACACCAGCCGCATCCTCCGGTTACACTAAGGACTATGAAGTCTATGCGTGGCTCCCCCAGGGGTCAACCGGTGTAACCCAACATAACCTAAGTTGGAAAGAATTGGCAAAGGGTACAGAATATTGGAGAAATATTGTTCCAAAGGCCAAATCTGAATTATAGCCGTAGCGCCAAGGATGATGATGATCTATTAAACAAGCTTTGAATTTTATATACGTTTATCAAATTAAAATAGACTATGTAGATATAACAATAGGTTTTTGAACTGAAGTTCTAAAGAGTCATAATTTTCAGAAGTATTCACAGCTTTCAAAGGCTCATCCCGCGACACCAACACAAAGCCCGTTCCCATTCCCATTCTTATTCCCATCTGCTACAAACGTGCCTCAATAATGCTCCGCTCATAAGCTGCTCCAATTTAGATTGAGTGCAAGCAAAATTTCCAGCACCAATGTTGGACACCACCAACAACAACTGTTGGGTCTAATTTTCAGTTTCAGGTGTGAAAATTGCAATGCAAGCAAAAAAAAAAAAATACAATTTGCAGCTGTAATTTTGTGCTGAAGTGAGATAGCCACAAATGGCCAAGTATGAATACTATTTGCCGGCACTGTCTTTGTCTGTGAACTGATAAAAGGCAGTCAGTTGGGGCAACATTTGGGGCTCTCGTTGTATTTCGCATGAAAATTGGCGCGAAATGAAATTTAACAAGCTACGAGCTTGGATAATGTAGGCGGGTCTGGAAGGGGTCTATAAAATTTGTCAACTATTTGGAACGCTGCCATGGCTGAAAACTGTGACGGTGACTGTGACATGCAATTGTTATTGAGCAGGGCACAAAGAGCGGGAATCGTGGTCAAAGAGTGGGGTTTGAAGCCACCAAAAATAGTTCTTCCGTTAGGTTGCTGTCATAAGCAAAAATCTTTTTGTTTCTTTGAATTGTATACCCTCTCTCCATGACGTTAAGGGTATTGCAGATAGTTCGAGGAGTTATTTGTACCAGAACGTTCAGAGTCGATCGGAATTTTAAGTTTTTCACAATCACTTTATAACCTTCTTTCACAGCAAATAGTGGCACAGCTGCTTCTACTTTCGGTTACCTTCCTGACACATTCACATTCTTTTTCCTCATTACCATCCAACAAATCCAATCACTATACCCTACCTATCTATCTAAAACTATATCCCGTTGAAAAACTTTCCTTTTACCCAACTGGACGCAGCGTATCCATCCCATTGTCATTGGCTGACTCTGACACTCTCTGACATCGACTGATTCAAATTCGTATTATTTGCTGCTGTGTTCCAAATCACGTAGCCAAAGTCGCATCAAGTTCAAGCCCCGCAATAACCGCATGTAACTGTAAAAAGGGTGCCCACAAAAGGTAAAAACAACAACACCCTAACCGCCCCGCTCAGCCCGCTCCGACCACTCCACTCTGAAGATTAGAAATTTATGCGCACAGCTGGTTAAAGCAAGTAGTAGCTTTACCGTTCTCGTTGTTGTTATTGTAGTTGTTGGTTTTGGTTGGGAAAACTGACCGCAGCCATATTTGAGCTTGGAACGTGCTCTGTGCTCTGCTAGGAAGCTGCTACATCCGCAATAGCATCAAAGTCAGCATTAGCTTTGGCTGCTCCATCGCTGACTCTGGCCATTAAATCAAATAGTGAGTGCAGCACTGTTGTTCCAAGTTCCAAGAACTTGCCTACTACTTTGTTGTTTTTGTTGTATTTGCTTGTTGCCCACGAGTGCTCTTGACTTGGTATACTATAATTTGGCGCTGGCCTGCTCCATAAAGCCAACTGGAGGTTTGCCCTTTGCAATGCGCTGCTCCAATAAAATTTGTTGCGGCTACGTGCGTGGTGTGGCAAGCTAAGCAAATACCGCACATAGTTCTATATCAGTGTGACCAGCGCACATTGTTGCAGCTGCTTGCCCAGATTGGGCCAAGTGTTGGGAACACAACGACTCGAGATTCGAGACTTTTCAACTGTTCAACTATGTGTTCATAAAGCAAACACCGCACGACATATCACAGATCGTAAATTGCCAGCCAGTTCCCCTCAGGGAGTTACCAAACGTCTGACAAGGTGGCAAGGCGACAGACTGTGCGACACTTGCAAGCGTTGCCACTACGTCTGCAAGACGTCTGTCCCGAGTCCAAGGCGTCGGCGCTCAAATTATGCCACAAAGTGCCCAAGTGGCCAAATGAAATGTAGTAAAAACAAAAAAAAAAATT
The DNA here is from genome assembly GCA_037043745.1 of Chymomyza amoena. Lineage (NCBI taxonomy): Eukaryota > Metazoa > Arthropoda > Insecta > Diptera > Drosophilidae > Chymomyza > Chymomyza amoena. The sequence goes on from JBAMAX010002043.1 coordinate 230,210, forward strand.
CGACTGAAATCATATTGATTATTTTTTTCCATAGTCGGTTTGCATTGCCAAATTGCCTGCCGTGCTGCGCTTTTAAGATGCAATCCGAAATTTTTACTGCCTGCTGCACACGTGCGCCCAAAATCTGAAACGAGTTTTGGCTTCTGGCGCGGCTTTAACTGGCGCATGCTTTAATTTGCCAAACTACGACGCATATGCCAGATAAGAAAGAGTCTGTGGCAAGCTTTTGCTGAAGGACATTTGAAAAAGCTCTGCAGCAGAAAACTTACCTAATCTACCGTTATGGAAATTTGTCTTTCAACTTGTTTTTATTATTATGTTTAGTTTAGAGAGATGTCTTATCGCCAAAAATATAAAAAAGTTTGGTTCTCCGCACTTTTTTATTTCGTGTACTTGGAACAAGGTATGGTAGGGAGTTCAAAAGGAACGAAGCGAAGCTTCCTGGTATTTATTTTTTTTAGGAATAAATGCAAAAATGCCTGAGTAACAAATTTAGAATGCCAGAATAACCTAGAGAGCAATAAAAAAGAAGCTGTTTGTGAAAGTCTTTTGTTTGTTTTAAGAAAAGTTTTACGACGTAGTCAAGTTCCTGACTTGCTCATAAATTGCCATTTTTTAGTATTGTTGGACAGTTTGCCTATTTAACATTATAGATTTATGCTTAAGAAAGTGAATACCCGTGCCTAAATTTTTTTAAAACAAATAGTAGAGTAAAGGAAGTCTCAAAAAATAGGTTTATTGGTAAAAAATATTTAATGGATGAAACTTTCAGTAATCATTGTGGACCTTATTCTAAGTCCAATACCAAGTATTTGTATTTTTTGGTATGGGCGTGGAACAGCCAAAACAATACTTGTTTAAAATCCAAAGTTTGAAATGGAGTTTTCCGAAAAACTTTCAAATATATCTGAATTTTTACAAACATTTTTTATTAAAGTAATGGATATTCTCGTTTGCTGTACTAAATTGAAAGTCCAAAAATAATATTTTGCTAGAGACATCTGGATTTTATTTACTTTTAAAATATTACGATTGATGTTTCAATTGAATTTTGAAAACTGTAACAAAGTGGCAACACAATAATGTTTTTTGGAGTCAGTTATTTTATCAAAACTCGAGAAACTTTTGTTAAGCTTTTAACAGATTCTAAAAGCCATTAAAAATCGAGAATATTCTTATTTTTTTCTGAAAATATGGCTATGGACGCTATCTTTCCGAGAAACATTTCGATTTTCATCTTATTCCGTTTTAAAACATTAATGGCGAAAACTTTGGCAAAGTGGCAAAGCTGTAATATTTTTGGCAAGCTTTAATGTTATCCAAATTCTAGAAACTTTTTATGAACTTTTAAAAGTTCTTATAAGATTTCAAAAATCAAGAATATTATTGGGTTTTCTGGAAGTATGGCTATGGACGCTATCCTCCCTATACCCCATTCAGCGAACGTAACTTCTTGAAACTAGCAAAGATAAGTGGACATACATCCTTTTGAGATCTTATCTATTTAAGAACTAAACAGCACCACGATCGTCCTACAGTTACTGGTAAAGCTTAGGAATATTTGAAAATGGATTTGAATTGGATAAACTTTTGATGAACTTTTAAAAATCCCGTAAGATATCAAAAATCGAGAATATTTCTGTTTTTTCTAAAAATATGGCTATGGACACTATTCTACCGATGCCCCACTCTTCAAAGGTAAATAGTCGAATTTTGCAATTCTAATTGAACATATGAGATCTTATCTATTTAGAAACCGAATAGCGCCATAATCGTCGGCTACGGAATATTTCAAAATAGATCAGAAATCCTATGAATAAACCTTTTTCCTTGGCAAGACATATTTTGATTAAATAAAAATGCCGCATTTAGAGTTAGAGTAATTCTGAGTAGAGAAGATTCCATTATTATACCTACTATTTGGCGTGAAAAAGATGATTAGTCACCGCTTTAAAATTTGCATGCTCGATACCTTAAAATACTCCCAAAAAGCTAACGAATTCATATGGACATGTGCGTTCTTCTGCCCATCTGTATAAACGCATAGATTTAGGAGACTATAAAAGCAAGAATAAACAATCTTTACATTTGGACGCTATTTTTTTCTTGACCTTTTTCTACTACCAAATAATTTTAAAGCGCTATATTTTGTAAATTTCAAATCTAAAGTTTTAGTTTGTATTGTAAGATGTTTCAATTTATATCAAACATTATTATATTTATCTCTCGATTATGTAAAAGAGTTTTTCGCCGTTGACATTTATATATATATATAATATATATAATTCCCTGTTAGACCCCTTGGAGGAGGGGCTTAGGGGATCTCTATTAATAACTGTTCGAACAGAACAGGGACCTACAGTTTATAGCCGAATCCGAACGGCGGTGTCTTTTAATTAATAGAGACTTTCATGGCAAATAGCGTCTTTGAGGTAGCGATGCCAGTGCTAGGCAAATGCACCAGTGCTACTGCGGGGAATCGAACCACCGACCTTCGGTTTTAGAGGCGAGTACGCTACCACTTAAGCCACCGACGGCCACCGCCGTTGACATTTATATTTATAAAAGGATATATAGTTAGGATCGCAAAGCTATCGTAGGGAGGCGGGGGTTGGCGAGCGCAGAGAGTAGGGCAGAGCCCCCTAGTATATATATTTTTCTTTACTTTTAATTTAAACGATAAATAATTTCAGTTTCTGGTCAGGTTGGCTGTGGCTCTAGGCCATTTGCTAAAAAAGACTCGACAGCAATTAAGGAAATAATACAGACCGCGAATGCTATGAATGTCTACTGAAAGAGTTGTTCGAAAGGTTGTATTGAAACCGCTTGGAGGAAGAAGAAGAAACCGCCCAAGGAAGCGATGGCTGGAAGATGTAGAAGCCGATCTTCGAGAAATAGGAGTCCAACACTGGAGATATGTCGTTGTAGAGAGGGACAAATGGGGAGACTTGGCGACGGAAGCTTTGGTCCACTAAAGACAGTAAAGCTAAGGGTCTCAAAACTTAGTGTTGTAATGTCCATAGATCAAGTTTCGATTCCCAGTAGAGGCAATTAACATTTTTTTTTTAAATTTAATTACTTATAAAATGTTTTTGTTACCATACAAACCATATATGAAGATACTAAGTTAGTTTTCTAAAAGTTGTCCCTAGGAAGCTTTTAGGAAGCTTGTAAAGGGATGTTATAAAAAAATCGTGACGTAAAGATATAAGGTGTCACAACAAATTTATATTTACTTAGAATTTTCTTCCTATAAAAATAAATTTTTAGGTCAATTTGGATTTGCTAGGACTTTTAAGTGATTTTAAGCTTGAATATTTATAGTTATCACTTTTCCCTCTAGTCATGGTCAGTCAATAGTGAAGGTGAGTCTTCTCTAAATAACTTCTCCCAGTTTTTCATCCATTATAGCAAATTACGCAATGAAAAATGAATAACCAAACGAAAGTTTTCCTACTGGGGTCCCTCGAATCATTTTTTATTTTTACTGGGTTTTCATAATGATAAGCCAACAGCAATTAGACCTCTGATGAACAACATCGATGAAAAACTTTTTGGGACTTATGCAACCACTCCAATCAATTTCCAACAACTAAACGTTGAAATCCACTTTAAAAAACATTATGTTAATAATTGTACTTAAAACCGCCATAAAAATATAAATATTGTACTTAAATTTTATAGTTTATGTTAGTCACGTTGACCAAAAGACCATGTACGAAAGGCACAAACTTTGATATCTGTCCCACTAGCTGTTTGTATCTATAAGATTTTTAAAAAACAGCTTAAAATTTAACTACTCCAAGTCTCTATATTTTTTAGTGTTCAGCATTTTTTGTTATACGAATACCATAAAAAATTAGAAAAATAAAAGTATTCGTATTATTATGAAGCAGCGGAAAATATTTAAAAACTATTTCGTTATAGAACTTCTAGCTACTGTCAGCATGCTGCATATTGTTAGTTTAATGCAGCTTATAAAAAATTCTTTATAGTTTATTCCACTTCGCTCGCGTTGCATGCCTCATGACACATTTAATATGCCCACCAAAACAGAATACTTAAAAATGGAGCAAAAATGCAGAGCGAAAAAAATAACTGCGGCCTGTCCCAAAAGGCACAAACGAAAGGTAAAAGAAAAATCTTGACTCAAATGCCGCAAAATGTGGCAGAAAGAAAGGTTGTGGCGGCAAAAAGAAAAAAATATATGGAGATATGGAGCAGCTCTACAATAACAAGCGAACTAAAGTAGAAAATTGCATCTAAATATCTTTGGTCTTATATAGCTGGAAGGCGTCTAGTCTTGTTGTTCTGGGATGCACTTTTTTGCACTAAACTGGAGTTAGGAAAAAATAAGCAAGTTGAACGATTGAGTTATCTGAACTAGAATATACTCTATGACGTCACAAATTTTAATACTATGCACTCGTTTTTGAATATCTTTAAAACAAGGTAAAAAAATCGATCGATATGTAGTTGGTAGATCGGATATTTGAACTATAATATACTCTATGACGTCACTTATTTAAATAGTACTATACACTTGCCTTCGACTATCTTAAAAACATGATAAAAGCTATTTTAAAATTTTAGAACCCCTATCCTCTAAGTGACCATCCATAGTATATGCGAAGACCCCCCTCTCGCTCTCTCCTGTGGTCACGTAGTCAATCTTTAGTCCTAGAAATTAAAAAAAAAGGTGAAATTTGAAAATTTGCAAATCTAATAGTAAAAAGAGTTCTATTATTTCTAGAAAAAAATTAATTTCCCTAACGACTACTATTGACTACGGCTAAACCTACAATCTATGTGATCCATGTTTAAACAAGTTTTGTATTCCTCAAATGGTTTTATGCGTAGATAGCACAAAGGGCGAAAGGGGATCAATCCAGTCATTTGTTTTTGTTTTCGTATAAAAAATAAAATGGCGCAATAAAATTTATAGAGAAAAATAGGTTCCACGCAAACGAAAAAGGATATTTTTGGGAAAGCAAAAAAGAAGAGCGAATTAAAAACAAAGAAAAAAAAGTGGAGAGTTACATAAAAAAATATATATCTATATCCTTCCTACGAAAGCTTTCGGAACATAAAGATTGATAAAGGAACTTTGAAAAACTCAAGTCAAAATTGCATTTTCCGAAACCCAACTTATGGATTCCCTAAAAAAAAAACTTTGTATAATCGGTAACAAATCCAAGACAAAGATCCCTAACGGGTATTTATAAAACGAACAGAGACGAGTAAAGACTAAAGTCTCACTCTCGCACTATCAAAATTATGGAAAGTAAAGAAATATTATAATCCGAATATTCCGATGTGAATAAAACAGCCTGAATGCAGATTTTCAAGCAAGCCAGCAGGCAGCGAAGCCCCTTTTTTCGTAGAAACTATGTAAGATCTAAATCGTTTCCTCTAAAGTATTCCACGCAACATTTTAAAGCACTAAAACAAAATAACCTTTTACCAGAACGCAGACTTTCAAGCAAGCCAGTAGGTACCGCAGCCCCCTTTTATGTACAAACAATGTGGAATCTAATTCGTTTCCTCTAAGGTATTCCACGCAACATTTTAAGGCACTAATCCAAAATAACCTTTTATCAGAAGGCAAATTTTCAAGCAAGCCAGCAGTTAGCGCAGCCCCCTTTTTTTGTACACACCACGTGGAATCTACATCGTTTTCTCTAAAGTTTTCTACGCAACATTTTGAAGCACTAATCCAAAATAACATTTTATCAGAACGCAGGTTTTCACGCAAGCCAGCAGGTAGCGCAGCCCTTTATTTTTGTACCAACTATGGGGAATCTAACTCATTTCCTCTAAGGCATTGAACGCAACATTTTTAAGCACTAATTCCATATACCCTTTTACCAGAACCCAGATTTTCACGCAAGCCAGCAGGTAGCGAGTCCCCCTGTTTTTGTGCAAACTATGCGGAATCTAACTTGTTTCCTCTTTGGAATTCCACGCAACATTTTTAAACGCTAATCCTATATACCCTTTTACCCCTTGGGCGCAATGTATAGAGAAAAAAACTGCTGCCTAAGTCAATTTTGCAAGCAATGAACTCGAGACTTAGCTGGATGCTGTAGAGGATCCCCCCCTTCCCGAGCAGCGCTCTATTTTGCTAGTCTTTATTGCTGCCCTTGTTTTTGCATGGCTCGCGGGCTTTTTCGGCGTCAAAGTTTTCTTTAGAGCTGCAGCTAGGGCTGGCCACGCCTCAAATTGCAGCAGCAATGTCTAGATAGAAGTAGTACAAAAACAACAACAATAAAAAGCACCCTCTTTGGGAATGGACGAGAGAGAGGAGCAGAATAGTGGCAGCAGTCTTTAGTAGAATTCGTGCCACTTGGTGCATTGGCACTGTGATTAAATAGCTCAAGTGGCTGCAGCAGCACTTAAAATCCAAGCAAATGTTTGCCACACTAGGAATGGCATGGAACAGTGCAACATGCCACAATGCAACTCCTCCCTTGGCACACACACAAACACACACACGCTTGTGGCAATTCGTCAAATGGCATTGCATGCAACACTCGGAGAGAGACCATGGAGGCGCCCCATAGGCGGTCTTCCTGTTAGCATGCACACACACACACACACACACTGCTGTCCAATTGTCTATGCACACTTTGAGTGTTTTGTTGGTTCACAATAACCCACGCTTTTTGACACTCTTCCAAGTGCTTACTGGACGACATGCCAATGCCAGATATAATAGAAGTCCCGCTGGCATTTCGTTTGGATTGAGTCTTGACATGATTGCCCCTTGGACTTTGGATACTTACAACGAAATGAATTGCAATAGAAGCGTTTGGTATTTTGTAATCTTTTTTGTGTTATCTTACCTGGAAAGATAAAAAAGAAAATTGGATTAGATTTTTGTAACAACTTGGATTTTAATTTAAATTTTTAAACACTAACTAGTTTTTAATGCTCTTAAAAATTATACTTAAAAATTAATTTAATTTATTAAAGTTAACTTTTTACGAAAGTAAAACTCTGAGAAGTCGTATAACCGCTGAAGAATCCTAATATATTTATAATATTTTTTTTAGATATTTATTTATTGGCAATCAACCGATAAATTCAAAAGAGCTTAATCCAATATTGACAAAAAAATAAATCGATACACACTAAATATAACTCAGTGTGTGATAGGTTTATTTTTTAAATTTTATATTTAAGTCTTGCATTAAAGTTCTTTTCTATTATTTTTTTATTAATGATGCTACCGCATATAATTTGCAAATTAATATGATATACAATTTTTTGTTATCTCAATTTAAGTTAAAATATACTTGAAACAAGATTATATTTTACTTATTTCAAGAAGGTTTCGTCCTTATTTCTTAAGAAATAATAATCTTAATTCAAGCATTTCGGAGTTTCAATCGAAATACTGTGAGAGAGAATAATGTGAAATGGAAATTCCACATTTCAGGATTTTCGTTCCAAATCAAGTTTGGATTTAACAGTTTTAAGTACGCAATAGTTGATTTTTTTTACAATGCAGTTGATTAAAAAAAATAATTAAATATTAAGATAAAAGACAAATTAAAATAAAGACAAAAATGTGAAAAAAAATAATAATTTTATTTAGAAAGTAATGTAGTTACATGTGAATTCGTTTATTATGTAGAAATTAATATTTGAATTTATTTAAATTTTTTTGAATACATTTAAGTTAAATTTATTTACTAGTTTTAAAGGAGGTGTATTTTGGGGATTGATCCTAGCATTATGAAGAATATGAGTTATGTAGAAGGGTTCAGCTGGTTACTCAAAATTGTGCCTAACTATTTAAAACATTTTTTTTTCGAAAATTTCAGTTAGTTTTTTGTGACAGCTAGAGAACGTTTTTGAATCACTTTTTTTTAATCAAACTTGTCAATAGAGCTCCCTTAAAGTCTTCTAATTTTTTGTATCCAATACTTAAAAAAGAAATATAATAAGATAATTAAAATTTATTTTAATCTACCATAAGAAAATTGAAAAAAATTTTTAATTTTACTAGTCTTATTGGCTCCCTAGAAATTTTTTTACCCAACACGTTTTTAAAAAATTAATTCGTTAATCTCATTTTTTTTTTTGTATATAAGCAAATTTCATATTTTTTTATGTAACAAAATTTAATTTTTTTTGTTAAAATATGTCTTAAATATATAGTATGTTTTTGTGTATTTATGTGAAAAAAATGAATGTAAAACGTTTAATATTATTTTTTCTATCCAACACTTAAAAAAATAATAAAACTAAATTTTTTTTTAATCTAGCTTGTTCATAGGGCTCTCTAAACAATTTTTTATCCAACACTTCTGGTAAAAATAAATTAGAAAGTTTAAACATTTTTTTTTATATATTAGAAAATTTTATGTTTTTTTTATATATAAGAAAATTTCATACTTTGTGTGTGTACCTTAAATATTTTAATTTGCAACAATGTTCAAAAAAATAAATGGTCAATGTTATATTATTACAATAGAAAAAATGTATAAATACAATTTTATAACTAAACAAATTTTTCTAATTTAAAAATAAATTAATTTTTCATCATATAAAAATTTGATGAACATTGTAGACCAAAATTAAAAATGAACACAGCTTTACAATTGTTTTTTAATTAAGACAATATTTTTTTTTTGTTAACGAAAATATTGTCACCAAATTCGGCTGTCAACGTTTTTTTTTAATCTAAATGAAGAATATTTTAATTTCTGTGCTGGTGAAGAGTATTACAAAGTCGACGACTTTTAGGAGTTTTAATATATGGTATGTAAACTAATTTTAGATATTCTTTTAAATGCAATTTGTAAGATGAGAAGCGAAAGACGATTAATTTTAATTTGAGTCATGTTTTAAAATTTTGGCTTATGCCAAAAAATATTTTTAAATCTTAATTCAAGAATTTTGTGGTCTTAAATTTTAGTCATGTCAACAGAATTTAAATTCTTTCATTATTTTCATTTCAGTTTAAAAATTTCAAAGTTTTTTTTACAATTGTTTATATAAGAATAAGGCATTGCTTAAGAAAATTATTAATTTATTTTCAAAATTAATATTATTAATGTTTAAGAACTTTATTTGAAATTTTATTGTAAAGCGTATTCTTCAGGCGGACTTATTCTTTTTTTCTTATTTGTTTTCATGGGACCGTAATTTTTAAGTTTCAAAACATAACTGCTCAAAAAATATTCACCCCATTTGGGGTGTTCACTTTGTCGGGCATAAATACATAATAATCAAAGGGCAAAGTATTTAACAAAAACTTAGATTAAATAAATTAGTATTTATGACCAGCTTAGACGCTCGACTACAAATAGTAGGGCAGTTTTGCGCAGGGTGAAAATATTATTGTTATTCTTTATGTTGTTTCATTATATTATATAAATAAAAATATAGAATTTATTTTTTAGTGGTGATAGGCAACTGAAGAATCAAAAAATAAGCTTAAAGTATATTATTTTAAATATAATTAAAATTGTTATTTCATTGCAGTTGAAAACTGGGATAAAATATATATTTTCTCTGGTAAATATCGTAGACTTTATCTTTTAAGTTTTTAGAATGCATTTTTCTTATAAAAACTATTCTCAACAAAAGCAATATATGTACTTCATATAGCATGCTGCAAACAGCTGGTTGTTGGTCGGGTATTTCTGCCTTTATGCCACCTTGTTAGGGTTGCTTCACGTCGCTACTTGTGCATGCTTGCCTTTATACATTTATGCTCGACGTGGTGAATGCCCCAAGTATTAATGAATATGAAGTATAATGAATATTGAAAAAAGCAATGAGAATAATATAGAAATTTTTTCTTAAAAGAATTGGACAGAATATTAGCGCATATTTAAGGGGCACACCTAGTGTCCAGACAAATCCTAAAAAATCAGGTTTTTCCATTTTTGGGAATTAAAAAAAAAAACTAGTGAATCCATCTATTTAAAATTTTGAGGGTATATTTTATATGCAAGTTTCGAGACATACACAGTAAAATTTTTTTAATAAAATATTAAATATTTTTGAAATGACACGCGATCTCAGGTAGCCAATAACTATCTTACTTGCCGAGCGGCTACTCTTTTAAATGGCTGTAACTCAAAAACTATTTAAGATATCGATTTAAAATTTTAGTATGTTATTTTTTAAAGGTATAACTTCATCGAAATATGGAAAAAAAATTGATTTTTTGAAAATTTCCACACTAGGTGTGCTCCTTTAAGATAATCTTTCGAATAAGCTAGTGGATAACCTGATGGAAAATCAGTACAGGCCTTTCAAAACAAACACCGGTGTTAGTGCAAGGATGCCCCTTATCAACACTGCTATTCAACATAGTAGTTGGACGAGGTTATGAGAGATGTATGCAGTGTATAGGCGTGGGATTACGTGGAGTCTCACCCGTCATTTGGAAGACCTAGATTACGCGGACGACATTTGTCTTATTTCTCATAAGACAAGCGATATCCAAGCCGTGAATGATCTCGAGATCCTGGCCAGCAAAGTTGGACTCTCTTTAAACGCAACCAAGACCAAAGCGATGCGCCTCATCCACACCAGCTAAGGTAGCATAACCATCTGCGGGAACACTACACTGGCACCACAATTTCCACCGGAGAATTCCATAGAATCGTCTAAGGAAAGCGCGATCAGCGTTTGGACGCTTATTTCGCATATGGAGAAACCAGCAAATAAGCAGAAGAACAAAGCTGAGGATCTTCAATGCGAGCGTCAAATCCATCTTGTTGTACGGCAGCGAAACGTGGATGGGCCCACAAAGAATGATGTCGCGAAACTGCAGTCATTCGTCAACAAGTGCCTAAGGATTAAATGCGGGATATTCTGGCCCAACAGAATATCAAACGCGGAACTACGGCACTACACTAGTGAAGTTCCTATCTGTAACCAGATAAGGACACTCAAGTGGCGTTGGATTGGCCATGCCCTGAGAAAGGACCGCAGCAGCATCGTCAGGATGGCCTTAGAATGGAACCCACAAGGAAGCAGACGAGTAGGAAGGCCAAAGGCAACCTAGCGTCGTACAACACTCAACGAGTTGTCCTAACCCAACATCACGCTGGGACACAGCAAAGCAAACTGCGCCAAACAGAGTCCGGTGGAAGGTTCTAGATGACGCCCTAAGCTCCCTAGAGGAGTACTAAATGGAAAAAAAACCTGATGAAATAACTTTAAGCCCATGATAGAGAGACTCTATGTAGAAATGAGGAGTTCAGATATGCACAAAAAAAAAAAGAAACTAGTTGTGTCTCGGGTTCCAAGAACCTAAGTGATTCACTTAACAATGAACTTTCAAAACTTTTTGGATGAAAAGAGTAATGCAAAAAGTCGGATGATGCAGATACTAATAAATATGGGAAAGACTGCGTCGCCTAGGATCTAATATGCTCCCTACTAGTCATATAGCTACTCCGTTAATGCAATTTCAAAGATAAAAAAAAAATAAATAAAAAGTAAATAAAATGAGTTAATGAAAAAGAATCTTTCGAGTTAGTTGCGATGGTGAAAAAGTTAAGAAAGACATTTTTTCTCAAGGGCACAATTAAAATTGTTAGATTCTTATGTTTTGAATTGACGAGCTAATTTAAATCCGTTGTATTCCCAATTAATAGAAACCCATTCTTTGGTTACCTTAACTACAAAAGCTCAAATTCCTACATTTTATAAAATAAAGTTTCCCACAACTTAACGGTTAGCTATTCCCCAACTAAAATACATTAAAAAAAACTAACCACATATTATATAAAATATGTTTTTTTTTTTTAAATTAAAACTAATGTCTAGTAAGCAGTACAGTTATTAATAATTTCATATGTGAAGGCCTTGTGGATGGCTTTGTGGGTTATTACATTGTATTAGTTTTAAGTTTTTAATAGGCCTTAATGTCTGCCATCATCATATACATATATATATATACATATAATGTGTGTACATATGTAAAAGCCCAAAGGTTTTGCACTCACTGAGTGCTTCGCATCATAATTTATATAAATTTTTAAACAAATTGACGCAAACTAATGAAAATAATACAGACAGTCCATATGCAGAGTACTCTGTCCAAGCGTAAATGGTCTCAACCGGAAATGGTTCGTTGTTGTTTTAACTTTAGAAGAACTACAACAACAACAACAACAAAAATGGTTCAACTCTCGTGTTGGCGTCGTCGGAAATTGAAAATCAACCCAAGCCAACATCCAAAAAAAAAAATTTCATTTAAATGAGAAAAAATGTTTTGCAAAAAAAATTGTCACATTAAAAATTTAGTTTGTTAGGGCGAAAAGAGTGTTGTAAAGCGTTCGGGGGCATGGCGGGTTCACACTAAATGTAATTGAACTTGTGACGCTCAATTTACGCCCGCAGCAAACTAACAAACCCGCAACACAAAACAAACACAGATACATAATAGCATATGTACTATTATATATAGTATATACTCTTTGTATGTATTGTTTCCTATAGGAAGTGCTTTGTTGCACATTTGGCAAAATTCAGGCATGTAAAAGTCGCGCGCGTTTTAAATCGTCTGGCCACAGTTTGACAGTCATTGAACGTAATAGAATGGCTTTTGTTTCAATAGAAAATTAAAGCAATTATTGGAGACAGTGGTGTAGTAGGGGGAGATTACAATAATCACACCCACAAAAACGCAATGTTTACTACTAAATTATATATTAAATAATGTGCAATATACTATAATACAAAATTGCTATAACTAGGTTGACCCAGGATTATCTCAAATGGTGATCTGTTAAAACTTGCAGGCAAAGAAAACATACTCCTGGCTGGGTCAGGTACTAAGAAAACTATATGACTACATATGCCATGCTATCCTGGAGGGAATCCGTAGGTCAGTAGAAGACGTGGTAGACCAAAGTTTACTTGGAGGCACAACATCTTTAACGATATCGGCAAATCTTTTAATGAACTACAAAACTTAGCCTTAAAGAAACAAAATTGGAAATCCCCGATGGAATACAATTAGATTAATATAAAAACTAGGGGGCTCCGCTCTTGTTCGCTGCATAATCTGCACCCTACATTATTTATTATCATAATTTTCTATGTCGAAGGGAACTTTTACATGCTACGTTTGATAAATTGGGCGGCTTTCAGATAAAGAACAGAAAGATGCATTAATCCAACAAGACCTCGTTATTCCTGTTAACTAGGAGGTGAACGCATGTACCAGGAACAGTTCAGCTCTGCCAGCTAACCTTGCGGTTACGGATATAAAAGGCTCTTTCGGAGCTCAGGTGGAAAGAAAATGTGACACTTTGCCTGGTTGTTGCATCTACCGAGCACTCTGGTCACAATACGATCCAAAGCCAACATCTGAACTCTTGTGATTTTATGAAAAAAGCAACAGAATGGTGGAAGGAGTTAAAACAAGCCATTGGCTTAATGGCCGAAAGGTTGCACGCCCCCATCAGAACTTCTGCCACAGCTGCGGGGATGAGGAGCAGATACAAAGTATCCAATACCTGATGTGTGATTGCCCGGCTATTCTTAGGAAACGCCCCTAGTTTCTTTGAAGATCAGCAAATGTGCCCATAGTAAACCTCGCCCTTTGCATGGAAAGCTCAAAATTATTCTATACAAGGAGTGAGACTTAGGAGATTTTAGAAATGTCGATCATCTTCGAGTTTCGATCTTTTGAACAACCATTTGTTAATGAGTTCCGTATAAAGCAGACAGTTTGATATATATGATATGTGATATATGAAATTTTTTTTTCAGATGAATCTCTTCGTTTTCTGTATTATTTCCTTTTCGTTTCATTTTTTCTGTTTCTTTTTATTGGATGGTTTTTTCTTTTCTTTTCTTAACTTTTCCTGTTTTTTGTTCGTTTCTTTTCTATTTCTACTTCCTTTACTTTTTTTTTTGTTTGTCTCTTTTCTATTTCTACTTCCTTTTATTTTTTTTTTATTTTTCTTTTCACTTTGACCTGACGGGAAATTTTTACCACTTTTCTATGTATGTATATATTTTGTTTATTTATATATTTTTTTCGATTGCTCAGGAATATGTTTTTTGCTCTTTGTCCAAAATTATCCATGACAAGTTCCAAAACGATTGCACAAACTTCTTTAATATTATAAAGAGATACGACAGAGATAGAATGGTAGATCTGTATAGAAAAAAAACTTGAGAGCGTTTTTAAAATAATAACAGTTATTCTTCGTCGAATCGACGACGCACATTTTTAATATCATTTTTTTCCTGTTTTTGCTTTTTTTTTATGTTTATAATCGGGACAGCTATTAAATAGTGACTCGGCGTTGAACACTATAAGCAATTGTTTCTAGAAATTTCGTCGTCGATTCGACGAAGAAAAATTTTTGTGCGATTTTTAAAACGTGCTTACGATTTTGTTTAGAACATCTCTATAGGGCTCCTATATGAGGACATATGCCCCGGAGGAAATTATGCAAAATTATAAAATGTATAAAATTCAGAAGACAATTTCGAAAAGTTGCCAAAAAAATATGGAATCAATTGTTTTTGTATTTTATAAAAAGTGATTTTTTAATAGGGCCCGGATTCGAAAGGAATATCTCTGAAACCAGTTGTGAATTTTGACAAATTTAAATTTTATTTTAGCCAGGCATAACAATTCAATATGGTTAGATTTACATCACAAGGATATCTTCAAATCTTCGAGATTTATAATCAAAATCATTGTTCTTTTGTAAAAAGAGCTCCTCATACTATTTGTGAGCCGAATAATCTTCCAACAGAACGTGAAATTCGTCGTGTTATTAAACATGTTTGAACTCTTTTACAATGTTAAAAAAAGAGGTTCAAGAAAACTATTTCATATTATGAGGAATATAAAAGAACTAATAACATACAAGGAAAACATAGTTGTTTAAGGTAAGGGCTACTATAATTCTTGGAAATTTTTTCCCTTTAAAAAGTAAAAAATAATAAAAGAAACTAAATGTTAAAGTACCTAAGAATCTATCACCTTTAAAAAACTAAATTGAAATCACTGCATGCGTTCGGGAGTTATGATGCCATAGACAGACAGACAGACACGTCAAACTTACACCCCTCTTTTTGCGTCGGGGATTAATAAAAATCAAATCCCATTAAAAAGCTTTCAAAGCAATAAACATGTGATTTAAAACTAAGTCGCTTCCTCTGCCCAGCGCCACATGAAACTATCTACGTCACTGGCTTCGCATTTCCACGCTCAGTTCAGGCCCGTTTCTCCTTTTAACCTTTTCCCTTTGTAATTAAGCTTTTTATATGTTATGTTCCGCTTGGCTTTATAATTGCGACTGTTTTTCTTCTATATATAACAATATATAATGGAAATTACCGCGCCTCAGTTTGTTTATGCAACTTTCATTGTTACCCATTTACTATTATTATATATAATTTTCACAGTCAAGGTTATTGTATTTAGATATTTGTTTTTATATAAGCCTTGCATGACACGAGTTGTCTCATATTGATTACTCAAATAAAGTTAACAAATATTTTCTATGTTTTTTGGTTTTTGTAAATTCCATAAATTAGTCAAAATTAGCGAAGCGAACGCAAACAAAGCCGGTCTTTATTTTCAGCTTCAACCCAAATAAAATTAACACATAAGTACCAATAGAAATAAAAAAATTCACAATAGTCACAAGATTTCAACGAATTTCACAAAAATGTGGTTTTTATTTTAAAAAGTGTCGACAATGGCGTTGATAAAATTCCCCAGAGAAGTCAACGCGGTTTTTGTTGCAAATACTGCTCTTTGTGCAACTGATATCTATTCGTTGGCTGCATTTGGAGGCACAGCTTCCCGTCTCTCTGGGCGCCTCTTATCAAAACAACACTAAAATTCACAACTGTCAAATGGGAAACTGTAGCACTCTGGAGCTGGAGCTGGTTCCGCGACAGTGAGAAGTGCTCCAGCCAGCCAGATTGGGTTTGGGCCAGTCCATTTGTTTGTGCCGCACATTGCCATCCATTGCAACGCCTGGAGCCACGAAATCTTTTTGCATTTTAATTGAATTACTTTGGGCGGGGGTTGGTTGCATGTGGTGCAGGCAGGTGAGGGAGTTGTTGTTGTTTTTGTTGGCGTTTGGAGTCCAAACTCCTGCCATACAACACAGGAGTGTGTGAGAGGCCTGCAACATGTCCGCCTTTGGTTGCCATAAATTTGTAACTGTTTGCTGTACTTGACACATTTTGTAGTTGCAGTAAAGACTTTTTTGCTACAAAAAAAACGCGGAGATTTTGGGAGCTGACGGTAGGATACTCTACAAAAACATATTTTCCTACAAAGTTTTGCTCCTGAGAATAGAAGGACCACAAAAACATTTTCCCTGAATAAAATGAAAATGCCTTAAATTCCCTTTTTTTAATGGGAAATAAATACGCCCACTTCTGTTTAGGGAATTCCCCTTTCTAATTTATTTTCATAGCAGCACAAGGATTTGCTTCATATCATTTTATACACATTTTTTTCTGGAACGCATATACAATGGCAAACTGGAATAAGGTGTATTTACATTACTCATTAAGAATATTGCAAATTTCAAGTCAGTGAGCAAAACATTTTCGTTTTTCTCAAGAGCTACAATATTTGCAAAAAGAAAATTTTTAAGTCAAAAAATTTCTGACAAAATGTAGACAAATTATTGGCGAAACAAAAATTGATTATTCACTAAGACCTAATTATTATTAGCCGCACTTAAAAAAAAATAGACGCTTCCTTGCAGTAAAAACAAAATATGTTTGGATCAGACCAATTTCCAAAATTTCCCAATAGAGAGAACAAGAAAAGAACCAAGAATCTAAGTCGATTTGTAATATTGTGAAAAAATTAACAAGGCCGCCTTATAAGTCTTACTTCAAAAAAGGTTAAGGTAAAAAAGTAAATTTTCTGCGTGATAAAAAAAAACTAATAGATGAAAAAAAATATTACGAATTATATGGAAATAAAAGAATAAATTTGAATATTTGCAACAAAACCGATTATTGATGATCGAATTAATAATAAACTTCCTTTTTAAAAAACAAAGGTATGCACAATTATTAATTTAAATTCTCTTCGCGGCAAGAGTAAAAATACTTAAAATTAATAGAAGAAGCCTCATAAATTCGTATCAAAGTCCTTCTCAAAAAGTAAAATCAACTAATAACTACTAGACTCATAAAAAAACCCATATATTTTAATTTTTTTATGTTTAGCTTCTACCTGTAAAGGACTTTTAAAAAAAAATTGTATTTCCATTGTTAAAAAAAATATTTTTGCACTAATAATGACAGCCTAGCGATAAAATTTGCATCAAAATTTATTTATTTTTTTTGCAAAGTGTTTTGCCGGATGAGGTACTCGAAACTGTCCCTAGCTATTTAAAAAAAAAACATAATGTAAATAGATGCGTATGCAAAAACAATTTTTTTTGGAATTGTCAGGTTTAAGCTTCATTTAAAAGAAACGTGTTTTTCGTTTTTATTTGTTTGTAAATTATTGAATATTTTCGAAACAATATTTTTTAATCTAAGTTGGCTAGCCCTATTGCCCTATTAAGAAAATATTTATTACTTTATTTTTAAACCACCAGATTTTCTTAAAAAAAATATGATATTTTTTAAAAGTTGTTTCTTATATAGTCAATAAAAATTTTGTATTTAAACCTTTTTTATACGTTCTTTATTTAGATGTAAACATGAAAAAACATAAAAAAAATAAAACAAAATGATTTATTTTTTAAAAAATTTCAAAAACTGTAACAAATTTTTCTAATATAATATTTTATTTTCTATAAATAAAAAATAAATCATGTTTGTTTTAAAGATGAGAAACTTATTGATCTTGTAGGCAAAAAAATAGTTACAATGCTCAACAAACGATTTTTTAATTATTTGCGTCAAATCATACAATTTTATTAAAAGAAATTATTGAATCAATATAGGAAATTTTAAATTTTTTATTTGCATACATTCAATTATTGGATAACTATTTATTATGTGCAAATTTTCACAATAAACAGGAAATTTGCAGTAAAAGAAGTATAAATTTTTCTATTAAAAAGTTCTTATTTGCATACAAAGGATTATATTGAAAATTGTTGTATTTTTTTTTTTTTGCATAAAAAATAGATTTTTACACAATTTAATCAATAAACTAGATTTATCGCCTAAAATCCTCTCAAGCACACCACACCTGCTTTTTAAGAAATTGTATACATTGCATAAAACCGATTATTCACTTAAGTCACCTTGGGCTATGCAGAAAGCGCTGAGCCATTTTCTTAAGTAATATGGTAAACATTATTTTATATTAGACATTATTTGTAAAAAAAAGTCTATTTACAAGAAATTGCTTTTAAGCTAAATAAGCAGGGGAAGAATGTCCCGGGGGCTCAGATAGTACCTGGACAGGATTGCAAATCTTACCAACAGCGTATTGCCAATTTTAGTAGAAAGGCAAGAAAAATATTCTTGCATTATGAATATTGCCTGCAGGAACTTTAGAAAAAATGTTGATCTGTCAAGAAGGCTTATGTTGGCGGCGGAATGCTAAGTCTAGAAAGGGTATACGAAGAATATTCCCAGTATGCCTTATGAAGAAAAACCTGTATTTATTTATAGCTATGTAATACCTTGTCTATTGTGAACTTTAACTTAAAATATTAAACTTATGTAAATAACACTGTCTAACAGTGAAAAAGAACTTTTCAAGTGACCTAGTGTACGTTGTAGGTCTTGACGAGTAGATCACGATAGTGTTTTTCAAAATTGTCTAACACCCCCAAAATCGGAAGTTATCGCTTAAAATCCGTTTTTCGGGTACTGCGATCACTCCCACTATCACAACGTCGCCATTTTTCAACCGATTTTCGATTGCTTTACGGTTTTGGAAAGAAGAAGATTCAAGCTTTAAGATGATATACATTTGTTTATACTTCATACAAAGCAACTACGAGATTTTTTAAAAGTTATCTAAGATTTACACTTTTTTTTTTCGATTTTCACAATTTGAAGTCATTTTTATATAACATTTTGTTAAAACACCTTTACTTTTTTTTATTTAATCTTAAAGAAATATTAATTCCGAGTAAGAAAAGTCACGGTTTATTAAAATCGGTCGATAAATGCTTAAGTTACGACGCTTATTGTAAACAAGAAAATTCAATTTTCATCGACAAAAAAAATGTTTTAGATGGATAATTCGTTTGTTCATGAAGATATCGTAACCAAATTTGGTAAAATGCTTAAGAACAATAAAAAACTTACAAGTGCCAAATTTGGTCGCAATATTTTAAAAAACAAAC
Organism: Chymomyza amoena; assembly: GCA_037043745.1. Classification (NCBI taxonomy): domain Eukaryota; kingdom Metazoa; phylum Arthropoda; class Insecta; order Diptera; family Drosophilidae; genus Chymomyza; species Chymomyza amoena. The sequence goes on from JBAMAX010002043.1 coordinate 249,505, forward strand.
GAAATACAACAAATTTTGTTAAAAAATCGATTTTTTTTACCGATAATTCCTATGGGAGCTATATGATATAGTCTACCGATTTTGTTGAAATTTGGCACATTGCCTAAGTGCTCTAAAAAATTTCAAAACGCCAAATTTTAACAAAATCGGTTGACTATATCATATAGCTCCCATAGGAATTATCGGTCAAAAAATCGATTTTTTAACAAAATTTGTTGTATTTCGTTTGTTTTTTAAAATATTGCGACCAAATTTGGCACTTGTAAGTTTTTTATTGTTCTTAAGCATTTTACCAAATTTGGTTACGATATCTTCATGAACAAACGAATTATCCATCTAAAACATTTTTTTTTTGTCGATGAAAATTGAATTTTCTTGTTTACAATAAGCGTCGTAACTTAAGCATTTATCGACCGATTTTAATAAACCAAATTTTTCTTACTCGGAATTAAAATTTCTTTAAGATTAAATGTAAAAAAGTAAAGGTGTTTTAACAAAATGTTATATAAAAATGACTTCAAAGTGTGAAAATCGAAAAAAAAAGTGTAAATCTTAGATAACTTTTAAAAATCTCGTAGTTGCTTTGTATGAAGTATAAACAAATGTATATCATCTTAAAGCTTGAATCTTCTTCTTTCCAAAACCGTAAAGCAATCGAAAATCGGTTGAAAAATGGCGAAGTTGTGATAGTGGGAGTGATCGCAGTACCCGAAAAACGGATTATAAGCGATAACTTCCGATTTTGGGGGTGTTAGACAATTTTGAAAAACACTATCGTGATCTACTCGTCAAGACCTACAACGTACACTAGGTCACTTGAAAAGTTCTTTGATTTTTTCAATTCTGTAGGACAGTGTAATTAATAATAGGTAATAAAATTTGATTTCTAGAAAATAATTGTCAAAATTTTACTGGGTTAATGAAATCTGATTTCTTTTATAAAAAAAAATATTATTTAAATTTAAGTTTTAAAAAAAAAATATTTGGAAAATTTTACTGGGTTTGAATGAAGCTTCCGATTTCTTTTGATTGTAATAATATATAACTTAAATAAATAATTAATTACAGGTAATGAAATTTGTAGTAGTATAAATAAATAAATAAATAAATTAAATTTTATAAAAAAAATTTAATATTTAAATTTAAGTTCTTAAAAAAAAATAATATTGGGAAAATTTGTCTGGGTTTGAAAGAAGCTTTCGATTTCTACTGTTTGTAATAATATATAACTTAAATAAATAATTAATTACAGGTAATGAAATTTGATTTCGTTTATAAAAAAAAAATAATATTTAATTTTAAGTTCTTAAAATAAAAATAATATTGGGAAAATTTTACTGGATTTGAAATAAGCTTCCAATTGCGACTTTTTTTAAAGACTTGATGTACTCTATACAAAATTGTGCTCAAGCGTAGTCACAATCTAAAACACTTTGTACATCTTACTCAAACCAACACACCCTACTTTAGTTAGGGTTTTTAATGCATAAATATTTGTGTAGGTGTTAGCCGCAAATTGCCAAAGCGAGCGACATAGAGAGCAGAGACAGATAGAGAGAGAGAGATCTAAAAGCACATAAAATATGTGCTTGTGTCTGTAAACATGTAAATGCAAATAACAACTTAAAAACTAAATAAATAGTAATTAAATATATAAATATACAATATAAATAAAACCACCACCAACCTTATACCAATAGACAACCTAAATGGTTTTTGTGTTAAACCAAATCCGGGAGTTGGTCCAAGCCAAAGTGCAATCGTTAATTAGAGTTAAGCACGCGTTTTATATATAACATATAGTCATTATATATAATGTATTTTATCAGGCGATAAGAATTATGGTTATGCATGTAATACATTTTCATTTAAAACATTGCATAGTTAGTTACACAATTTAAGGCAAAAAATGGCGCCGACAAATTAAAAGTTGCGCATACGCCACGTGTTGAAGCGTTTTAATTAAAGACGCGTTTTAAACAATTTAACGCGTTTCGCGCGCGTTTTTTTGTAACGCAGGATGTTTGGCACACGTTTTGTTGTTATCGTTATCGTTTTTGTTGTTGTTGTGAATTGTGTTTGTTATCGTTATTGTTGTTGTTGTTAGTTTGCATGGCACGTGCCATTAAAAATTGTATATTTAATTAAATGAAAAGTGACAGCAGCAGCAGCGGCAGCGGAAAAACGCCAAAAAAAAAAAAAACGTAAAGCAAAAAACATTTTAATTAATATAAAAGTAAAGGAATAAAAGAAAAACATAAACTTGTATGTTTGTTTATTAACATTTGCGGCCATGTTGCATGTCGCTCTTAACTGTACACATAACACATATTTACCATTTACATTACATTTTTATGCATTTATACATATTTACTTTACTACACTTTATACAACACGCATACGCCCCCAGGTACATACAATATATAATATATATTTACTTTTTTTTATGCATGATAATTTCAATGTTTGGTTGAAAATTTGTTTTTCATATTTTTTTGTGGTTAATGAAGGCTATTGAAAAAGTTTTGATACTTGAATATGTACAAAGACAGATGTATGTAATACATGGGAATTATATTATATATTTACATAATGTATGTATGTGGAAGTTTCTTTTGAAAAAAAAGCAATCAATTTTGCGCTCAAAGCCAGTTTTGGTCAGTCAGAAATGTCTTTTGGCCAAATTTTAAGTCAATTGAAAATTGGCAGTGTGCCATTTAATTGGTAACATATAAAGGAATTTTAAAGCAAGATTTAGTTATTGATATGTTGGACTTTAAAAGTAAGCCTTTTAAGTTTTTAAGGTATCGTATAGGGTAGATATATAGTCAGCAAGAGAGTTACTTCAAACATTTTTTTTCTAAACAGAAAAAGAATGGGATATAAGAGATGTTTTTTTTTTAATTGAGTCCGAATTTCCGAAATGGATCAAAAGTGTGCTTAAAAATTGGACTTGGTGTTCGCATGTCAGAGATCATTTTCGAATAATAAGTGATACGAAATTATCTATCTAAAAAAAAAAATATTTGGGATCATTACAATAATTTTTGTATTATTTTTTTTCGCCTGAAATCCGTTCGCGCTAAAAAAAAACACCCTATATTAGAAAGTTAGAAGGCCCTAAGACAAATTGTTTACTTAGGTTCAAAAAGGCAGAAAAATTACAAAACTTAGTCGATATGTGAATATTCAATATCGATCATAGCTTCTCGATATATAAACAGCCAATAACATAATCGGGATCTTCATCCATTTTCCGCCTATATATAGTACATTACATTAATTTTTCTATGTTTTATTTACTTTTGAAATCCGGACGCCCTCAAAATTGCATCTTTTTATTAGAAAAACTTCAGACATATTGTTTTAGCTGCCTTTTTAAACATAAAAGTCTGAAATCATTTTTGTTGTTCTACTAATAGTTTGTAAATATCTCAAAAGCCGTGGAGTTTTTCGATAATATTATATATTACATTTGTTAAGTAATTGAATTATCTACCAAATGAATCCTCAATCGCTTTTTTACGATAAACAGACTGTGAGCAATCGACCAAATTGTTGCTCATAAGCGCCAATCTGCTCCTACGCTGCGCATAAGCTTGGCATCACTAAGCAGTGCATCAAAGCAAGCAGTTGTATGCTTTGTCTACTGCAGCGAACTGCTTGCTTGGTTTACTGCTTTACGCTTATCTGCATGTTCTATGTAAAATTAAAATTTTCTTTTGTTAGCTGATCTTATTTTATTTTCGATTGCTGTAAAACTATTATTCGTAGAGAAGTGATAGAGGACTCATTTTGTAGATCATTTCAATTACTATAAAAACATGTTCAAGTAAAGTTTCCTGAAATCTAGTTGTTTTGAGATATTTTAAAAATTTCCGTTAATTTCAGTAAAAATATAAATCTCACAATACCCGTAACTATTACTATTATTGTTGTTACAGAAATATTTTCTTACAATCACGATGGTCGGGATACCCATCCATTTCCATCCTATATAGAATAATAACGAAGAGTTTCATCAGAGAAAGAAATACTTAATAGATAAAACTTTCAGGAATCTTTAGGGACCTTGTTCTAGGTCTAAAACTGAGTTTTTGTATTTGCGGGTAGGGAACCCCCTGTCAATATATGTTAGTACCTCTGGCGGCTTACCGTGGGTGGTTTTCGGGTCCGGACCCCCCAAAAGTTTTTAAAAGACTTCTACGAGCTCAGATTTCCATACTTTTCGAAGTGCAGAATCCCCCAAGACCAAATCCTAGATCCGCAGATAGTGATTTATGATGATTTATTTATTTTTATTAAGCATAGAGTCAAGTTTTAAATTCTTGTTAATAAAATTATCTACAGACAAGACTTAAGCCAAGGTTGTAGCTTATTTGGTTTACGCACAATGCATGTTTAAATTTAAAAGTGGGAAATCGTTTTTGATGTTCTCCTAACAATTTGGAAATATCTCAAAAATAAATAGATTTTTTCGATAAATTTACACATAATATTTGTTAAAGTCCTTGAAATTATCTACAAAATGAGTTCTCCATCGCATTTCTACGATAAACAGATTGCGAGCAATCGAACAAAAAAGTTGCGCTTTTACGCTGTCTATGTGCTTGGTATCAAAGCAAGCAGTTCCCTGTTTTGTCTACTGGTTAACGCTGATCTGCTTGTTCTTCGAATTCAGCTGTCGAAAGTCCATAAGTTAAAATGTTGCAGTCTCATAATCTTTAAACTAATTTGAGATCCATTCATTCAGCGAATTCCGCTAGTCGCTCACTATATTGCCAGCCTTGCTAAATATGCACTCGATTTCTGTGGATGTTACAGGAATACAGAGTGATTTTTCGATAATTGAAGTAAAAATATGATCGGGAAAAAATAAAAATTATCGATGATAATTTGTGGCACTGATGAAATGACATGACGATACGTCGTACATACTTCCCGTTTTAATTGTTAAATCGTACAATTATTGAACATTTTTATCTCGACGAAATTTAAAATGGCGGCTGAAAAAATGCTTTTGTATTAGTGGTCCTTGCTTAAGAATACCAATATAATTCATTCAATTCATGTATATCGTTATTATAAGCCATACAAAAAATTATATCCTTTCAGAACAGGCTTTAATTTAAGGAAATCGGAACAATAGATCAAGACCTGTGCTTGAAATTCTGATGATGAATATTTCTCGGGTTTTATCTCATGTTTATAAAGCAAATATGTGAGCAGGGTTCTGACAATAAGTTATAAGCTCAAAGTCAATCCTGACAACTGTGCTCGCAGTGACAGGTCCCCTAACCTGGAGAGCATACGGCTTTTGCAGCAGCTCATTCAGAGTACGGACACATTCAAAACGTATAGCTCTTCGCTATAATGCTCCTCGAAGACCTTACCAGCACGGGTGGCCCTATCAGTAGCTATTAAGCCCCCTCACCACAACAAGGTAACGATTCCCGAGATGGGATGCGTTCAAGACTCTTTATTTCTATAAATTCGATTGCGTCGAAAAATCCTTTCGTACACATATTCCACGAATATGTAGCCAAGTTTGAAAGAACCTCCCCTTAAGTATTTTTATGTCTATAAACGTCTTTTTTGAGCCTTCGCTTATCATCTCACAATTTATTTCAATTGTTCTACAGCTGGATTAGAAATCTAAAATAAATCACTGTGCCCTAATTATTATTCAGCAATTTTTCTTTGCACAAACTTCCTTGCTTTACTCCAACTCAAGTCCTACAGGAACTAAAGTGACAGAGCAGGAACTGTCTAACTAATTGCGTGAAACTTTCTTAAGCCCTTGCCAAGCAGTTCAGTACAGTACAACCCGGCAGCAGCTTCTTAAGTCTTATCATCAAATTCATCTTTATTGTTTCTTACGATATAAGTGAATGTGAAAGGGAATAGAATGGAAAGCCATCCTAATGCTAAGTAGGCGAATGTAAGGCAGTAAGCTTCCTAGGAGCGTGAGGCACAGTGGCACAAATGCTATTTGAATAATGTGTCTTGAGTGCGCGTAGGGGCGAGAGAGTGTCGTGGGGGGGTTATGGCAAGTAAAGTTGACATACAAATTAACGGTTCAATAGACACTGTTCACATACTACATAATAAATATATATATACTCGTACATACACAGAGAAACACTTGCTGTACATATAAGTAAGACTTTTGTATCTCAACTGGGTCTTTGTGCCACTTGAGTCTCCGCCGCTCCGCCCTGCCCGCCTGCCTGCTACCAACTGCCTAATACTCGACGCAAACTTAAAATCTTCCATGTGGCAGGGAGGGATAGGAATCTGGGGGATTCGGGGGGTTCTGGGCTGGCTGCCTGACTGTTCTGGGCACACAGAAATGATGTCGTGCGTGCGCAAACTATGCAACGTCATTAAATCTAACGACCAACTCAAGGCCTGACTGAGCCTTGTGAGTATGCAAAATGTCTACATTTAAAACATTTCCAACTGGAGCATTTCTAGCTTTTTGTCTCTTGTCGTTTTTCCCAGATAGCAAATCTCTCAAAATGGCTGCCACGAAGAAAACTTGAAAACAACAGACTGAACAGCACAGCACATTTGCTTACTTAATTGTTTGACAATTTCTAGAAAACATTTCCAGCATAATTTATGCCTCTGAGCCAATTACAAAGCAATTTCTCGAAACAGCTGATTTACGATTTAATTTAAAATCACAAAATACATATTTCAAATGTTTAAAGTATCTGCATTCTTGTGGCGCCTTAGAAAAGAATAACTTGAATAATAAATGAGCTATAATGGTAATTCTAAAAACAAACCCATTTATAGTTTGCTATTCTTAATGTGAAACATAAATCTTGAGGAACAGTGTTAAACAAATCAATAGGGAAATATTTGAGGAAAAATTCAAATGATTTTAAGAAAATATTTCTGTCCAATTTATGAGACTTATATTATACTAGTGGGTCCAGCAGACGTTGTCCTACCCACACTTTATGAATAATCTTAAAGTGTATAAACATCGTTAGATTCATTAGTTAGCGTATCTAGACAATCATAAGATTTTTGGATTAGTTGATTTTCTTGACTCTCCAAAAAGCCGTATGGACGAACTTAAGTATTTTTGAGAGAGCTCGCATCTCTAATAAATTCATGCCCCCTTTGCGACTACGCTTCTGTCTGCAATTAATGTCCTATACCCGATGTTGAACAATTTTCTACTATGCTCTATTCACGATATTCACAAACCAAAAAAAAACGTATATCTCAGGAACCAATAGACACAAAAACAGTTTAAAACCTCCGTATTGACAACTTCTGACCCACACTAAAATCAGATTTGAAATTCATCGACGCGTTCATGAGAACACCCGTAACACGTAACACATAAGTATCTTCTGATATCTAAAATTCTCGTGTCACAATGCTAGTTACCATACCCCTCCGAAACGGCTGGACCGATTTTCATGAAATTTTTTTTACTTTACTCTGGACAGATTTCTCTGGACCCCCCCTTACCAAAATCCTGGATCCGCCCCTGATATGACCATACTTAAAGAATGCATATTTGATATTTTTGTAGAAGAAAATTTAATTTTTTTGGAAGACGTTTGATATTCTGATATTAATTTCATATTAAAAATAACGTGTGAGTGTGTAATTCTCCATCTTAATTTCTTTCCTTTTGTACAAGTCTTTATACTACACCAATGCATCGTTTACAAATATGCTTATAAGCTTAAAACTCAAGCGATTAATTTGACGTGCATTTCTCACTAGAGATTTGGTCATTCGCCTTTGGCGTCTTTTAATTTCTTGCAACATTAGCTTCCATTCCAATTGAATACGCTTTAGGAAGGCATATCAGCTAATCATTTATCAGGTCACAAAATGCTCTTCCTGGTTAGACTGATATCGATTGCATTGACAATATCCACAAGCTTTGGATTCCAATGTGAATAATGAATATAGATATAAACTCAAATCTTAGGCAGAATGTAGAGATGGTCATGTTCCCTTGGGGGTGCCTAACTTAATTTAATGTGACGTCACATAGCCTATAACCAGCGGTAGATAAGCACGCTTCCCAAGATAACTCGTGTGTAGAATCACTAAAGGTTGTTTAGTAGCTATGAGGAAACAGATAAACCTACATGACATAAATATCGCCCTGGCTGGCTAAAAAAAGTTAATTGGTTTAACCCACTTCCCCAGATCTTGATTAAAAGAATTGAGTATTTAAATGAGTCCAATCTAAATTATGTTCTTCTTGCATATTAGTGTTACCAACTGGAGAAGACGGGAGCAAAACAAGGGCATATGGTGGGCAAATCGTGAATCGCGCTGTAACCAAATAGGAATGTCTAACGCCAAATAAAAAAATTTAAATCGGGGCTGTTGCGAATTTCGAATCATTAGATCAGTTGGCAGTGATCTAAATGACACTGAACTGTATTCAGAGATTTATAAAATTGATCGAAATGAAATGAATACAGTTTAGAGAATTATACAATTGATCTTAAGTGAATATTTTTGAATTAACTTCCAATCCAATTTTCCAATTCCATTTCAACTTATGCAATGAAATACAAAATTATATTCGTTCTTCATAATTGGTACCTAAGTTTGTTGCACTTAAATTAATCCTTTGAGGATTGATCTTAGGGTATCCCAACTTTGTAGCATTGAAGCATATTTTCCAGTTTTGCTTTATTTTTCTAGAGCACAGTCTCAAAGCAGACCAAAACAAAAACAAAGCCCAACTTAAGCTTAGGTTTCAGTTCAAGCCATAAATGATAAGCCGCTCGAGTTGAGAATTACAAGCAAAACAACTTATGGCTTGAAGCTAAGTAGCAGCTACAGATCTGGCCATAGAGAGCGGGGAGACGCCTACCCAAAATTCACTCACTAGAAGGCGATTAATTTGATTAGCGGCAGCGGCAAGTGGCGGAAGTACAGTAAACAATGCTGCCGGCGGCCCACACGCGGCGCATGCGCGTCGACTGTCAATGCGTTAAAACAACAACTTAGAAGCAGGAGCGGATTGAGGGCACAAAATCGAAAAGGGGGCCAATCATTTCATTCATCATTCATTTGCTCGGTGACTTCTGACCCAACAAACTGAACATGCGTAAAAAAGTCATAAATTTTGTGGAGCCCTTTCGGCGCCCATTTGACTTCCCCTAAATCCGCCCCTGGCAAAGCGCAACAAAAACTCGTAAGTAGAGCAGATATAAAAACAAAGAGCAAATGATTGGAGTGTGTGACTGTTTGACGCTTTGTCTCTGCGGCTGACGCTGATGGATTGATTGATGGTGTGAACTTTAATTGAAGTTTGCCCAAGTGGCAATACGCCGGGGCAATTGGACGTAAATGGGGGATGGGGCAACAGAGAGGGACATGCATGCACGAGTAAATATTTGTTTTTTGCTTTGCCCAATGACTTCACATTAGGCGGTTTTTTTTCTCCTAAAAATAGCTTTAAGGAATAACGACCGATTGTGGAATACTCTTAATATAAATAAATCGCATATGCTTTAAACTGCTTGAATGCAATCTAACAAGCAGTTTGCAATCGTCACAATTTAAAATTTTTTCTCAAAACTATATAAAATAAAATTGAAAAACGAGTGATTGTGGAATTCTTTGACTCCTCGAAAAGAAAATCCCATAACATAAGGTGTTTTTTGTCTTAAAAATAGCTTTACAAACGACCGATTGTGAAATTTTCCAAGTCCCGGAAAAACTAAGTCTCACATGATTTTAACTGCTTGAATGCAATTTAACAAGCAGTTTCCATTTTACACACTTTCACATTAGGCTGTGTTGTTTATCTTAAAAATAACTGCTACGAAAAACGCCCAATTGCGGAATACTCCAGAGTCCCTGGAAAAAATATTGCCAAACTGCTTGGATCTGCTCGAACTGCATTTTAACAAGCAGTTCAGATTTGACAAAAATATATTATTTGCAAAATTTTGTATTTAAAAAATAAATTCCGTTGCTCCGAACGGCTTAAAAGCAACCGTTCAATTTGTAATTAAATTAAAAAGTAAATTCCATACTTGTTCTTGATCGTCCAAATTTGGGTATAAAGGAAGAGGGAGAGAAAACGACAATGGTTATTTTTGAACACTTTGGTGTCACTAACTTTACGCTTTCCGATTTAGCTGTCCCAACAGACAGATGACAAATCACCACCCAACATCAATTCTGATCAGTTTGACAACTATCCCAACTACATCCCATATGCGTTGAACTGCTTGAATGTAATCTAGCAAGCAGTTCCCAATTAAAAAAATGTTATTCATGGAATAAATAGTATTTAAAAAATTAGTTCTGTATGAGTAGTTGGTCATAGTTTTACAACGTCCGAGATTACGCATGTCTCCACAGACAGACGACAAATCGCCACCCAAGTAGATTCTGACTATCGCTCTTCCCTCTACCTGTTACAAGCATTACTCAAATCCGCAATACCCCTGACCCTCTTGGACATAGTGTATGAAAACAAAAAGCAATCAGTAAACATTAGGAGAGTCACCAAAGAAAAAAAGAAGTCAATTTCACTTTTTTGCGGATATTGATAGCACGTTAAAAATATACCAAAACCGGCCACTTGTCACATTGATTAGCTGAAGACAGTTCTAATCGTAGAGTTCCAATTTCAGTGCGTACGACCGATAAGTGAGATGAGTGGTGGCCATTAAAAAAGTTGATACCATTTTGTTGGTGCGGCTTTGATATGCTTCCATTCAAAAATAGCACGCCACAAAAATAAGTAAATGGAAACCCGAAATGAAAGAAACCCAAGAGCTACGATGGTGCGCCGCAAATATTTGTGCGATGATGGCATGGAAAGCACGCTTTTTCTTGTTTTATGATGGGGAGCACCTGCTGCCCCATAAATTTGTATACGCTATTATCGAGAGTTGACTTTATCGGTTAAGAGCACGATAAGATATGAGTATTTTCAATGGTTCTTCATTTCTAAACGAGCCAGATTGCGGTGAGATTTCAGCCAAATAATGCGACAGAGGCGTTTGTTTTGGAATTATAGAAATTGCAACTAGGCTTTAAGCCGAACCGCTTCGAGGATAAACAGATAGACACATGCTGTATAAGATGTTTCGAAAATCTTTATGTTCTATTTGAGCACGATCACGCGTGAGTCACGAACGGACATTTTGAACTTAAAGTTAAAAGATTGCAGAGCGGAATATATTTAGGAAGACGCTGAGAAAAGAGAGCACCAGGAAGGTCAAGCCGGTTTGGGATTACGGAGTTTGAAGGCACCTGGAGGGACATCTTGTAAGGAGCAATAAAGTAGACAAAGATTTGGCTTAAAAATTCTTTGACAAAAACAGAATATCAAATTTAGGCACACACAAGCGTAAGTCACGAAAAACTTTCGTTTTGTGCGTACGTAAAAAAAGCTTTTAACTAGTTATAGTTACTGTTGACAAAAATGATATATCAAATTTTGGAAAACTTACTCGTGAATTATGAGGAACTTGTATTTTGCACGTAAGAATAAAACGTTTTAAAGGAAAATGTGTTGAATGTGTCTTATGACGGAAACATGGAATTATTAAAGATATTGGGGAGAAGATGTTATAAGAAACTTGCTTTCCAAATTATGCGCAATCAAGGAAAGTCGAAAATGCAAAGTAGTAGTAGTAGTTGTCAAGTCGTTTAAACTTGCTGCTTTCCAAACCGTTGACAAATATCAAATTTGGGCACATTCACGCGTGAGTCACGAAGAACATTCTATAACAAGTTATAAGCATGCGTTGAGTGTGTCTTATGAAGTAAACATCGAGTTATTGAGGTTGCTGGAAAGAACATATTAAAAGAAACTTGCTTTCCAACTAACGCACGAATGCAAAAAAGTTCAAAATACAATCTAGTCACAGACGTATTTCACGTATTTCAATCACGAAATACCTTTTCAACCTTTATTCTTTACACAATTTTCCATTACAACAACTAGTCATAACTCTTACGAGTTACACCCTGTACATATGCAAGTGTTAAGCTGTGATTTACAAAGCTTTCGAAACTCACGCGTGTCATGCAAAACGAATGGAAATACTCAAGTTATGGTGGGAACCATTATTTACCAAGCTTAACAACATAATTTGCAAAAATTGACACCCCGAAAAAAAACCGAAAACAAAAACAAAACTCAAAAACAAGATACGTTAAAACTGAATTACTTTTGAGCATTTGTTGCAGTTTAAAGCTCAGAGTCTCACTTGTTGGAGTGACCCATGGACGGATGGAACAGACGGACTATGCAATTAGCCGTAGGTCGTGTGTTTGGGGTCTCCATTTTTTTTTGCGGTCGTTGATATTTAAATGGGTGCGGCGCCCACGTAGATGACGACAATAACAACAACAACAACCCATAACAACCACAATAACGACAAGAAAAAAGATAATGAACTTTTGTTGACTGTCGGTTATATGTTGGTTGTGTCGGGGTTGTCTAGTTGTCTGCCATAGTTTGACAATGTTTTGGCAACAATTTGCTCAACAAATTGTTATCCATTCATTTCCAACATTTCGAATGGTTCGAACAACATTCATTGGCTATTTCGCTTTTTAATTGCATTTCGTTTGGTTCAATTCAATATCAGTTCAAGTGTCAGGGCCAGGAGTACCTTGCAACATGCGAGGGTTGCCTAGTTATTTATAGGATTTGGGGTTTTCCAATGGTAATGAATCATGGGTCGATATGTTCGAATCAAAGAAGTAATTGTTCGTTTTGGTTTTCAAAATGAGCCGAATTTCGCAGGAGATGTTTGTTATCGAAGCATCTTAAAGCTAATAATGAACGTTTCTTTGAAGATTTTGTGGATCTGCCATTTGTTCAATGGAAGCATCTGTATAGTAAAAACCAAACGCCGAATACGAATTGTTCTTCAAAACGATATTTAAAGAGTTTTTAAGCACTCAAACGACTTATAGCCAGGGTTGGATTCAGGTGGAGTCCCAAGGAGAACTGTATCACACCAACGATGCATTAAAGTTTTTCTACAAATTTTGTCACACTGCCAGTTTTTTACCTGAATCCGCCCCTGCTTACCGCTCTGACTTTTTTATGATTGTCTGTTCAGAATAAACCTTGGGAGCAAGGTTCTACATCGCCAAAATTCTAAATAAAATCTCTGCAATCTTTTGAAACAAGCTCTGAAAATACTAAAAATTTGTATTTGCAAAAGTAAGGAACGACGAATAAGGAATTACGAATCTCTGATCCGATATAGCGCACTACTACGCAACAAGATATTATAAGCAGATCAGTGATATATCTGAAGAAGCCTGAGTCAAGTTAGAAAAACAAGTAAAAAAAGGAGCTTCGACCGAGTTTAACATATCTCGGTTTGCATACTACCATTACTCCATGAATTATCAGTGATTCTAACGATATAAGAGAAAGAATTAAATCATCGAATTCTCAATATTTATTGTCGACTTTCAACGTTCCTCTAGTCACGCCTTCTCAACAGAACCTAAAGCTCCGGTATATACAATCAATGATCCGACTAATTCTAACGTGCGGATATGAGACGTAAACTCTGAGGAAATCAAACATAGGTCTCCTATAGAGGACAGAGAGAAAATATGTAGGACGAATTCTTGGTCCAATAAGACAGATCCTAATAATTACCGAATTTGCAGAGCGCGAAACTCAATTTTGAAAAAAGGCTGTTTTAATCGATCATATGGATAAAGAGTAGTTGGGAGACCCCCAGCACGTTAAATTAATAGAGAGAAAGACGATCTGGAAAAATAAAACGTCCCTAACTGGGAGCAAGCTACAAAAGATAAAGATTTTTGGCGAAGTGATGTTAGTAAAGCCAAAGATGATCTACAGCTGTTGGACCAAGTTGCTAATGAGAGATAGCGCCCCTGGCAATTTTTATTTTTCTAAGTTCACTCTATCTTATATTGTACCGATACTTCGATATACCGATATTCTTCCTTTGGCCATCGGCTATTTTTTATCGGTATTCATGTTCGACAAAGTATCCGATATCCATATTTTCCTCCTATACTGACGATATTTACTGAATTTATTCGAGAATGAAATAGAATAAGATTTAATTGCATCGAGGAAAAAATTTTAGATGTCGGGAAACAACATTCTGGCTGAGTCGTTGCAGACTACCATTTCTTACAAAAAATCATTTTGAAGAAATCAAATTATCGCCGTTAAAAATCCTGTATTCCATTTAGATACGAAAGATCCGAAAAGTATTGCGAAAACAGAGATGAAAGCTATTTTTTCCAGTAATCATATGGGAGTCCCTGTCGACGCAATCCCCTAATCTTTACAAACTTTCAAGGATATTTATTGCGGCTATTGCGACGTAAGCAACTGTCTTCCCCGGTAAGGAAAATTATGACCGACGAATGGAACTTCCTTACGTTAGATCATTTATGGCCAAAAATATTTTTGACAAGTGTCGACGATTCTTTGTGAACTTTCTTATTTAAACTAAAAATAATTGTACGAAATTCAAACAAACTGATTTATCATGTTATTCATTCATTAGAATTCGAATTTTTTGGGCGAGAACTAGAAATAGTTATGTAGTTGGGAAAATAAATTTATTCATCCTGCATGTTTTTACGCAAACATCGGATTCTCTTGGAATTTCCGCAACGAATCCATCTCTATTTTATGACTTTTAAAAGCTCGTTATAGACCCTCTCACTGCCTGGGAGTATCCATAAAGCCAGCTTCACTATAAGCTAATAGCTCCTACCATAATCCCGCAAATATCAAAGTCCACCCTCGTTGTAATTCTGTTCCAGCTCTGCGGTTGCCCTTTTTTTTTGACATTCAAAACGAGTTTCCTGTTGGTTTTTACTTTGGCAAAAGTTTCTGACATCTGAATGGTCTCTACCCGTCGAACGTCAGTCAATTGTCAATATCTTTTGTTTTATTTTTGCTTTACTTTTTTGATCGTCACGTTTTTTGCTTAGTTCTGTCAGACAGACCGGCAGAGGCACGATCCAAAGTTATATTGCTTTTTTTTCGATTACTTTTTCGGGAGCTGCAAGGCACAAAAATTGCCATTGCATTGAACTTTAATTGAATTCTACAGGTTTTACATTTTGCGGGCGTTTTTTTTGTAGCATGCCGCACGTGGCAGCTTCTGGCGCTCCATTCAACTAAAAGTTGTTTGTAATGAAAGTTATGGAGGCGCGTAAATCATGACCACGAAAACATTTTATTATTCAAACTGAACCAGTTGCTTTACGGTGAGCGCATTCAATTAACCGGAAATTGCATTTTAAATAATGCAAAATGGCATTAAACCATGGTCCGGTACATGATCTATGTCTAGTACAAGTTTATATATAATTAAAGCTCATTTTTATACGCAGCGCTTTTAATTATTTTAATTTTTTATTTTGTTTTGCGGTTACTACCAAACCTAACCACAATCTAACCTAATAAAAAATTGATATAATCTAGGTAGTTTTTGGCATAGAAAAACGACCACAAGCGCGTCTAATTCGTTTGTGGATTAAGAGTTTTTATTTTCGCGAAATTAAGTTCACAAAAGTTCAACGAAATAGGTAAAAAAGTAAGTAGTTCCTAAGCCAAGTAGTGAATCTGGTTCAAATGGTTACTGGTTCATTATGTAAAAAATTGGGAAAAATTCAAATATGGAAAAATCAACTGTAGAAGAGAAAGGAAGAGAGACGCCTTTTTACACGGAAGAAACGGGAGCAGGAAAAACGCGTTCGTGAGGATCTCAAGGTGTTACGGGGCAGAAATGACGCTCGAAAATTCTACCAAAAATTCAACCGTCTGACCCGAGGTTTCAAGTCCGGAGCATCAAACTGCCGAGACGTAGATGGGAATCTGGTTACAGATACGTAGTGTACGCTGAGGTTATGGAGGGAACATTTCTCCAAGCTGCTTGCAGGCGACGACGCTACAAATGCCGCCTTTGGGGAAAATAACCCAATACCACCGACCAACGACAATATATGTGTCCCACCGCCTAGCCATGAGGAAGCCCGAGTTGCAATAATGCGGCTCAAAAACAACAAAGCAGCTGGTGCTGATGGACTGCCTGCTGAGTTGTTCAAGGCTGGTGGCGACGAGCTGATTGGGTGCATGCATCGATCCTATGCAAAATATGGCTAGCGGAAAGCATATCCGACGATTGGAAGCTCAGTGTCCTTTGTCCTATATTGAAGAAGGGTAACCCGACGATATGCACCAACTACCAGGGAATCCGTATTATTGTTATCTCATACAAGATCCTATCGAGCGTATTATGTGAAGGACTGAAGCTACATGCCAACACACTGATCGGACCCTATCACTGCGGCTTCAGACCTGGTGAGTCCACTACAGACCAGATCTTCACTCTACGCCAAATTCTGGAAAAGACCCACGAAAAACAGATCGATACCCATCATCTCTTCATCGATTACAAAGCTGCATTCGATAGAACGAAGAAGGGATCGCCTATACACCACAATGTCTGAGTTCGGTATTATAGGAACGGACCTCTCCGAACCTTTCAATACTGTTCGAGGTTTAAGACAAGCCGACCTTCTATCATGCGACCTCTTTAATTACCTGATGGAAAGAGTACTGCGGAAGGCCGGAGTAAATCGCCATGGCACTATAGAATGTCCAGCTGATGATATCGATATCATCGGGCGTTATAAGCGAGACGTTACTGCTGCATTTTTCGCAATCGAAAAGGAGTCAACGAAAGTGGGTCTAGCGGTAAACGAAGGCAAAACGAAGTATATGCTGTCTACGAACAGGGACGCTCGGCATCTGGACTTCCATGTTGTAGCGGACCGCTATACTTTTGAAGTGGTCAAGGAATTCAAGTACCTTGGCACCGCCGTTAACACCGAAAATGACATCAGCCTGGAGATAAAACGAAGAATCACATTTGCCAATAGGTGTGCAGCAGAGACCTCTCTCGAACAACAAAAGTAACACTCTACCCGTGCTCTTATACGGCGCAGCATTGGTCGTGTCACGGACAGATGCAGCTGCTCTTGGGGTGTTTGAGAGGAAAATTCTTCGTAAAATCTTCGGTATCGTACGTTTTGAGGACGACTATCGCATACGGATGAACCACTAGCTGTACGAGCTCTACGACGATATAGATGTTGTCCAGCGCATCACAATAGAACGTCTGCGCAGGCTCGGCCATGTCGTACGTATGGATAACGATGCTCCAGCGAAAAAGGTATTCGAAGCGAAAGCCGAGGAAGGAAGACGAAGGGGACGACGACGACTCCGATGGAAAGATCAAGTGGAGAAGAACCTATCCTCCCTTGGTATTTGGAGAAATCTACTCTAGAGAGCTTCGTTTTATCGAAAATACGCTAAGTAGTGAGCCACTGGTTCAACTGGTTCCCTTTTCAGTTAAATTAAGTTCGCTTAGCAAAAAATGTCAAGAAATAAAAATGTTATAAAATATATTTTTCGATCACTAAACACAACACCTAAAACCAGTATTGAAAATGTTTTTCCAGAGTTGTTGCCTCTGTGCTAGTCTGCGTAAAGGGTGCTTTTTCATATCCCTTATCGGCATTATATACCACTCCTTTGAGGTCCTGATATTGGGCCCACACTGTATATTCATACGTAAGCTAACAATTTTCATTCTTCAAATTTTGGATGAGCTCAACTATTGTATATTACCTTAGTTTTGAAAAGTGAAGGTGCTTGGTACTGGGTCCAAGCTTTTATTATATTCTTGGGTCTTGTAGGCTCAGTAGTGCTCCTTGCGGCTACCAAAACGGTGAGCCAAGTACAGTATTAACGATTTTTTGTAGCTAGTTTTTAACTTACTTTTCTTAGGAAAACAGAGATTTAGTTGGTCCATGGCTGTTAATATATGGAGTCATTTTTGTTGTATATTTTATAATGTTTATCGTTGATTTGTTTCATCCATATAGACCCTGGATACTTGTGACCGAGATTATCATTATGAGTAAGTATTTGGTTAATTCGTTTTAATTTGAGTTCTAAAGAACTAGTTTCTTTTAGTTATACTTGCGTACTTCTGGTGCATAGTGCACTCTTATTATAAAGAACTAAGACCAGTATGTAAACAAAAGTTCTCCGAAACTCCCCGTACTACCGTCGACCAGGTCGACCAGTAGGCGCTATGTTTTTAGTCTATACAATTTAGTTAAATGTAAATTTTCAAAAATTTATTTACGGCCCAAAATTGTTTCGAAATTTTTTTTTTTTCGACCTATTCAAAATTTGTTAGTGCAAAATTTTGGCAAATCCTCGCTGGTCAAAATGACTCCTACCACCTGTCGTTGCAAGTACTTTAGAAAATTACTTAATAGTTGCTGCTTCTGCATCAGTTTACGCTATGGAACACTTTTAATTGGCTGCATAATGCTTGTCTGGTATTCTTATCTGACCTTTGGTTCGGCATTTATGATGGAGTGCATCTTCCCTAATGAGTATCAGAGGGCGGCCTATGGTTCACCGTCAGCCTTAAAGACAACCTTTGTCTTTTCCGCCTTTGGGGTTATTGTCACCGCCATGCTCTGCATCGGTGTACACTATGTAAGTTGGGAACGTTCCAATTTTCGCAGTATTTACTAATTCTTTAACTTTCAGAATAATGAGCTTATGTTTTTGCCCTTTCTTGGACATGCACCCCTATGGATTATAGCCCATTTACTGGCACTTATATGCTATCCATTTGTTTTGGTCATCATCCTTTTGTTTATTTTAACCATGGGTAAGTAGTATGGCAAATATATCCTAAAAAGTTTTCTTAAAAGCAAGCATTTTTCAGCATGGCTTATTTATTTCTGGATGGTCGTTTATTCCTATCATACGGAACTACGTTATGCCTATGAAGACGAGCTGCCGCCACCTATCGGTTCCGACCGGAGAGCCGTTATATAAAGCTTTTGGTGTAATTTGGTTATATCTGGTTTAGTTTTGAATAAAAATTTGAAGTAGTGTTTAGTTGTTATCTGCCGCTTAGGAAGGAGCATTAAACGGAATTGACCTAGTGAAGGTTAAGGTATATTTCCGCATAGTTCCAGATGCGGTTGATATTCTAAGACTTTGCCGTTTAAAAGTCGAAATTATTTTCGTTAAGCAACTTTTCAGAGTTTTTCGTGTTACCCTGATTAGTATGGCTCTAGTCCGACACAATTACGAAGAGCCTTGAAATAATCCGACAAGGATTCGATTTTCCTATTAAATTTGTTGAAGATAGTTGCAACTATCTATTGTCTATATTGGTATACTTCGCAAAATTTGGAAATCCAGAAAAAATTGCGAAACTTTGAAACGCACGAGAGGAACAGACTCACGCTTACAAGCCTTTTGCAATAAGTGCTTGAGCCAGATTCTACATATATGGTGGCCCAACCGTATTAGTAATGTAGATCTCTGGAACGTTACTAATCAGAAACCTGCGCCAGTAGAAGTATGCGAGTGTAGGTGGCGATGAATTGGGCATACCCTTCGGAGATCCAACGAGAATATCGCTCGACAGGTACTTCGTTGAAATCTTCAGGGGAGAGGTCGTCGCGTTGGTGAGCCAGCAAAAACATGGAGAAGATCTATTGACCATGAACTACAAGCCGCCAACTACTCATGGAATGATATCTGCCGTGAATCCCGTAATAGCGTTCGCTAAAAGACGGTGGTCGAGGCCCTATGCTCCACTGGGAGTCGAGGATGATAGATATAAGAATTGTCTTCTGCCAGGTTATTGGTAGAAGAATTCAAACTAACCTAACCTGCTGCCTGGCTATCTGGCGTACCAGAGTTTCAGATACTCTTTAACTCTTAGCATTAAAGCGTCAGCCAGTGGAAACGAGCCTCGTAAAGAATTCCGATAAAGATGCGCATCTGTTAGATTTTGACAAGGTTTTGTCATTTTTCAACTACTGAAACTATTTTAAAGAGGCACCCGGAAAAAAATACCGATAAAGTAGCAGCTTCGATTTAATTATTCAAGTTTTCTTTCTACTTTTAAACCTTAGGGACCACAACCAAATTTCCAACCCTAGTACCAACCGTAGTATCTTCGAAGACTCTCCTGAAAACCTCAACTATTTCTGGAACCAATAAGTAACAAAAAACGTAGACCCCCAGTGACCAAGCGTAATATTTTCAAGATCCCTTCCCCTGAACGGGTCACGTTATTTGGGTACAGTCCCTTAGCTATTTCTAAAATATGCTCAGCTTAAATCTGCCGGTAGAAGACATACTCAAGAATGAATGAAAGAAAATATCAGTTAAAGATCTGCATAGGAAATAGTATTAACAAAGGGGTGCGATTGCTTTTTACAGTGATTTAGCCATCTAGAACTTCTTTTACTAGTTCAATGATGAACTAAGCAAATTAACATTTGGAAAAGTGTTCTGGAGAAGGTGAGTGTTCGAAAGCTGTTGCCTAGAATTTGAATAAATATTTTAAGGATGAGTCTGGAAAGCTATTGACTAATTGACGCTTTTATTTTAGTACAACTTTTTTGACTGATTCTTGGTATCCTCGAACAAGAAAATAAGATCTCTTCTAAGTCGGGAGACTTGGGCTGATGGCAGCCCCTGTGGAAACCCCCGGTGGCAACAATGGCTCACGGATGGGTCCAAAACTGAGCAGGGTGTAGGTGTTGGAATCGTTGGACCCAACTCCAGAATCTCTACCACAATGGGCATCTGGCCCAGCGTCTTTCAAACAGAGATTCATGCCATAGAGATCTGCGTCCTTAGTATCCTTCTCAAGGGAACTAGGGGAGCAAACATATGCATTTTTCAGATAGCCAAGCTGTTATTAGGGCATAGTCATCCAGGATAGTTAAAGAATGTCATAGCTACCTCCAAACTCTGTCCGCCCGAAACAAAGAGGAACTCGGCAGTGGATGGTAACGCGATCGCTGACGATCTAGCACGACAGAATGCCTCCACCCTGACTACATCTCCTGCGCTGTTTTGTGGTATTGGTTGGTCCACAATCAAAACCATGATAAATAAATGGTTCGCAGGAAATCATAGGAGATACTGGTTCTCCCTCCCATTGCTTCGTCAAGCAACAATGCTTGTCAAACCTTTGGATGTGATCAAGACAAAAAGTCTTGGCAGAGTGGACCTAAAGCTCCTGGTAGCTTGCCTATCTGAACTCCACACTGTTAGATACTATCTACAGAAAATTGGCCTATCGGACTCTTCAGAGTGCAGGCTCTGTCTAGAAGACGATGAAACCACACCAGACATATTCTCTGTGACTGCCCAGCGCTGGTATGGGACAGAGCCTGTCACATGAGAAAGGAACGGATTAGTCCCTTCCATCTCAAGTCAATACCAACAAAAGACCTACTGCTATTCATGCGGAAAGAGGAGTCTTTTGCTTTAACTTAACGGTATGGTACAAAAGACCTTTTGTCTAGCCAGGATTTTCAAGAAAGAAGCATGACCGATGGATATTAACTGGAAGATATTATAAAATGAGCATAAAAGACTAATCTGGAAAGTAGCCCCTATAAAAAGTTGCAACCAACATTTTATGATGGATCTTTGGTTCTCTCGAACTTATAATATTTAGCCATGATTTCGAAGAAAGAAGCATGACCGATGGATATTAGCTGGAAGATATAATCAAGTGAGTCTAAAAAGCGAATATAGAGTTTATTCGGTATGAACCGATTTTTGGTATCCTCGAACTTAAAATGCAACTTCAAAGCTTGTCTAACCAGGATTTCCAGGCAAGAAGCATGTTCGATGGTATTTTCATAGTTTTTGTTTCTCTAGAACTTTTGCGGCAGCTTTCTAGAAAGCATTCCCATTCTTAGTAGGTTATCTGTAAAACATACCCAGTCAAATAGAACAAATGAGCTCTTGAGCCACCTCCAAAAGAAGTTATTATACGTATCTACAACATGCTACTGTTTCGCTTTCTTAGCTATAGTTTATAATTAGAACCAGTCTATTACTATCATATGGAACATATCATGATAGCTCCCAATTTAGTTGGCATATTTTAGATCTTCTTGGAGCTCATGCATGGCATGCATATGTATGCCCGTCTTGCTCTATATATAGAACACTTAGTAACTGGTATGTAATAGTTATATATTAAATATATACTTATGTACAAGTTATATACACTAACCTTTGGCAGCGAGGCGAGCACCTGCTGTTTGACATCCCAGACGAGGCGCTCCGATGGGAATTGCATACATTTGTAGACATTCAGTTCGGGCACATGGATGCGCACCAGCAGCCAACCATCACGAGGTTCTGGCGGCGGCTCATCGTCAAACGCACCCGGCCCGGACGTGTTGTCCATATTGGCCGGGTTCTGTTTGACTTTGGGCGTGGGTGGGTGATACGTCGTAATTTTGGCGGCTTTTCTTCTGCAGCTTCCACAAAGAAAATTATTTTTTTATTTTTGTTTTTTTTTTGTCTTATTTTATTTATGTATGAGCAATTAATGCTAGGCGATTTTTTTTTTGCTCTTAATTAAGTTATATTTTTTTTGGGATTTCTTTGAGCTGTCTTTAGCAGTTTCTTTAGGCAAAAGTTTAATTAAGTTTCGAGTTTTAGTCTTAAAGTTTTTCGGGGATTCACTTAATCGAGGTGGCTTCTGGCATTTTGCAGGTGTTTTGTTTAAACACTTCGTGTAGAAACTTTTGTTGAGTTGGCAGCTCGATTAAAATTTGCATTTTGCTGTAAGGAAAATAAATAATATGAAATAATCAATAAAATGCAGGATATTATGATGTAATTAGGGGAATTGAGCGCTGGTCAGACCAGTCTAGTTATCTATGATACAACAAGGAAATTGCTAATAATATTTTTGGCAAATGGCTTTATTAAATATTTATTGCAGCACTTCCCGTTTATTTAATGCTACCTATAAATAATTTTTCACAAACTCGAGAGAGATTGAACGATTTGACGTCTCTGCCTTATTTTTGGTGGGTACGTCAAATTCGCAAGCCACTTTTTAACAATTAGCAATGGTCATAAAGTGGGAGTCTTTGTCAGTCTTTGGTAGTTTCCTGGAAATGCTATATTAGTCTTTTATGATCACTGCGGTGGGGATAGCCTATCAACCTTTTATTCCATTGCAGCAATAAAAGAAGATCTGAACTTCTAGGGTACTCAGATTAAAATCAGAACGCAAGGGTAAGCTATTGACTTGTCTAATTCCCGCCTGCTTCTAAAATGATTAATCATCAAAAAATAGCTTACTCTCTTTCTAATTTTTGTGCGTCTTCTAGAACCCCCTAATGAAGTTACTCCCAAGACTTACAAAACATTTCCGCATTACACATAACCCAAAAATCATCCAAAAAATATTTTCACATTTTTATAGCGCTCTCTCACAGCTGTATCTTGCCTCGAACATCAATCTTCGAACGTTTGGCAAACTGCAAATTAACTACGCAAATGCAGCAAAACTTGTTTCCCAGCCAAGTCAATTTGTAATTGGATTGTTGCTGCACTTTGAGCTGACTCTTGTCTACCGCTCCAGCCACCACCCCCTTTGGAACCAAAGTAGTACGCCTGCTGTGCTGCCTACGCACTGATATATCCATGGCCGTAGTCGGATACGCTCAGCTTGGCTGCTCCATCAGTCAATTGGTTTGGCTGCTGTCAATGTGTCAGTCCCATAGACACTGAAACACTTCCCCATAAATTGTCCACAGAGCGTAAAGAAACTAACGGGGTGGTGTGCAATAGTGGAATACACTGCAGCTACTTTTTGCCAAAAAAATAATTAACTATTTGCGACAAATTTTTGAATAAGACTTGGAGGATTTAGAGGCTTAGATGAGATATAGGAGCTTAAAGGCAGACGAAGGGAAACCCTCTTGGTCTGCCCCATCCTTTTCTTTCCAAATCTATCGATACAATTTGGTAGAGAGCTCTTATGCTCTCTGAGATAAAGGTGTTTATACAGGCAGTCCAAGGGAAACGCTTTTGGTCTGACCCGCCATTTTCTTCCTAAGCCTATTCGATGCCAATTTGGTAAAGAGCTCATATGCTCTCTGAGATATAGGCGGTCATACAGACAGGCGAAGGGATACCCTCTTAGACGTCTGTCCCGCCATTTTTCTTCCCAAGTCTATCGAACCAATGTGGAGTCTAAAGTTCTTCATACCCCCCGATATATACTTGTAGGTGTTTGTACAGGCAGATGAAGGAAGACGCCCTTAGTCTGTCCCGCCTTTTTTTTCCGAAATCTATCGATCCAATTTAGAGTTTCGAGCTCATTCAACTTTCTGAGATATAGGTGGTTATATAGATAGAGCGAAGGGAGACGCTCTTGGTCTGTCCCGCCTTTTTCTTCAGAAATCTATCGAACTCAATTTGGTGTCTGAAGCTCTTATATTCTCTCGAGATATAGGTGTTTCATACAGACAGCCGAAGGGAGCTCCTCTTGGTCTGCCCCGCCTTTTTCTTCCCGATTCTATCGACCCAATTTGGTGTCTCTGGCTCTTACACTCTTTGAGATATAGCTGTTGTTCTTGTGGGGTTGACGGGATTAGGAATATCCACCTCCGTCGTTCCATCCTTTGCTTGTCGTAAGAGGCGACTAAATGGGGATCAGCAGATTGGGTGAACAGTCCCGGGCATTTGATGCCAAAGCTGGTGGGGTTCCCCAAATCCGAGTCTGTCGGGACTGAAAGGGGAGGGCGAAACCGAGCTCATTAATTTCGGCTACCACGGGTTGAGTATACGTCCCAAGTCGTAATCGATCTGAGATCGGCCCCCTATGTGGGAGTACTCGTGGTGAGCTGTAGGTTGAAACCCAAATCGCAGGGTAGATTGGCTCGGCGTGGTGTTGCGATCTCAACCGGGTGCTTAGTATGCTCATCAAAGCAGAAGAGATGATACAGATACATTCTCGCCCCTCACCAAGGGGGAATTGCATGCCTCGACAACATGCTCTCAAATTGGTACCAAAGAAATATCATGTCTCGGCTGATTGCATCTAAGGGGCTGTCAGCTGGCGCCTTATTCCAGACTCATTGTGTTATATGTACACTCAAGTTGCATATTTGAACGCCGTGGCTTTTAATGCTCTGCAAAGGAACATACCACATTAAATAAAATCCCGAAAGTATGTTCAGACGAAGGGAGTTCTTCTCAAGGTCACGTCCATTTCTATCCGATCCAATCTAGTAAGCCCTTAACCCCAAAAATACTAGGGGTTATAGTATACTTAGACGAAGGAAGTTCCTCCTCGGTTATGTCGAGTACTTCCCGAATGTAGTGTAAGCTCTCTTTGAGCTCTTTGTCTGTCCCACTTTTATCTTCCCGCACCTAGTCAACCCTTAACCCCTTAAATACAGTGTATACAAAAAAAAAGAGCAGACATTCAGTCGCTGTTGATTACTCTTTGATATTGACATTTTATGGCCGACTTTTTGTCGCATGTTGCACAGCTAGTGGCACGTAAATGTCGCTGTTGCAAGAGTGCGCAAATTAAATTCACACGCTAACCTCAAAATAAGAGATACCACAAACAAAACTAATAATAATAATAATATCAGCAGGCTAGCAAGTTTTATATGTGCCATCGAAATATGTGCCAAGAGCCGCTGACAGTCACTTATATTGCCCCCAACTACGATACGCTTGCCACAGATTGTCGCATTTAATTGCCACCGGGTTGATTGTGTTAACCGGTTAGTGGGCCAGCTGGTGGTACCTCAACGTTAATGGTCTCTGTCTGTCTGTCTCTCTATCTTTTTGGGTCCCTCTGATTGTGGAAAAGTCTCTAATAAAAAATGAATTTGCAAATGAAAATATGTGTTAAATATTTTTACCTATGACTAGTGGGTGACAAGTGAAAGACAGCGGGCATAAGCGGGGATTTAATTTAACTGTCAAAATGGTATATGCTAATTATAAGCTCCAATGGAAAGGTGTTGTTGCGTTGTAGTTTTAGTGCGGCACGTGCGGTATAGGGTTGCATATACGTAGATCCATCGAGTGGGGAAGAGGAGAGATTCCTCCCAGAAGTCCGCTGAATTTTGAACTTTTACTCATTTCGACACCTATCCACGTCTCTTATTTCGAGTTATTCAGATAATGAGCCGCATATCTCAATAACGTGTTTTTATTGCAATTTCGTTGCTCTTTAATTCAGCAATATAAATTTTTTTGTTGTTGAGTCTTTTTCAATGGCAACTTGTCGAAGCTGAAACCTCAACGGATATCCGTTTTCAAGCGTGAAAAGAACCAAATAACTGTCAGACATACAAAGACATGCCAGCCCCAACCTCACTCCCACACACACTCCCCCACACACACAATTAAACTCACACCTATATACATATATCACACCCCTCCAGTACGTGCAGCAGCAGCCACCTGGTAGCCACCAGAACGGACCACTCGGCGTATGCGCAATGTGTTGGGCGTATGACTAAAATGGCTTTTGATAGAAACATGCGCGCCGCTGCTGACAGCTGTCAGTTCCAAGTCAGTTGAAATACATATATACAGAGATATACACTTGTATATATGTACTCAGTAATACATATATAATGCTGAGAGGGTGGCAGCATAATTTTTGATTTATTTATATGTCAGCCAAAAGGTCAAGCATAATTTTTCAATCAAGCGCATTTGGGGCGAAAAGGGGTTAATTTGGGGCGATCCAAATGCATTTTCTGAAAATCGTTTAAGTGAAAAATTGTTGCACTTAGGCAGCAAAGTAAATAAATGATTGGCGTCGTTAAACAAAGCGATACAGGGTATATACAGTTCGGGGAAATATATGCAACAGGAATGGCAAAAAATGATGGAAGAAGAAACATTTCCCACAGGCTGCCTAATGGTTCGTAGAAGTTTATTGAGACATTTGATAGGTTCGGCTTAAATAAGATACTATAACAGCTTTCAATAGCTTTAAAGCTAGATAAAAGAAAAGCTGCATAGTCCAAGGTGCATTTCTTGTCATCTGATTCAATCAAAATTAATTGCCACAATATGCACTTAAAAGAGTATACGAAAATCTAAAGGATATCCCACCTCCGAAAGTGTACACTTAAGTCGTTCCCAATCCAATTGCTTTTCTTTTTTTTGTCACATGCAAATCGCCCCTTTTATTTTGTTGCAGGCTTTTTCCATTTTTGCAACATAATCGTTATAATTGAGTGACTCCATTTGGCGCTATTTTGTGCCATTAATAAATCAGCCTTGTGCATATGGCGCAAACCAATTGAAATCGACATTAAATGGCCATTAAAAAAGTATGAACTGTATTTAACTTTTGCGAAATTGGCAAACTTTTCCAATTAAATGCGATTTGCCATTCACCATATACGCAAAAAGAGAAAAAAAGCAAAAATACCCAAAGTGAACTTTTTATGCCAAGTGCAGCAACGATAACATCGCAAATCCCCAAAAGACTCTTTATGCGTGGCTATTCAATAAATAAAGTTAAAGTTGACTCCAGGTGCGGGCACTTCAAAAATTGATAATAAAATGCTTCAAATGGAACTAAATACCAGAGAATAGGTGGCTAAAGCTGATGCCAAGTGGTTTTAATTGGCGTTATTGTTTAGTGGCAACGAATTAGTACGCTGCGTAGTAGTTACTAGTTTCAGATAGTGGTTCTTTGAAGGGAACTAGTAAGGAAAAGTTGCTAATAGAAATTTAACGAATTGCAAATTTTAAAATTTTTAATGAAAAAAGCAAATATTTTGAGAAATCGGTATCTAGGCTATAAGCTATAAGCAACCGCCATTTTTTTGAGTCCTGTAAATTTTATTGAAAAACTCATATTTC
The DNA here is from genome assembly GCA_037043745.1 of Chymomyza amoena. Taxonomy (NCBI): domain Eukaryota; kingdom Metazoa; phylum Arthropoda; class Insecta; order Diptera; family Drosophilidae; genus Chymomyza; species Chymomyza amoena. The sequence goes on from JBAMAX010002043.1 coordinate 277,280, forward strand.
TTGAGATAGTAGAATAAGCCCAGCAGCCTCCATTTTACTGAATCCACATCCAGCCGCCTTGATCAGTCAGCCATAAAATGTGGCTAAAGTACCCAGTCGTGCTTGACTAAGCAACTAGATGAGTAACTATTCTTCAAAAAAGAACTAGTTCTTTTATTTTTAACTCAATTTTTCAGTGTCTCACCTGGTCAAGCACCTTCAATCGTCAGCTCAGCATGTGGGTAAAGGCCAAGCTCTAGATTTTCTTAATTAAGGAACTAAATGAGTAGCTGGTTCTTAAAAAAGAACTAGATTTTTGAACTCAATTGTGCAGTGTCTAGTTTATGGTGTCACTTGTCGTATACGTAATGCAACAATGATCTGTCCAGCTGTCTGGATCAGTCAGCCATAAAATGCGTAAGTAGTTCACAAAAACGAACTAGTTCTTTGAACTCAATTATGCCGTGTCTGGTACCACTTGTCGTATGCGTAATGCAACAATGACGTTTATTTATGCATTCTCTCCCATAAAGCAGGTCAATTGCGCTTATCAGCTACTGTCTTATCAACGTATACTTAATATTGTAGAGTCGGCAGACTTGACAATACAACACCAACAACCACAATAACCACAACAACGATAACAACTTGGCGCTGTTGATAACTTCACGTCACATTTTTTTGATTGACAGTCGAGTGGCAATCGGCCAAGGTAAACTTGGCTGCTTCACCTGTGTCGTATGCAAGTAATTTATGGAGTTTTTTTTTCAGTAGCTCGCAAAGTTTCTTGACCGTGACATGTTTTTTTTTTGGGTTTCTGGGCTGTTTAAAAGATATAAAGTTGTTTGCACAGCGACTTACTGGCAGATTTATGGGAGATTTGTAAAAGTCATTATTTTTAAGAAGTTACTGAGCTCGTCTGCCCCACTGTATGAACGTCTACCTTGGAACGTTTTAAAGCTAGAAACACCGAACTTGACATTTGGCATCCTTAGGTAAAGTTTCTAGACTTCCTGCTTTCGATTGATGCCCCAGTAATATAATCATATAAGACTAAGTAATATGGGGGTTAAAGAACATCAAAGCAACAAAAAACTACAGCCTGTTTTTAAAGGTTTACATTTTTGATTAGGCAGCACTGCTTTTGCTGACAACCCATTTAACTGCAGATAGCTGTGTTTTGTTGAGTTTGGTTTGACATTTCATTATGGGAAGATTTACAGAGCAGCAATGCTTGAAAATTGATAAATTTATTTCTCAAAATAATGGTTCCGTTCACTCAAAAATTCTTAAGGGAAACCCACTTATTCCCGAGAGTACAGACTACTGCATACCGCTTGAACACTTCATAGCCAAATTCAAACCCCATCTTCCAACCAGGAAGGAGTGGAGTATAGGCCCAGAAGACTCGATTAAGATATACACGGATGGTTTCAAGTGGACGACAGTGCAGGCGAAGGCGTCTATGGTGAGGAACTCAACGTCAAAACTGCTTTCCGATTCCCGGATCACTGCAGTGTTTTTCAGGCAAAAGTCACTGCAATCTAGGAGTCTTTGACAAGAAGGGAATAAAATATCTGTATCTAATCGGACAGCTAGGCTGCTGTTAAGTCCCTAGCTTCGATGACTTCGTGCATGAAGTCACTGATAACGGCCGATTGTCTCTGGATGAGATGGCTGAGTAGATTTGAATTCACCTCATATGAGTCCCAGGACATAGGGACATCTAAGGCAACTGTATTGCGGATGAACTGGCTAGACAAGGAACTACCAGCATCCTTAAGGAAACCCCACTTATTCCCGAGAGTATAGACTACTGCATACCGCAGGAACACTTCATAGCCAAATTCAAAACCCATATTCCAACGAGGGAGGAGTGGAGTATAGGTGTACTAGGCCCAATAGGCTCGGTTAAAATATACACGGATGTTTCCAAGCTGAACGACCGTGTAGGCGGAGGCTTCTATGATGGTTCCAATCTGGACGACCGTGCAGGAACGTCAGAACTGCTTTTCGACTTCCGGATATATATATATAATTCCCTGTTAGACCCCTTGGAGGGAGGGGCTTAGGGGATCTCTATTAATAACTGTTCGAACAGAACAGGGACCTACAGTTTATAGCCGAATCCGAACGGCGGTGTCTTTAATTAATAGAGACTTTCATGGCAAATAGCGTCTTTGAGCTAGCGATGCCAGTGCTAGGCAAATACACCAGTGCTACTGCGGGGAATCGAACCACCGACCTTCGGTTTTAGAGGCGAGTACGCTACCACTCAAGCCATCGACTTCCGGATCACTGCAGACAAAAGTCATTGCAGTCCAGGAGGCTTTGACAATAATAAGAAACCTACAAGTACGGAAGAAGAACATCTATATCTACTCGGGCAGTGCCTAGTTTGATGACTTCGTGCATGAAGTCAGTGAAAAACTGGCGGTTGTCTCTGTAGTAGATGGCTGAGCAGTTTTCAATTCACCGCATATGGGTCTCAGGACATAGGGACATCGAAGGCAACTGTATTGCGAATGAACTGGCTAGACAACCAACTATCAGGACAAGGACAGCCTGAGTATACCGATGGCCACCTGCAAACTGAGAATACGAAGTTACTTCGCTCTTTTTGCAAACCATACGTGGAATCGGACGTCAAACACGTGTAGGATCTCGAGGCGAACCTGGCCGACATAACTGCAGTAAAAGAACTAAGGAACTTTGCTGTCTGAATAGAGCCCAGTGCTCGGCTGTCACTGGCTGGTGGCAAATCATGCCTCCAGACTCCCCACCATGACTCCTGTAGGAGCTGTGGCGATGAGGAGAAGCTGGAGATAATGGAGCACTTTTTCTGTCACAGCCCTGGGCTAGGCAGGAAAAGATTCCGTCTGTCTAAAGTCACACTTTCTTGATGACTTATCTCAGCTCTTCGAACAGAATCCAAAAGGCCTCCTAAGGTTTATTCAGGTGGGCGGATGGCTGTCTTACCTCATATAGGGGACCTCTTGAGTAGGGAAAGTGGTGAATGGTCCACCACGGGCCTATTCTTGGCATAAGTGAGTTGGGACGTTAATCCCAACTGCTGCTCTAACGCAACCTAATCTATGGTTCCGTTACAAGTTCAAAATTTTGTTCTTCGATGAAGCCCACTTTTGGTTGAATTATCGAATGAATATGTTAAACAAGCAGAATTTTCGCATTTGGAGGTAGAATAATCCACAAGCTTTTGTCGACATACTCAGAAATCCAGATCAGCTCCAGAGAAAATTACTGTCACTTGTCTACGTCGATAGATCAGAGACAGTTTAACACCTGCAAATCCACATTCGAAGAGTTATGCTGCGGAAAAGTTTCTGAAAATTGGATTTCTAGATTGCTCCTTGTACGCGCCAGCTATGGCGGTCATATGATCGAAGTCATATTTAAACATTAATGTTATAAAATTTTCTATCCAATGAAGCCCGTTTCATTGAATTTTCTATCCAATGAAGCCCGTTTCATTGATCTTAAAAATATATTTCTTTGTTTTTTTTTTTATTATGACTTAAACTTGTGTAGGTTAGGGTTGGGTAAGGGAGGCCCAAACGGGCCCGTTGTGATACAGCAGATCTCAACAGCCCTACTCCTGAGATAGTCCCGCTAGAAGGACTCCTATCTCGTTGACACGATGTAGCTAGCAATCATCTTTGGACATATAGAAGCTAGCCCTAGCTAGGTTATGAATGAAGTAATTTCCCTGATGCTTATGTCTACGTTTACTAAACGCCGCACATGAACAGAAGAAGTGTTAGTAGAATTCAACATATGCTTCGTCTCTGCAGCTTCTACAAAAGGCCTAGCTCGGAGCTGATCTCATCTCTGGCTCGGGCGTTGTGATGATGCAGTCCCGCTAGAAGGCTTCTCCAGCCCGATTGTCCCGGCTAATAGGACTCGCCATCCTCGCTACGAGATTTCAGCTCGGTTATGAAGAAAGTAATTTCCCAGATGCTCATTCCTACGTCTACTAAGAGCCTCACAGGAACAGAAGACAGTGTTCTACTGATTCAACCTCTTCTTTGTATTTGCAGCTGGCTACAAGTGTCATTGCTCCGATCTTTCATTCTGGCCGGATGTGTTCCGACAAGCCAGTATCCAGTGATCGCTCTGACAACTGTTGAACACTGCGACCGTTTGAGTCCACAGAGTCTTATGGATCTTTTTTGGTCAATTTAAGGCCATATTTGGCGACTGATTGTGCAATGGGATGTGCTATACCAGAGCCTTTGTGCGCGAGAGCTAAATTAATCCTTGTTTGTAAAAGTGGCCATAGTCATACGAATATCCTTCTTATGAGGTAAGAGGGTAGAGATCCTCCTCACCCGGTAAGAGGGTATAGATCGTGCACTGTCTGGCCAATTTATCTGCTATTTCGTTGTCTTTTCCGGAAAGGCGGTAAAGATCCTGCTTACCCAGTAATAGGGTAGAGGTCGTGCCCTGTCTGGCCAATTCATCTGCTATTTTGTTGCCTGCAATATGTTGGTGTCTTGGCACCCAAAAGAGGGTAATAACAAACTGCTAAGCCAACTCTTGAATAGATTTGCGGCAGTTGTTGACTGTCATCGAGTTGGAGGATAGTGCTCGAAATGACTTTCTGAATGACTGGCTATCCGAAACTATGTTTATCGCACCATTTTCCAGGATGATGTTGCGCAAGCAGATCAAAGCCTCATTAATGGAAACGATCTCTGCTTGAAAAACTCTTCAGTGGTTCCTTTATTTCCTTAGAGTAGGTGGTAGCTTGTAGCCGTCCGTGAAGAAGTTAATACAGTCACTTTGACCTGGAAGAGTTTCCAGCCACTATTCCATAGAGGGAATTTCGGTGGTAGAATAGAGTAAATTAATTCTCTAAGGGACAAACTTGTGTAACTCTACAAAAAAAAATCACCCTTTAGTTGCAATTCCCTATTCCCATTGAGCTAGTGTTGTCGGTTCTTCTCTTTAGAGTAGCCTAGAACCACCTGGTTCGGTTGATAATCTTTAATTTCCTAATCTTGTTTATTTTTCAAATTTTCTATCTTTGTTTTATCATGATTTAATCTTGTGTAACTCTAATAAAAAACACCTTTTATATAAGGTCAACCCCTGCTTAAAGTTCAACGTCGCTCAAACGATTGCTTCTGTTATCCTTAACATTTTGCTTTAAGGCATGTATAATCTTTTGCGTCTTTTTCCCGTTCCTTAAACCTTGATTATATTAACACTTATAACACCCTAGCCAAAGTATACGGTATAAACTTTCCTTGCAACCCTGTTTAGTGACATCTTTAGACACTCGAAGTTAGTTCTTTGCTTCTAGCAGAGACTGTGGCATGTCTTTGCTGCAAGTAAAATCAATAATAATAATCATATTAAATATTATTTAATTAAAGTGTGCAGACGTCTTTGCCTGCCGGCTGGAATTTCTTTTACAGCTTCTTTTACTTGGCAACGCCATTTTGTTGCACGTTCTCGCTCTCTCTCTCTCTCTAAGAGAATTATGCGCGCATTTCCGTTTCCGGCATACGCAAGAGCGCACACAGTCAGCCATGGCAAAAAAATGGCTTGCATTAAATTAACTTGCAGGTTGCCAGACCCAGCCAACGTTGGGAAGCAAATTGGCATTTTTATGGTGCTGCCACTTTTAGTTGCACCATTAAAGGGACACATAAAGTTTGCCGCAAAACTTTTGTAAATTTTTGAAATATGCATGCCGCACTATGCGGCAGCTACAAATGCATATGCATAAACGAGTTCTAGTAATATTCAGAGAGTTGCAGTTGCACCGACCCAATGGGATTGACCCACAAATAAGCAATTTTGACTGTGCCACAAAGCAACATTGCAACATAAGCGCCTTAAATTTTTGGTAAATTTTTTGGTTTTGGCTTTAATTTGCCGCCATATAAGTACAGTAGTGGCAACAACAACTACAGCAGCAACAACAACTGACAGATGTGTCACTCTCTGGGCCGTCTGCTCTTCATAATTTACGTCACACTTTACAAATTTGGCGCTTGTCACAGCTTATAAGAGCCAAATGTCACAGCTACTTAGGCCAAAAAGCAACAAGACAAGTAAACCACTTAAAAGTGTGTGTGTGTGAGCCAACTATAGTTATAAAGAAAGTCATGCCGTCGTCGTCGTCATTAGGCCAAGCAAATATAGGCCTAAACACACAGCTACTAACCAACAGCTGTGAACTTTTTTTTTTCTTTGCACATTTCACTTGGCTAGAAAGGTGTCAAAAATTTGCAAAGCGTTATTAGAGACCGACCAACCAACAGACCGGCCAACCTTAACCTGCTCTTAACCCACTGATGACTCTCTAAAGAGTCTCTTATGCATGTTTGTACTCAACGCGGGCGTTGCTTACATTTTTGCAGGTGGCACAAGTCACTCCTACCTAGAAAATTACGTGACTGGGCGTCAAAATCAAGTTTCCAGCTGCCAGCGCTCTTTTGAACCTGAGAACAACCCAACAACAATGCTTGCTTTGATGAATGCTTAAGGTTCAACTTTTCTACTAAAAACAGATACTTATTTAAGCGCGGAACAAAAAGCACTTAGTAGCTGAAAATTTTTTCTACTGCTTCCTTAATATAAATATTGAAGTTTTGAGCTCATATGGACGGTAGAAGTAGGCGTGAACGGAACTATCGGAAACTTTTTCTAAATTTTCTCTATGTCTGCAAGTAAATTCGCACAATTTATGCACAAACTGTAGCTATTCGGACCACTGTGCGTTTTTGAGTGAATATTTGCCATTTTGCAGCTTGTAATTCACAATTGGTTCTAGCCGTGTCTGCTGAAAAGTGCTACTTAATTCAACACTTGTTTTATTTATTAAAGTATTTTTTACTATTAAGTATTTGATTATATTCAAGAAACAAATTTTTTTCATTTATCTTTTCTTGGGTGTTAATATTTGTATCCATTTTACGGTTCGACTTATGAAATTAATTGAGCTTTTAATATTTGCATTATAGTACTAAAAAAAAATAATAATTATATATATTTTTTTTAAAGTGTTTGCAATCTTTATTTTAATAGAAATTAAATAGATTATTATTATAAACCATATTATAAACAAATAAGAGGTAAAGGCGTGGATAAATGCAAATTTTTTTCTTCCCAAGATTTCTTTTTATCCATACCAGTATTAATTGTCTTCGGGGAGTACCCATTTATTTCGGCTATAGCTAATCTCAAGTCAGGATAATCATTATCGGACTCTTACATTCCGGGAGCTTACTTCAATTGAATTGAGATATTGGTTGAGAAAGGGAGCAAGAACTTTGTAATGTATCGTATATTCATGTTGACCTAGCGAAATCTGCGAACTTTGGGACGAAATTGGTTCTTCTTCCGTTGCCTGATCCTGATAATATAAAAAAAATAAATGTGTTAAATTAGCGAAAATAATACATTGTGTACCGGCCGTATCAGTGGAGAGGGCATTTTCTGCCTTAAAACTGGGGCTATCCGAACTAAGATTGTAATCTTTCATCGGAGTCAATCAAAAAACTGTTATTTCTCAAATTAAACAAATAATTATTTGAAAACATTAAAATAAATACAATTTTGTCAATGCGCTGTTGACTGAAAAATATTTTAAATTAATTTATTTTGTAGTATCCTTAATATTGATCCTTCAAGGACATGTACGGATATCTATGAAAGGGTATTGAAGTAACTCTTATTTAGAATTTTTAAATAAAAATAGCCCAATAATTTTTAATTTTAATTTTTATTATAAAAATTGAAATGCGAGTTATTACGCGATTTTTAATTAAAATTGATATTGAATTATTATTTCATGATTTTTATTTTTATGTGAAAAATAAGTGTTAAAATTTGATTTGAATGAAAAAAACAAAAAATAATAATTATTTCATGATCTTTATTTTAAATATTATAAGAATTACGGTCCCTGTTATAAACACAAAGTCATCGTATGCGTAAAATCGTCAAACAGCTGTTGTTAATGCTGGCGCCATCTAGAGTAACCAACTTAACTCCCAAAAACGTTTGCTCGCGAATTTTGAATGCTGCGTATTAGCTTCAACTGATTAAACAAATCATCCGAATTTTGAATTTTTTATTAGTTCTTTGCACCCAAAATCGGCTATCTCCAATTTTTTGGTTTTTGTTCAAAAAATGTAGCCGATTTTTGTTGAGATTTTCAAGCTGAATAAAATTACACATTAATTTAAAAAAAATAGAATTACAAAAAAAAAAATAATTAAGATCAATTTAATTTCCGGGCGCGGACGACTTTGGGATACTCCTGTACGACTAGGTTGCAATAAAATCCAGTTCCTTCATAAAAAACCAAAAACAGAAGAATTTTTGAGACAAAAAGTTTTTTTTTGACCAATCGATCCTATGGGAGCTATATGATATAGTCAACCGATTTTGATCAAATTTGGTACAATTTGCTTGGTTACGCTAAACTTTTGAATGCCAAATCTGGCTACGATATCTTTATTAAAAAATTAAATATAGAGAATTTTGCATAAAAAAAGTTATTTTGTCCTATCGGTCCTATGGGAGCTATATGATTATAGTCAACCGATTTTGATCAAGAGCACATCTTGACCCACCATTTTGAAAAATTGATAAGGTGATAATAATCATCTACCATAATAATGGTAATAATAATAAGGTTCCAATAATGTTAATAAGATTAAAATAAAAGATTAAATTATACGGCATTGTTGCGTCGCCATTTTTGAAATATCAAAAATTAACATAAAAAGTAAACGAATTAAGCCCTAAAACCTAAATTTATCTTCAAAATTGAAGTGGTGACTAGTGGTTGACTGGTTTGCCAAAGAATTATCCTTATATATAAGGGGTGATTTTTTATAGAGCTACTTAAGTTTAAATCATAATAAACCAAAGAAATTTATTATTAAATATCAATGAAACTGGGCTTTATAGGATAGAAAAGTTTATGATATTCTTGTTTAATATATGATTTAAACTTGTGCAGCTCTAAAAAAAATACACTTTATTATATTATTTCGTAAGGACTGTTTAAAATCGAAAATATTTCTGACACAAATATATCTATACTACTCTCAGTTAAATGATTTTGACGCGTGGCTACAAAATCAATTGGCATACCCTTGTTATATATGTAGCTAAAGGTGATAAGAGATCTAGACAAACTATAGGCAGGATCAACATTGGGCAGACCGAAGAAATACTTTTAAATGGGTTTCAAGAAAATCTTCGTAAGTTGGCAACAACGTCTCCACAACTAGCAGACAAACTTATTTCATGACAGAAGAAGCTTCTGCGTAAATTTACAATCATCCTCTTTCAAAACGTTCTCTTTTCTGTAGATTCTGTGAAATTCCACAAGAATTCTGCCAATATCAATATACTGACTGTGGGACCATTGCTAAAAGAACGAAGACTCCATTCGGCGGGCATCCCTCGCGGGGAGCTTGTAAGCCCTAGAGGGAGCGTGCCCAAGTTGACGGATAGAGGAAAGCCTCCCAAACATGGGTGGTAGGAGGAAAATGATCCTACGGATCACACAAGATGGAGCTGAGCGCAATCCGTTACATTTAATCCCTTACTCAGAAACGAAAACTTCCGCTCTTTGTTCCGACCAGGAGTGACATATATTATGTATTCAATAATGATACGCTGCATTTCAAGGAATAAATAAATTCGGCGTGCATGCCGAACATCAATACTCAACATAATCCTGCTTAAAGTAGACCAGATAATTGGGTTTATTTTTAACATGGGATTAACTTTAAGTATAGAAGAGGACATAATGAAACCTTTATCCATGCATTCAAAGATATATTCAAGCTTAAACTTACACACGTATTCCCAAAACTTGCCATACCATATTAATTCGTAAACCTTGGCTTTACTTTAATGAGAAAGAAGTGAACGTTGAATTACCTGAAAGAAACAAAAAGAAATATGTCATTTAATAAAATAGTTTTCAAAATGTATCAGAATAATCTTAAATAAATATATTTCATTATTTAAAACGAATTACCTGAAAGAAACAAAAAGAAATATGTCATTTAATAAAATAGTTTTCAAAATGTATCAGAATAATCTTAAATAAATATATTTCATTATTTAAAACGTTCTTTGAATATCAAGTTGGAGTGAAACAACTAGAAGTAACACTTCAAAATTGAGCGTAATTCAAATTAGAGCAACTCAAAATTTGTGGATAAAAAATTTCTTATACTAGTATTTTTATTCGAGTACTAAATAAAAAAATCGACTGGATGGTGTACCTCTTTGTTCCTTCGATTATCCAATTTGAAAAATATAATTTGTGTGCTAAGATATTGACGTCATTAAGAATTCAAAGAAATGATTTGCAGCAAGTGGGTTAGAATTAACAATTCTTACGTCTCAAAGAGCAAGGAGCTTGAAATTTACGCACAAGAAACGACTTATGATCTATATAAATTTGGTAGATTTTGGCCCGGCACTTCTAAGAAGACGAACTCAGTTTCTGAGTAAATCATTCTTTTAGGATCTGGGCAGTCTGTCCCCGGCAGTTTTGATCCTTATCCAACGTTCTCCAATTCCTTTCCTCCTTCTCTCACAATTAGGTAACACAATGGACCTTATGGCCTCTGGATAATCTCAGTCACTGACTGAGCTGCATACGCCACCTAACTACTAGAAGATGAAGACCTTTTTCGCACTACAATTCAAAAAATACTGAAGTTCGGATGTCTCAAAGAATACCTCATATTTTTATATTTCTTGGTAAAAAATTAACAGTCTCTAAAATCATTATATGCCCAGTCACTTTAATTTTTTTTTTTTTAGTGAAAATTTTACAGTTGCCAAAATAAGTACGTATTCAGTCAATATAACAGCGATTTATGAAAGGGGGTTTTTTAACTATCCCGTCTTGCTGAAATTCTTTGTATTAAAGTAACAGTCACCAAAATAAGCATGTGGTCTTTCAACAAAATTGCTTGAAGACAAAGACAATTCAGTTTCCATGATAGTGGGATGGCACAGTTTGTAATAGGAATGTCTGATGCAATGCCGGGGTCAAAATCCAATAAAAAAACTTTGGGTATTAGGGTTCGGTAAACAACCAAAGGAATCCTACTCTATTTAATATTAGTCAACATAAATAATATTTAGTCTTCCGGAATTGAAAGAGTGAACTTTTGAGGGTTCAGGATCACCAAGAGCAGTATGCAGATTGACGAAGCAGTGGGATGAAAACTGTGAAGATAAAAGTTTAGTGAGTTTTCGATCATTCGAAGGAGCTATAACACAGGTCAGCATGGTTTAGTTGTTGGAAAGCAAAGGGTCATTTTCGAAGTAAATTGCTGCGTAAAATCCGAATTCGGGGTCAGAATTGCATCAAGATTTTGTGGTTATGTATTCGAAAATCGGCGATTTTTCCTACTCTTGAAGTTACGTAAAGGGTGCAAAGAATTTTTGTGGTCAGTCTCTCCAGTTACTTCATTTAATATCACTCTTATCCTCAATTCAAGATTTCAAATACAATTTTTCGCAAAGTTGTAGCTATTCGAAGTTACGAAATATATCCCTTCGAAGTCATTGCCATTGGCAAGAAGTCTTCGAGAAAATATTTTTTTACTGCGTAATTTCGCTTGAAAATTTTTAGTTGGGTTATTATTTTTCTGACTTCATATTCGTTTTTAGCGACTACAGACCACAAAAGTTTTCTGACTTCATATTCGTTTTTAGCTTTCCATCAACTGACATGATCCCGGTAATTTAAAACCTATCTAATCCGATATAAACTTTCGCAATTAAGCTTTAGTGTATAGGAAAGAGGGTTTATATATAATAGTAGGAAAATCTGAAAAACACAAACCTTTCAACAAAATAAGTATGTACTCTCTGGAAGAGTGAATATTGTAAAACCGGGAATTAATGTTCTGGGAGATTTCGAGAATACAGATTTTATAAAAATGGGGATATAAAAAGAAGACCGCAACTCTTAGAATTGTTGCTGGGATTTCCATAAAATGTGTATGTCCAGGAAATGTAAAATCCCAGTGGGGATATCAAATCGCATGAAAACTGCCGAAATTGGCTTTTCATGAGTAATGAAGTCAGGTGCAGATCTAGGCTTTGGTATTGGGGGGGCTCTTTACTTCGAAGTGTATATATTTTGGAGCTCTCAAAAGACTTTCAAATCATTTTTTCAACTTTTGGGGAAGGTCCGGATCCGAAAACTACCCGCGTAGATTCTTATATTTGACGAAGCTACACTCACTCCAATCACTTCGTTGACTTTAGAGACCTCACAGACGTATAAAAACCATGAAATCTTCTTAAGATCTCACAGTAGTAAAGGACATATTGCATTTAATAGTCGGATTGCACGAAACACTTTTTTCTTACCAACATAATTTACTTTACCAGCTTACTAGATTTTTTTTTTTTGTAAAAAGTAGACAAAAGTAACAACTAAAAAGTAAAACAACGTTGGAAAACAGAAACTTGTTTTCCCAGTCACGTTCATTTTCAATCAAGTGCCATCATTATATACATATGTCTGTATACTTATTTCCCGACAAGGAAGAGAAAGGGTAACGAAATCAAAGAAGGAAGAGCCACACAAGTTGAGTAGAGTCCGTTGCCAAACAATAACAAAATTAACTTTACCTCCAAGTGGGGCGGGGAGGGACATAGAACCAACTACAAATGCTTCAGAAGCTTTGGTCATTCCAATCACATGTGTGTGGTCTGCCCTTAACCCTTTGGGTGCCCCCAACTCACAGTTGGCGCTCTTGGAACCGCAACAAATTGCGCTAAAATAAACTAAACATACAAAAACCACAAAAGGTAACGTACTAACAAAGACCAGAGTTTTCTCTTCCTGTTGGTCCAGGGAGTCCAGAGACCCGGTGTAATCTCGTATAGGTAAATGGTATAAAAGTTCCCCAACGAATCGGCATTTATTTGATTGAAATTGCTTGATTATTGGTGTGTGGAAAAGGAAAAAGGTTGTTTGCCTCCCTTTAGAATCTACACTGGCTTACAAAAGTATGCGAACAATCTGTTTTTGATTGTATGCACACGCAAAGCTATTTTAATTTCATCAACAAAGTGTGTTTACCAACAAAAAGTTAAAACTTTTAATGATATTAAGCGTAGTTTTAGTAAATATAAATATTTTGAAAAATCACACAAAAGCTTTTCTAATTTTGCGTAATTAAATTTTACACAGTTTTGAGCAAAATTTCTAAAAGCGGGTTTAAAACTTTACAGCAGTTAGATAATAAATTGCAATATATTTAACAAATATGTTATTTATGTAATATTTTCTACTGTCTTTTTGCGTTATGGCTAAATAATAATTTTATTATTTATTTTACATAGTTTTTATGACTGCCAACAAATTGCAGTTCAAATATCTTTGACCCTTTTGCCAGTGTTGTAATTGATTTTTCAGTGTTGTAATTTGACAGAATAAAACTTGTTTACATTTCTATTATTATTTTTAGTTAGTTGCATCTGGTTGCATTTTTTTGTGTAAAATATTTCTATCAAATGAAAGTTGCAATAAAATTAATATTAACAAAATAAAATAAGAAAAAAATTGAAGCGGACGATTTTTCAGTCAATATCATTGATTTTGATTATTTTTATTTATATTTTTATCTTTTATTTGATGGAACTGCTGCCAGTATTAACTTCATAAATTGGTTTTAAAAATTTCGATAATTTATGGAGTTTTCGATAACAGATTTTAAATGAACTTTTCTTTGGAATTGCATTTTTTACAATTCTTCCAAATTTGGTATAGCTACTAGATGTATAATATCTAACCTCACAATATACTGTTGCAAGATTCCAATAATTTATAGATTTATCGATAAATTATATTTAGATAGGACTTTTCTATGGAATTGCATTCCGATTATTTTTATATATTTGGTGCATATATTAACCCCAGAGATAGGTTTTGCAAACTTTTGATAATTTATCAAATTGCCGAATAATGCATATTTAGATAAGCATTTCTTTGGAATAATATTGTGATAATTTTGAACTATTTGATGGAGCTAGCAGGCAATATTAGCTACACAGACTGGTTTTAAAAAATTCCCATTATTTATCGATTTGTTAATAACTGGAAATTTATGTAGGCATTTCTTTGGAATGGCATATCCCGAAAGCGAATAAACATATTTAAAAAAATAAATATTTGTTGTTCAGCGCACAATAAAACTATTTTTTTAAATTTTTTTTCATGTTTTTTATTTACTAAAAATTTAGAAGTAATATCGGAAATAATATGCTTTTTCCAGACAAATGCGAAATCCCATTTATTTTTGAAGTTAATGATCAATAAATAAGAAGGTGTATCCTTTTACTTTAATATTTTTATTATTATTTTATTTTTTTTCAATACAAAATAATCTTAATTTTTGTAATATCATTCCAATTTATTTATACATTTTTTTAAATTCATAATTCTGAAGTGATCTGATAAATAGTATATACCAGGAAATGCACTGTGAAAAGTCATCGGATCACGTAAGGAAATAAGATTTTACACATTTATTTATTTATTATTACAATGTTAGTTACCACACTCCTCTAAAACGGCTGGACCGATTCTTATGAAATTTTGCGGGCTTATTGGGTAGGTCTGAGAATCGGCCAACATCTATTTTTCATACCCCTAAGTGATAAGGGTTGTCAACCCCTAACTTTTTTTTTAATATTATAAATAAATTATAATTCAAAATTCAGAAATGATCTCCCCGAAAATAAATTCGTGGATACACTGAAAAAAACTACCGAACTATTCGAGACAAATGCAAAGTTTCGATTATTTATTGAGTTATCGATAAATTAATATTTAGATACGCTTTTTGGCATACCTCGTACGTTATTAGGATAGTTCAAATTTTTAAATTATAATACTGAATAAAAAAATTGTGTATTTTTTCTTTTTAAAAATTCTTTTTTTTTAACTATTAAGAAAAATGTTTTTGATTTGTAAAATTTAGTTTTAAAAAAAGTTGGATTTTTTAACAAATTTATTAATTTTCTTTTATCAAAAAATATAAAAAATTAATTTGAAAAATTGTGCTTTAAAACAAATTGAATTTTTTTGCACTTTTAAAATATAGGTTGATTTTTTATATAATTAAAAAATTTCCTTTATGCTTTGTAAAACTGCTTTTACAATTTTTTTATATAAAAAATTATTTTATGTTTGAAAATTTGATTTAAAAAAAAGTTAGATTTTTTGTAGCATACAAATTTTTTTTTATAGAAAATTTCGAAAAGATTTTGTAAAATTGAGTTTAAAAGAATTTTCTAATTATTTATAATAAGTATTGGATTTTTCATCTTATTATGATTTTTTTATATGCTTTGTAAAACTGAGTTAAGGAATTATTGATTTTTTTTTAATTTTTAAACATTTGTTTATGTTTTGTAAAATTGAGATTTAAAAAACTGTTGAATTTTTTTTAATTTAATTTTTTTTTAATTTTTTAGTAGATCATTTTAAAGTGATTTGCTATATTCGGTTTTAAAAAAAGTTTAATTTTTATGAACTCTTAAGTAGACATTTTTTTATTAAGTGTTAGGTTTTTTATCTTATTAAGAATTTTTTTATATATTTTGTAAAACTGAGTTTAAGAATTATTGTTTTTTTTTAAATATTTAAACTTTTTTTTACGTTTTTTAAAATTGAGATTTAAAAAACTGTTAGATTTTTTTAATTTATTTTTTTATTTTTCATTTCAGATCATTTAGAAGTGATTTTGCTATATTGGGTTTAAAAAAAAAGTTGAATTTTTATTAACTTTTAAGTAGACATTTTTTTATTAGTTTCTTTTAATAGAAAATTTAGAAGTGATCTTCTTCAAAATAGGAATAATTCATGCGAATTCAATGGGGGAAAAAAAGTAGGGTGCCTTCATGAGACTGCCGTCAAGAACAAAGTTCGGTACTTTTATTCTCAAGAATAATTGGTTTCTACTTTGAGAGTATTCCTCGAATCTAGAATGTAAAATTCTCTACAAAATCTATGGATCCGAGACCTGGCTTGTAACCGACCTTCTAACAAGAAAAATCCAATGTTTTGTGAATAGATAGATGTCTCCGGCGTATTCCTAAGGTGTGGTGGCCAAACGTCATCAGCAATGCCGACTTATATAAGAAGTGCAACCTGGAACCCATGGCCAACACTATCAAGCTAAGGAAATGAAGATGGATAGGCCACTCACTGCGGAAGGATGCGAAGGAAGTTTGCCGTCAAGCTCTTGATTGGACTCCCCAAGGAAGCCGCAAAAGGGGCCACCCTAAGACAACATGGACGAGGTCGTTACAAAAAGAGATCGATGAATGCGGAAAATCATGGAACGAGCTAAAATTGCTAGCCAAAAATCGAACCAAGTGGAAGTGCTTTATTGAGGCCCTATGCTCCAACCGGAGATAAAGGAATTGATGATGATGATGAATATCTATTACAGGCAAACATTGTTGAGATTGAGATAAACATTCTTGAGAAAAATACCTGAAAACTAGGATCTTGAATATGAACTTTTGTTATTTTGATTTTGCCTACTCATTGAAATTAAGCAGTGGAGTACTAGATTTTTTGGATTGGGTGAGATCTATTACAGATGAATCCTAAGATTGAGTGAAAAAAATAATGATCAATAATTGCTAAAAAAAAAAAAAGAAGTGGCGAAAATCAGGATTTTGAAGATTCGATTTGAAAACACAGTGGCGTAGATAGTTATTTTTGAGGGGTCTACCAATAAATTTATTTTTCCGAAAATCATTTTTGACAATGAAAGGGGATTGATTGCAGAGGACACTCTATCTACCTGCAAATTAATTAGGTTAATCTTACTTAAATTTTTGCAGACTCTGGTTTTACCTAAAAGATTTTGCGCAGTGGTGAAAAGTATCAGGATGCATCTGCTACATACAGTCGTGATCTTTTATATCTATGCCTGAATTTTGAAATACCCAACGAAGCACCAAAGCAAACAGTTATCACCTTATGGGGTACTCTCCACTGGAGCCATCTTCAAGATAGCTTTCTCTATATGATTACTTTCAGCTGCTTATCTATGCCGTTCTCTAGAACCTCCTCGATGTTGCAACGTTGAGAGTTTAAGTCGAAGCTTATGCCCAAGTTGACTTGCAGCTGCATAATTTTAATAATGTTCATAATACCCATAATTCCCAATTCTATGCATTTTTATTTTTTTACTATTACTAACCATGACAATATTTCATATGGTGCAACAACATAAGCCGCTTAGGAGAGTGTCCAATACAACAACAACAATAACAACAAGAAGAAAAAAAGACTTCAAAACTTATGCAAAACTGCGTAATTAAATGTAATTTGAGTTTAATGAGTGTCAAAGCTATTAAAAATCATTTGTTGGCTAGTTGCGACTTGGCCATGTGCGTCATTTGGTCCAAACGGACAGTCAGTCCATGAAAGGTAAAGTTACAAAACGACTTGGATAATTTTTTCTATAGTAGATACTATTTTTTTTTAATAACTTTTTATATGTATTTATGCGTTGGCCAGGCTAACAGGTATAAGGTAGTCAGTCGATAGTCAGTCGGAGACGGGCTGCTCGGTTTGGCTATTAATTTAATATTTTTGCAGTTTATTGCAGCTTAATTACACTTGTGTGTGTTGGCGTATGTATAAGTATCTGTGTGAGTATCTGTGTAAATTGCTTTCTTAATTATTGTCAAGTTGCCGAGTGCACAAAATCAAGTGAAGCCTTAATTTGTGGCCAGCCAAAGGTTTTGCCAATTGCAACTTGGGCAAACTGTTTGACACTTCAACTCGAGAATCATTCAATTCATTTGAGTAGAGTCAACCCAAATAAATGCAATTTACATAATGTAAATGTATGTGTGGATACACTGGCACAAAAACCGCAGACTAAATTGAGTGATTAACGCCAAAGACAAGTCATGTCTCGAATCGAATCGCAGTGAATGGCAAAAGAGGTTTATAAAGTTGTTTGGTGTCAACGTTTAAAAGATGTGGATAAGGCTTAAGGCCAAGATTTATGTGGTCGATTGGCGGCGCAACGACTAATGAATGCTCTAACAAGTTGGCAAAGGTTTTAAGACAGTTTTAAAGAATTTATTTTTATACCCTATACTAAAAAGTACTAAGGGTGTACTAAGGGTATATGTAACGGACAGAAGGAGGCGCGGCAGACCCCAAGTCCTTTATACCGAAATGCTTATCATAACCTCGGGTAGCGATTGAGCCATGTCCGTCCGTCCGTCCGAATAAATGTGTAGATCTCCGAGACTAGAAGAGCTAGAAACACCAAACTTTACCAGCTGGTGCGCATATTTCATCAGAAGATGAAGTTTGTTGAACTATGTCAATATCTTGACATCCATGACTTAAAAAAATTGTCAATTTGGCTTTGACGAAACCATAACGAAATCGTTTTATGTAGTTTCTTTAAACATAAATGCAAGGTTTCCTGTAAATATAAGGTTGTCAAAAAGTCTTGCGGTATTTCCGCAAGCTTGTCTTTGCAAGCGCGTAGTTCTAGTTGTATTCGTCGCATCGGTTCACGCTAGAGCTTTTGGAAAGCTCTTTTCACGTGCTAACACGTGTTTCATTAATTGTTGTTTGCTTTTAGTCGTTCGTGAGTTAAAGCGTCGCAAACATGGAGCAAAATAAAGAGAAAATACGGCATATTTTAGAGTACTACTACGATAAAGGCAAAAATGCATCTCATGCTGCCAATAAAATTTGTGCAGTTTATGGACCCGATACAGTTTCCATTTCCACCGCACAACGATGGTTTCAACGTTTTCGTTCTGGTGCAGAGGTGATCGAAGATGCGCCACGGTCCGGAAGGCCTGTTGTCGAAAATTGCGATAAAATCGCTGAATTGATCGAAAGAGACCGGCATAGTAGCAGCCGTAGCATCGGCCAAGAGCTGGTCATGAGTCATCAAACCGTTATAAACCATTTGAAGAAGCTTGGATTGAAAAAGAAGGTCGATGTATGGGTGCCACACGCCTTGACGCAAAAAAACATTTTTGACCGTATGGATGCATGCGAATCGCTTCTGAATCGCAACAAAATCGACCCGTTTTTGAAGCGGATGGTGACTGGCGATGAAAAGTGGGTCACTTACGACAACGTGAAGCGTAAACGGTCGTGGTCGAAAAGCGGGGAAGCTGCCCAGACGGTGGCCAAGCCTGGATTGACGGCCAGGAAGGTTCTTCTGTGTGTTTGGTGGGATTGGCAGGGAATCATCCACTATGAGCTGCTCCCCTATGGTCAAACGCTCAATTCGGACCTGTACTGCCAACAACTGGACCGCTTGAATGCAGCACTCATGCAGAGGAGGCCATCTTCGATCAACAGAGGCCGAATTGTCTTCCATCAGGACAACGCCAGGCCACACACATCTTTGGTGACGCGCCAGAAGCTCCGGGAGCTCGGATGGGAGGTTCTTTTGCATCCACCGTGTAGTCCGTATCTCGCACCAAGTGATTACCACCTATTTCTGTCCATGACGAACGCGCTTGGTAATCGGAAGTTGTCCACAAGAGAGTCCTGTGAAAATTGGCTCTCCGAGTTTTTTGACAATAGGGAAGCGAGCTTCTATAAGAGGGGCATTATGAAGTTGGCATCTCGTTGGGAACTCGTCATCGAACAAAACGGCGCATATTTGACTTAAATCGCATTATTATAACCAATTTTATGAACAATTGAAAATTCAATAAAAATACCGCAAGACTTTTTTGACAACCTTATATAAGGCTTTCCTTTTAATATTAGATGGTTTTCGAAATACCATCCTATAAAAATTCTATAATATTCAAAATTTTCTAAGATATTAAAATATTTGATGTATGAGATTTAGTGACTATAAGAATATAAGATAAAATGGAAATTGATACACTAGTTTACAAATTTAAGGGTCAGCGACCTTTGTAAGAAAAATGTTTTTTAGGTTAATTTTGGTTCGAGAAACACAAAAATGACAATCTCTTTTCCTTGGGATTTTTTTCGAAAAACATAATTTTGTGCACTTTTTTCAGTTATTTGTCCATTTCTGGTGAACAAAACTTTGTATGGAAATAAAAGACGATAAGATTGAAAGGTATTATTGAAGTTACAAGCAATCAAAGTCGAAAAAAAGTGAAATTTTCCACAATTTTTTGAAATTTTTAATTTATTGGCCTACTTTTTATTAACGAAAATTTTTTTTTTAATTTTGATAAGCTTTAAGCTGAAAGAGAATTCTTCTACGAACATTTCAAACCTAACATCTTTAAAATCGATAAGAAAAGTATATGCTATGATTGCGTTGATATGATTATTCGTTTAGTAGATATGCCTGGTGAAAGAAAATTTTAAAAACAAAAAATTATCGATACCTCGATAAATAATTAGGATATTGCAATGGAATTTGACGTCGTTTCTAGTTATTTTAAAATCATCAATATTGAAGAGGTCAAGCAAATGATTGCTACGATATCTTTATGCGTTTAGGATCTGCATATCTTTGCCTTGTCAAAGAAAAATCTAAAAATGAAAAGTTATATAATAGGAATTTTGCAAATAAAATTTGATGTGTTTACTAGTAATGGAATAATCACCAAAATCGAAATGGTCGAAGAAAAAAGCGAACCGCTTCATACTGCTTTCGTTCATATCTTTTTATCGTGGTATCAGAACTTAGGAAGAGATTCATCCCAAGTATGCCGCATAAAAGTTAACTTACTTATAAATCCAAACTTTCCCACAAAAACATAAAAAAAAAATTCGTTTTAAAGACACTTTGTTCTAATAATTTTTAACCCCCGACGCAAAAAGAGGGGTGTTATAAGTTTGACGTGTCTGTCTGTCTGTGTGTTTGTTTGTCTGTCTGTCTATGGCATCGTAGCTCCCGAACGCATGCAGTGATTTCAATTTAGTTTTTTTTGTATAAAAGGTGAATTATGTGCGAGTGTTGTTAGACATGTTTGATGAAAATCGGTTGAGCCGTTTAAAAGTTGTGGGGAGTGAAAGTGGGGAAAATGCGTAAAAAAAAAGCAAACGAGCTTGACCTTAAATGTAATCTATACCTTAACAAGAATCTAAATTATAGTAAGTATATTATAATATACTAAAGTCTAACTTAACCTAACCTACCTATAAAAAGTATGAAATAAAAAATTAAATTAAAAATTTAAAAAACCCCCGAATTTTCATTTAAAAAGTAAAAAATAATAAAAGAAACTTAATGTTAAAGTACCTAAGAATCTATTAATAATTCTAAAAAAATACGTCGCGTTGGGGGACCGCTCCTAAACTAACAATTTAAATACAAATAGTCTAATTAAGCAACAAAGATTAACTTAAAAACAAAATTAAGAAAATACTTCAAAAACTTTCATAGAATTACTTCAAAAAATTTGCATGTAAGATACGACCGTCAACGACGTCTGCCCTCGCGTGTCCCCCAACGCGACGTATTTTTTTAGAATTATTAATAGATTCTTAGGTACTTTAACATTAAGTTTCTTTTATTATTTTTTACTTTTTAAATGAAAATTCGGGGTTTTTTAAATTTTTAATTTAATTTTTAGAGAAATTTGATTATATTGTGAGGATTTCGATTTTACCAATATCATATCCTAGTCGATATGCCCCATCTCCGCCTAGAGTATCAAAAATTGTTGGTTATGTGTTTGGCGTTTGATCAGCGCTTAAAATTTGTTAGCTACGGTTGCCAATTGGTTGCACTTTTTTTTGAGACAGTGTTGATAACTGCGACTGTACTCGTGCTCAAGTGTGGGTAAGTGTGGCAAGTACATGCAAGTTTATGTACATAAGTGTGCGCATATACATGTGTATTTACACCCACCAATGTATAATGTACTTTATAAGGTATATATGTACATAATGACACCGCTCGTATTCCATTGATTTGCTGTGATGTCTCCTGCTTACATGGCGTATGATTGATGGCCCTGCAGCCAGACAAGCCAGCCAGCATCAGACGCAAAATATCAAATTAGCCCTCTTGCAATTTACACAGTTTTTCTTTGGAGGTTTTTCTTTGTGTTTTTTTTGGCGTTACCGTTACCTATATGCATTGTTGTTGCTAGAATTTTCATCATATTCACAATGGCAGCAAAATAAATTGCGTTTATCGAGAAAATTGGCAAGGAAAATATTTGCACGTTACATAGAAATAAAGCACGCCTTGACTGTGGCACGGTTTCTAAAAAAATGACTGATGTACTTGCCCATCACTGCTTCACCCGCCCTAACCAAGCAGGGAGCTTTTGCTCCTACTAAGTGGCTCAAACGTCAGCTGCGCGCGTTTTAAGTCGCAGCAAAAACGCGCGTCGCACATAAAGTGAATTTTTTTTTGCGTTTTTACTTTTTTTTATGCATTTACTTAATGGTCTTTAATTGCATTTTATTTACTTTATTTTATTCCATGTCTGTCGTTTGTTTTTACCTGTACATTGCAATCAAACCGGTCTCTCAGTTGGCTGCCTTTACCTGACGGCCCCAAAAAACCTCTTAACCCGCTCTTCCGCTTATCCATACAATATTTCGCATTTGCATAAAGTTTTGTTCTTTTTTTTTTATTTGTGCAATCTCGAGTTGTTTTAATTTATTTTTTTATTGATTGCAAAAATACAAATGATGCAAACATTATAGGTGGCAACTATGTTATATGGTCGCTATGACGTAATACGATTTGCACAAATTAGTGGGAAGTTTAAAATTACAAAGAAAAAAAACAGCTGTTCAAAAATTTTTATTAAAATTCGTTGAAAAATTATGTTATAAAAAATCTTTATGCGCTATCAAGTTTATTTTGCTTTTATGGTTTTTATAAATTTTTGTTTTTATTGTTTTTATAAATTTGAAGCCAAAAAAAATACGCGGATTTGACAACTGATAGGTAAACCAGGGAATACCAAATTTTATTATCTTGTAACCAGCTGGTCAAACAACAAAATATAATAAAGTTTTTTATATAAATAATAAATTGAAATAAAATATTGTTTATATAAAAATTAATTGGCACTTCGTTGCTTTTACTATATTTCCAATAATATGAAACTGAAAAAAACACACTTTTACTCTCTTCCTAACTACGTCACAGGAAATTTGTACGAAATCTGATGCTCTGTACTAACGTTCTAAAGGGTATACCAAGTTGGTGCAATATACGAGTATGTAAAAGGCAGAAGTAGGCCGGAAAGACCTCGGGTAAGGATTGAGGCATAGCCGAAAGTCTTTCCCTCTGTATGAACACCTAGATAAGATCTGGAGACTCAAAGCTTTGGTAGTTTGCTCATAATACCTCTTCAGATACAATTTGTTAAATTATCTCAACAGATTGCCCAGAGTCCCCGTGAGACAACTTCGGGCAGTTTTCAATTTTGATTTAACAGAGGTTTCCTGCGTGGATCAAAATTGCCACCTTTCCTAATAAACTGCTTTAAAAGTCGACTGTTCTCTTCAAACGATCTCAATCGTCTTCACCTACGCAATAGATTTACTCTTTTTGCTCCCTCACTTACCAAAGTTAGGAGAGGTATTTATGGTAAGGGGTTTTTTTTTGGGGTGGGGCTGTGGTAATAGAGTTTCGCTTAATCCCAATTCAGAGGTCAAGAAACTTCTGTTTAATGCGATACTGCTATTTTCTGGTTAGGGGTTTAAGGGTTTTTGGATATCGGATTCGGATTAAACGAAGTCCCACACACTAACCCCTCAGAAAAAAACCCTTTACCATAAAAAAACTGACAGTATCGTATTAGCTTGCGTTGACCGAAAGGGTTCCACAACATCTGTCAAATACTTGGTTAGTATCAAACGTTAAAAATCAAATCTTTTAACTAGATACTCAGTAAAAAAATCTTACATATTTTAAAGAGTTCACAATTTGCTTTTGGGGGAAAACAAAAGATGGACGAGAACGTCTTGACAACTAAACGGGCAACGTCTTAGTATTTTCTAGATGACTCGACCGTACCAGACGCTAGGAGTCTCGGGGAACATGCCTAAAATCCATATGTCTCATTAGAACGCAGGCGCTCTAAGGTCGGGAAGTCTTGTGGGACTCTTTAAACGGCTCGACGTAACACGGCCGCTATAGAGTGTAGAAGACTCGAGGGAACGCGGTTGCTTTAAAGTTAGAAGACTTGACGTAGCCCGGCCGCTTTATGGTCTAGAATACTCGTCGGAACATAGCCGCTCTAAAGTCTAAAGGAATCAATGGGAGCCCGAGTCTTTAGAGTCGAGCAAGGCCTCTGTAGAGTCAAAGACGACTGGGCATATCATAGCCTATTTAAAATCTAGAGGACTCGAGGAAACACTACCCCTCTAGTATCTACAAAACTTGACTGAAGACGGAATCTCTAGACGACTAAGCGTAACAATAGAGTCAGGGCTAATAAGGATGTCTGTACAAGTCTAGAATGAGTCGTCGCTAGAGTCTAGAAGATTCACTACGAGGCCGCTCTAGAGTCTTGAAGAATTGATGGGACAAAGCTTTCGAAAGACGAATACTTGTCGAAAGACGGACTGTCTAGACGACTCGACGTAACACGGCCGATAAAGAGTCTACAAGACTCGAGGGAACACGGTCGCTATAAAGCTAGAAGACTTGACGTAGCCCGGCTGCTTTATAATCTAGAAAACTTTTCGGAACACAGTAGCTCCAAAGTCTAAAATAATCGATGGGAAACGGAGTCTTTGGAGTCGGGCAATGCCTCTTTAGAGTCAAAACGACTCTACATATCACGGCCGGGATAAAGTCTAGAAGCCTCAAGGAAATACGACCGCTCTAGTGTCGTGAAGACTTGACGGAAGACGGATTCTCTAGACGACTAAACGTAACAATAGAGAGGGCTAATAAGATTTGACGTAGCACGGTCGCGCTAGAGTCTAGAAGATTCACTACGCGGCCGCTCTGAAATCTTCAAGAATTGATGGGATAAAGCCGCTTTAGAGAGACGAAGACTTGTCGAAAGACGGACTCTCTAGACGATTCGACGTAACATCACCTTTCTAGAGTCTAGAAGACTCGAGGGAACACGGCCGCGCTATAGTCTAGCAAACTCGTCGGAGCGCGGCGTTTCTAAAGTCTAAAAGAATCGGTGGAGTCCGGTCCGGTAGAATCTAAAAGACATGACGCAAGACAGACTCTTTTGACGACTTGATGTACACGGCCGCTCTTGAGTCTAGAAGACACGGCCGCTCTTGAGTCTAGAAGACATGGCCGCTCCAGAGTCTAGCAGTCTGGGCGAAAACACTTAATCGTCCACATTTAGGAAGTGATACACTTTAAATGAACGATGTTCATTTAGTACCGCCTACCTATGCACTCTTCCCAATTTTAACCGACTTGCAACCCAACCTATGCGTCTCATCGCTCGTCCGCCTTCCTACTGCCCCTCTTTTGACATATTTTACAGCATATGCCACAAATTACAAGGCCGCCTGAGCGCCAAGAATGTGTCTACTCACGCGCCACAAATCTAATCTTATCTAAAGACTTTGACTGAAAGTTCTTACCAAAAAATTGCTTAAGTGCTTTTCTTGACTTTTTTCCCAGCCAGCTAAAGCTGCTCTAAAATAATCATATCATGCGCCTAATTTATTTTTAATTAGTTGAAACTTTTTACACACACGCACTGAACCAGCTCATTGAACTGTTTACCAAAAAATTGAATTACTTTTTGTTCAAATCGTAATCCATTAAGGTGTAGTGAAGTTCACACACCGCACAAAGTGTTCCCAGAAACTGTCAGTTACAAATTGCTGAGGGGGAGACGTCCAGCACTACGTCAAATTAATTACGCGTTTCATCATTATCATTAACTTTGACTTTGACTTTGTTAATAGGCGAAAAAAAACAACAAAAAAACTACAAGATTCAAGAAAAAACAACAACAAATCGCACCATTTAAAGCCATTTTTACCTCTGTCCATTGTTTTATGCAGCATGTTCCGACTGTTTTGGCGGGGTCTGGGACTCTCTGTTTACATGGGTACGTGCTTCGGTTTCTTTTGCTTTGGTTTTTTTTTTTTTTTGGTTTTTTACCCATAACCCTGAACTTGACATTTATGAACTGAGAAAAACTCACCGCAACGTTTGTCTGCAGCTCTCCGCAGCTGCAGCTCCCCAAGTTCTGGACTCTACGCTCGCGGCTCGCGACGCGCTCATGTGCTAAGTTCTTTTTAATTACCCTGTAGCTTCACGAGTTCTACAAACCAAGTAGTAGTAGTAGGGGGAGCGGCGCCGTTTAGTGGTTCTACAGTCTTAGTTCTTGTGCAGTCGTAAAGTTTTCTTTTATGGATCTTCATCTTGATTTGTTACGTGCTGGGTACTTCATGTAAATGCATACATTGGGTAGCTGAGAGCTTGTCAAATCGTCCAAGTGCCATTTGCAATGAATGATTTTATGAGTCTGCCTGAACTCGCAAGTGTTGCTAGAAATTGGCAAGGCTAGCTTTCTTTTTGGGGGGCCAAATGTCTTAGAGAAGCAGCTGGAAGAAATAGCTATCTATGAATTTTATGTGCATGTTGACAAAAATAGTTAAGCGACACTTTGCTTTTAAGCAAAATATCGAACTATGACTTGGTAACAGGCTGTTTATTTATGGATCATCATCTTTTCAAGCTATTTTTCCGAACATCCACCGGTAGTGGCTGCAGTTCTTACATTAAACTTGAAATTCATAAAAAAAGAATAAAGAAGACTTCTATTGAAAATCTCAAAGTTATGTTCTTTAGTTTAATCTATTCAAACTAAGAATCAGAAAAAGGGAATAATACTTAAAAGTGATGAATAAGATTTATTAATCCAGCAAAACTATTGATTCGGAGGTGGTAATGAGGGTATTCCGCTCAGGTTCAAAGTTCCCTAAAGCGGAACGTTTTTCTTTAAAAAAAAGATATGTTTGGGGAGCCATTAACGACCACGTTAAATTTTGTATGAACGGCCCGGAATTCACACCTTCGCGATCTGCTCTTCCAGAAAAAGGGACGCCCTGAACTTCTTGCAAAATCTCATAAGAATCCCAAAACCGAGTCTAAATCTTGCTCAATTCTATCTGCCGGTTATCTGTATTTTCACTTACAGAGAGATTTCTGTGTCTTGTTTGGTGACCCCGAAGTACCTATCAAGGAACTTACGAACCAGTAAGAGCATTAAGAACTTCAAGAACCTCGACGGCTCAAATCAAATGAATTCGTTTCTAAGTACGGAAAACTTGGAACCATTTCGGAACTTACTGAGAGCTCCAGAAAGTCTTATTAAATAACTAAGGAAGTACCTATCAAGGAACTTACGAACCAGTAAGAACATAAAGAATTTCAAGAACGTCGACGGCTCAAACAAATGAATCGATTTGTAAGTACGGAAAACTTGGAGCCATTTCGGAACTTACTAACTCCAGAAAACATTAAAAACTAAGGAACTGCCAGGAAGTAAATAGCTCAATCACCTTAGTCGATTCTTGGTAAGGTGGCAGTTGGCACGTCTCAACTCACTTAGGCCAAAGAATTGGACAGTTGTAATTACCGCTAATTGGACCTTAAACCACACTTGCCCCCACAAGGGTTCGTAGGGGTCCTATATGACCAAATATGACACTATCCGGCGGCTTGAATAATCCTCGAGATGCCTCTTGAACTCTTTTGTAAGAGTTTAAGTCGATTTCAACTAAAAAAAACTAGCTTGGAACAAACTTATTACTGGGAACATTTAGGCCTGGTAGTAAACTGAACTATACAACTGTTAGGAAGTGGACGTTTCAATTACCTGAATCGATTGCTTGAGATCCAAACTTGGAACTAACTAATAACTATATAACTATTAGGAAGTGGACGGTTCAATTACCTGAATCGATTCCTTCACATCCAAGCTACGAATTAACTGAGAACTTCCAGACTTGTGAAAATATTAAGAACTAAAGAACTTGTAGGAATCCAACAGCTCAATCGATTCTTAGTAATGCAATCTTGGAACAAGTCCGGAACCGAAGGACTAGTGACAACATAAATAACTCAGCTGACTCCATTCTTTGGTTCAAGTGACGGGAAAAACACTTAAAATACTTGGAACTAACAAGCTAGTGAGCACATTAAGAATTAGTTTCTTATGGTCCAGGCTAGAAATTAAGTAAGAATTTTCAAACTTGGAAAACATTAGAAGAAGAACTTTTAGGATGTAAACGGCTCAATTGATTCTTTGTGATCCAAGCTTGAACCTAACTTGTAACAGAGGGACTAGTGACAACATAAATAGCTTAATTGACTCTATTCCTTAAGTCATGTAACGAAAGAAACACTTCAAACTTTAGAACTAACAAGCTCGTGAGAACATTAAGAGCTACTGAGAACATTAAGAATAAGTTCCTTATGGCCCAAGCTAGGAATCAACTAAGAACTTTCAAACATGAAAAAATTAAAAACTAAAGAACTTCTAGTAAGTGAACGGCTCAATTGATTCTTTGTGATTCAAGCTTGAAACCAACTTGGAACAGACGAAGTAGTGACAACATAAAAAGCTCACGAACTTCTCGGAAGTAAGCGTTGCAATTAGCTGACTCCATTCATAGGGAACAGAACATTAGCGTCAAGTGGCGAAAGAAACACTCCAGATTAAGTTGAAAGAGGCATGTAAGCAGCTAGACTCTGTGTTTCTAGAAACAATTTATTAATAGCACACAACAAACCGTTGCATAGGTCTAAAATCCCGAAGGCGGCTTTTTTAAGTAATATCTTTAATCATTCTACTGTTACAAAAATGTTCTCTCCCGTAAACTTCAAAGACGTTTTGTAAAACAAACCATCTTAGAAATGGATGACTTAAATTCTTCTAACAATTATAGACGCTAATGATTAATAGCCTAAAGTTTAAAGAAACACTTTAATAGAATTTTTGAGTGACAGTGCATAAATGCCTACCAAGTTTTACTTCTCATTCTTCAAGCAACTGCTGACAAATTTGTTCAACCTCCAGAACTTGGTGCTCCTGCACTATCCGCTACTTATACTATAAATACCCGTACTTGTCAGCTTTCTGACAAATTTACTTAAGTCAAGGCGCTCTTAAGTTATGCGTAAAAATTGTCAAGCTGAAGAAAACTCCTAAAACGTTTATACGCTTGCAGCTAAACTGTAGAGCTGATGAACCGTTTTTGCAATTAGCCAAAGTTGTTCAGGAATAAGTGAGCTAAGGCCTGCCCAGAACCAGAACCAGTAGCAAAATAGCACCGTAAATGTAGCTGTAAAGTGCACTGAAGGCTGGTAACAAATCTTGATATCGAAACATTATTAAAGTCAATTAATTGCAACTGTTGGTATGCCACAACTTGGCCAAAGGATCACTCAACCCGAGTTGATGAGGGAAGGATGAGGGTACCCATTAAGCAGTAGCAGTCTGAGCAGTCAGCTCAAATTACAGCTAATCATAGGTATACGGAGGGGCCTGGTACGAGCTCTCAGATGTACTGAGTCGGTCTAGCTGGAAAGACGCAGTCTCTGATGGATTGCTGAAGGTGGCCCTCAACTGTTGCAGTCTTAATATACACTACACAGTTGAGATTAAGGGTATATCTGATTTCTGTCATGTATGTGACAAGCAGCGGAATGGGTGGCACAAGGTAGGTTCTTTAAAGTAAAATGATAGTAATTGATCCATAACCGTGCATCCAAAAAGACAGACGTTCATATGTAAACCTATATTTCAGAGACTATAATGACTGGAAAGATTAAATATTCGATGTTGACCTGTGCTCCTAAAGGAGAATTTTGCGGTTGACACTAGATCTAAAACTAAACCCGCTCCAAAACTGACATGGATAAGGTTGAGCTAATTGAGGTGCTCGGCTCAGGCCAAGATCGCCCAAAAGGCCTCTAGTTATAAGAGAGATATGGTGGGAGGAGCAGGGGTAGGGTGATGAACCTAGGCTGCAGCTAGCGTATACGATTTATTTGCTCAACTTGCTAGTCTTTTCTGGGGGTTCACTAAAGAAAGGTCAGATTTGTAAAAAAGACTAGGTTTTCGCAGGAAGGCTTTCCTAGCTACGATTTCTTAGAAGTGCAGCGCACAAGGTGTTGCATACTTCTTATCTGCTCCTCGTTTCCGCAATCAAAAGTCCCTAATACAGTGACCTATTACAACAAGTGGCAGCATGTTTTCGGATCTGCACCTTCCCCAGGAGTTGAAAAATGGGCGTAAAGTCTTTTGAGAACTCCGATATATAAAGACCGCAAAGTGAAGAATTCTTTTCAAGACCAAATCCTATATCCATACACATCTGTCAACATCCCAGTCCATGCTTTCTATCAGATCTTTCTTTCTGCTGCTAGAAGTCATGAGGAGGACATGTTCCCCTTCTCTCTGACTCAGTGTCGTATTACAACCAGTGGCGGCTCAACAAGGTGGTGTTCTAAGGTCCGGACCCCTCCCAAAAAGCTGAAAAAATGTCCATGCTTTCTATAAGATCTTCCTTTCTGCTGCTAGAAATCATGAAGAGGACATGTTCCCCTTCTCTTTGAATCAGTGTCCTATTACAATCATTGGCGGATCAACGGTGTGGCGTTCTCGGGCCCGGATCCCTCCCAAAAAGTTGAAAAAATGGTTAGAAACTTCTTTGAGCTTCGATATATGTACACCCCAAAGTCCTAAGCCCAGCGCCTCATTAGAACTGTCAACGTCCAAGAGCTCCCTTATAGAATCGTAGAGTTGGGGTATTGTGCCTTGGTTAGAGTGCTCGGAAGAAGAGAATACTGGGCGGTCCCATATTCCTTCTTCCTTCGGTCTGGTGATAGTTGTGATTTCAGATATTATTGTTGGTGCGAATGTGAAAGAATTCAATAAGAGGTGTTTACTCTTCATTTAAGGAAAAAAAAAGAGGCCAACCAAGAAGGAGATGGTTTCATGAAGTCAAAGCAGACTTGAAGACGATAAACATGCGCAATTGGAAAGATGAAGCGAGATAGAGATTGAACTGGTGGAAGATTGTTGATGAAGCTTTGGTCCACCCCAGACTGTGAAGCTAAGAAGAAGAAGTAACCCATCATCCCATCAACTCTCAACTGAAAACCACTAAAAGCAGATGAAAAGAAAACCTCCTATAAGCTCAAGCCGCTCCCTAAAATCCTTTATACGAAATTCAACGCAAATCATGTCTTACTTTTTGAAAAAAAGAGTAGAGTATTCCACTGTCGTGCATCGTCTCAACTAATTCACATTTTTCCGTTGCAGTTTTTCTTTTCTGTTCTTGTTGTTGTTGGAACTGTTGTCGTCGTTATTGTCAACCTGTTTGCCAAAGCTTCCGCAGAAGGCGTACAAGTGTGTGTAGGTAGATTTTTGTTGGCTAGGGAGCGTGTCGTCTATGTGGCCTGGCCCCTTCATGCTGACTTGCCTCACGATTTAAAAGCCGATTATTATCAGACTCACGTGAGCTCATGCTTTACCGATGTTGTTGTTGTTATTGCTGTTCGCCCTCTTTCTCCCTCTCTTCGTTTTTCGCTCTTTTGCTTTTCAATTTTACAGTTGTCTATTGCCTCTTCTTTGGAAAATTGCTTTGAACTTGAAAATTTCCCACGTGATGCGACCGCATGGCCTGCTCCCTCTGGCATTGTTTGGTGCCTCTTCCTGCCCTTCACCACACACATGTGTGTGCACCTTTTGTCTTAGTAGTTGCAACCTGAAACGGTTGCATGCGCTTCGTTGCTGGGGTGGCAGACCATGTAAGTGAGGGGGATCCCAAACCCAATCCCCTTTCATACTTTGCATATTGTCGTCAATGTGTCGCCGCCGCCGCCGCCTTCCACACTTGACTCTTCACATTTGCCAAAAGATTGTCCGTCTGCTGGAATGATGATGATTTGGTGATGGTTCTTTAAAGACACACTTAATTGGACAGATGAGTTCGTGTGCCATATCTTTAATATGCGGACAGTTAAAGCCTTTAAGCAAATTGTAATCTTTGTTTTATTTTTTGAGTAAATTGTATGAGTATTTTTATTGTAATGGTGGGAATTGAGTTGAAGCCCAATTTCTTGACTTTCTAAGTTTGTTTTAGGTAAATTAGGATAGAGTGGGAACAGCTGCATAT
This sequence comes from Chymomyza amoena, assembly GCA_037043745.1. NCBI lineage: Eukaryota > Metazoa > Arthropoda > Insecta > Diptera > Drosophilidae > Chymomyza > Chymomyza amoena. Next base: position 309,393 of record JBAMAX010002043.1, read on the forward strand.
GTGAGGGACTGACTTTTGGCACGTTGTGATATCGTGGAATCTATGTTAGCCTACTTTGGGGTCAAGAGACAGCTGTAGGTGATCGGTTAACGTTAAGGAAATCTAGCTTTTTTAGAAGAGACTCGAACAGAAGTAAAGACTGTGTTTGAGCTCTTTACTTCTGTATAAGCGGAGATTCATGCGTCTATGTCTCCAAATAATGAGTGTCCTACACACAAACCTCCGACTCTGGTGTCAAGTATTCTCCGGGTATCCCCTAAACAATCGTTCTTGGGAGCTAGCTAATGAACCATGGCTTCCTGGCCGAAAAACCGGTTCTGCAGCAGGCTAATAAGCCACACAGGTAAAAAACAACATATTAAAGAAACATCGCTATCGTGAATACCCTAAATAAAAAAGTGAAATGTAATAATATCGACCATCGAGGTATAAAGTAGTTTTTTAGTCAATTTTAAAATATCGAATACGTTCGCTAATATATTAAACAACTTTTTGTAAACTTTTTAGACTCTACTTTTAGTTCCTCCTATTTAAAGTCACATTCAAAAGCTTTTATGCTTAAACCTCTAACTAAACACTTACTACTTAGACCAACTAAACAAGTCTCTCTTTACCATTTAGTAGCTCTTGGGTGCCAATTTGTTACCTACGAAAGCTATAAGCTATAAGATCTGACTTTTATAGCATTAACCAATTTAGCCACGGGACAGCTGTAGTTAAAACCATTTCTCACATTTACAGTGAATTTTGATGACATCCATTTAAATATTATATTTAATGCTCGCTATAAAAAACGATCACAGCTGTTTATGGTCTGCATTTTAATTAAAAAAATTACATTTGTAAAATCGTTTGTATGCAAATATGATACGTTTTCCATTAATCAGACTTGCCATATTTTTTATTTTCACATATTAATATGCAATTTACACAATGGACATGAGCTACTTTTCCTGACTTGACCACCACTTTGGTCATTTCCGTCCAGACATTTGCTCCAAATGCAAAAGCAATTGTTTTTGGCATAAATAATAAATTAGCCAAGCTTTGAAACTCAACAATTAAAGTGGCTAAGTAAAACGCTTAAGCCAGCTTCCAGGTCGAGCAGAGTTCCTGCAACTTACCTAACAAGAGCTTTGCATCGTGTTGCACTAAACTGACTGATGGACAGACTCCAGACAGTTCCTCGCCGCCCACAGTACAGAGAGAGCAACTAACAGTAACTGACAGTCGTCAACTTTAAGGTTGTCAGGCTTGGAAGCGACAGGATTACTTGGGGGATTGTTGAGGGCCGCTTTTATGGCAGGCAGCTTCTTAGCATCTGCTCCCAGCTGTGTCATAAATTTTTAAACAATCACTAACCCAAATAAAGTTTTCAACTTGTGTGTGCATGTTTACACGAAGGCATAGCAGCATATATGCGAGGTGTGTTACAAAAGTAATGAGAAGTGGATGAGCTTGCGATATTTTTTTGGGTTACAGTGTTAGTTAACTATTTAGAAGAGTGTGAATATGGAACCATTTTAGTTCGTCTGTTAGTATGAACAAATAGAAGGTGGAGATGATAAGTGCTGCAGACATCAAGTTTAACCAAAAGATTTATCCACGATTGCAAAATTAAAAAAAAAAATTTAAAAAATTTTTTATCTCAAAAACAATGAGAAAAGTTTATTACGATAGTAATTTTGAAGGTCCCATGAGCAATCTCCGGAACCGATTGGAATATCCCAACAACTGTTGCAAGAAAGTATTAATGCCATCCAATATTTTATCTTGGTGAGCAGCATATTTGAAAAAATGTTAAGTGAATTGTCCTTCCACCTTTATCTGATACATTTTAAAGTTCCGTATGTGCATGATTTCAACGTATCGAGGTGTAATCAACATTGTGCACATTGTGGCTAACACATAGTATAAGTTTCACCTCGATATGTTCACGCCTACGAACACAGTCGGTACCACACCGATTTTTGATGACATTTTTGTATATAGATCTCCTAGCACTTCTACGCACCCAGACGTGGCTAAATATGAGTAATTGTCGATCGAGTCCAAATCCTACAAATTTTTTATGACTGCTTTTAATATAATATATTTCAGATCCGAGGCAGAACGACAATGGGGAGACACGACAATGTGGGGACACCCATTGTGGGGGCTGTACAATCCCGAGCACTCTGGCCAAGATACAACCCAAAGCGAACTTCTGAACTGCTGCGTTTCCACAAAAGCAGGATTAGAAGGGTTACAAGGGTCGTCACGGGACACTGCACCATAGGCCTTTTTTCTGAGGGGATGCATGTCCCCACTAAGATTTCGGTCGCAGCTGCGGGAATGACGATGGGAATAGAAACCACAAAAAACTGCTGTGTGACTTCCGTGCAGTTCTTGGGAAACGAGACCAGTACCTGGGAAAGCTCTTCATTGAAGACCTGTCTGGAAAATTTGATCAATAGCAGCCTTGGCTCTTTTTACTCGAAATTCTCGAAATGATTCAGCAAACCCAAAACTTACTCTTACCTATCTAGAATTATATAGGGGGCAGAGTAGTCTACCAAGTAGAGTTAAGAAGACCGCAACAATCCTACTATACAAAGTCCCTATTCGGAGCACTTTTTCTGAAGAGGAAAGGGTCTCTAAGGAATCTTTTTTTAGCTACTGAGGATTTGGCCTTACCAATTGCTCTCTAAAGATCTTTAACGGATGTCCTATTAGCCATTAAAAGCTCGTGCGAATTCAACTTATTCAATTGGTCTCTAAAGATCTTAAATGGTCTCTGAAGTTATATAGCGGGCAGGGTAGTCTGCCCAGAAGAGTTGAAGGACTTCAACGATCCTACCATATACAGCTCCTAGTCAGAGTTCTTTGTCTGCGGCTGGGAGGGTCCAAATAATTTTCATTTAAGCTCGTGAGGATTTAACCAACCTTAAGAACTCTAACGAATCTTCTATCAGCCATCAAAAATTCGTCCGAATTCAACTTATTCAATTGGACTCTAAAGATCTTTAAACTATCTCGAGTTAATTAGAGGCCAAAGTAGTCCACCCAAAAGAGTTAAAAAGAAGCTTCCACAGCCTCTAGTCAGTGCACTTTGTCTATAGTAGGGAGAGTCTCTATGGGATCTCCCTTTAACGCTTGGGGGGACTTAACCTTATGAATTGGACTCTAAAGATCTTTAACGAATTTCCTTTCCTGCCATCAAAAACTCGTGCGAATTCCACTTATCCAATGGGTCTCTGAAGATCTTTAATGTATCTGGAGTTATGTTTTAGGGGCAAAGTAGTCTACCCAGAAGAGTTAAGAGAACTTCAATGATCCGAGTACTTTATCTGCAGAGGAGTGGGTCTCTAAAAAATCTTCTTTTAAGCTTGTGAGGATCTAACAACTTATCCATTTGGTCTTTGAAGATTTTTAAGGTATCTGGAGCTATAAAGGCGGCAGAGTAGTCTACCCAGGACAGTTAAAAGGACTTCAAGGATCCTGCCATATAAAGCCCTAGTCAAAGCACTTTATCTGTAGCGGAATGGATCTCTAAGGAATCTTATTTTAAACCATACAAAACTCGTGAGGATTTAAATTAACCAACTGGGTTCTAAAGATCTTTAACAAATCTGCTTTTCTGCCATCAAAAACTCATGCGAATTCCATCCAATTGGTCTCTGAAAATCTTCAAAGTATCTGGAGCTATGTAGGGGCAGAGTAGTTTACTCAGAAGAGTTAAGAGAACATTAATGATAAGAGTACTTTGTCTGCAGCGGGGAGGGTCTCTAAGGAATCTTTTTTTGCACTAATGAGAATTTAACCTAGCCAATTGGTCTCTAAAGAACTTTAACGGATTTTTAATTAGTCATCAGAAACTCGTATCTGGAGCTATATGGGCTATAGAGTAGTCTACCCAGGAAAGTTAAGAGGACTTCAACGATCCTACCATATAAAGCCATTAGTCAGAGAGCTTTGTCTGAAGCGGGAAGGGTCTCTAAAGTATCTCCCCTTTTAAACCACACAATACTCGACAATCGCTAAAGATCTTTAACGAGTGCCCTTTTTAGCCATCAAATACTCGTACGAATCCACTTATCCAACTGGTCTCTGAAGATCCTTAAAGTTTCTTCTTTTTAAGCACCCAAACCTCTTACAAATTCAACTTATTCAACCCATCACTTTTTGACCACACCTCGCACATAAGAGATGATTTTCACAAGTTGTGCCAGTTAAAACTTTAGTTCTTGGCCAGTTTTAGGTTATGTCTTAAGTGTCTTTGCCTGTTTGGGGGGCGAGAGTGATAGAGGACAATATTCTGCAGCATTGCAGGCTTTAAGCGTTAAGGGTTTGTTGCTCTATATGGCTAAAAGTTTGTGGCAAGCATGTCAATAAAAAGCTTTTTATGTGTGGCTACTAACTGTACTTGTTTTGGCTCTTATCTTCGAACATTTCATTTCATTGTATCTGTCAGATACATGCCGAATTGTTGCCACCTATCATTTGATTGAATGTTGGTTGTTGGATTGTTTTTTTTTCTCTTTCTTTCTTGCTACTACAACATTCCAAGTCACTAATTACCACAAGTTAGCACAAAACTCCAAGTTCAACTTAGTTTTTATCTGTTTTTTTTTTTCTTTTTCTACATTTTACGTCAAGGCAAGCTGTCAGTCTGTCAATCTGTCAGTTTCTCAGCTCAGTCAGTCCAGAAGAATCTTCAGCTGCTGCTTCTTCTGCTTCACGCATTCATTACACTTTGTTTTGCTTTTTGCTGTAGCTGTGTTTTTTTTTTCATCATCAAGCTTGTACTTGTTCTATTTTGTATCTAGCTACTTGTATCTTGTATCTGCAACTGTTTTCAACTCTACTGCTTTCACACATATCATCTCCTCCGGCAATTTCCATTGCCAATTGTTTTATTCTGTTGTGGCGCACATGTTTAGAGATACTTCCACACACTAGAGTACCATGTGAAACTCAGTCATTAATTTAAGCAACATTTTACTTGCGGCATGCAACTTTAGCTGCTAGCCGTTAGAGCTTGCAACAACTGCAACTTCTGGGATTCTTCATCTCATATTTTGCATGCCTCGAATTATTTTTAACCTGCTTGTTCTGGCGATGGCTACAATTTCCTTTTGTCTTATTCACAATTATTATCTCAACTCGTCGTCATCTTTCCGCTGACTTTGAGCGCGCTTCAAGTTTTGAATTTTGCATTTAATTACTATACTGCACATTTCTCAAATTTCACTCGGTTTGCTTGTCATTCTCAGCCGGCAGTGGAGAGACCTCACTCGACCAGGCCTATTACCATTATCAACTTCATCGTGCAATGTCCAACATTATGCTCATTATGCATTTCACTATGATAACTCGACTCCGCTCCCTCCTGCTCTCTCTCGTTTGAAGATGTTGGGAAAGTTCTGTGGCTGCAGCTGACATCAATTCGCGGAAACATTTTCACAACAAATTTTGCCTACTAAGCTTGAGGTTAATTTCAGAAGGGCCTATCAAACCAATGCCCTGCACTTTCACTGACTTTGAGATTCTATCAATGAGCTTGAGATGGAAATATTTGGTAGTTGAGCCAATTAACATTTTTAATTCTTTCAGAGCGACTATAAACTTGGAAAGGAACAAGGCTTAATATGAGATGAAATAGAGCGGGAACGGACCAAAGTAAAGCGCCTACAATGACTTACACATAAATCTGCAGCTTACATGAGATGAAACAGAGAAGGAACGGAATCAAAGAGTTTGCAGGACATGAAACTAAGAGAGAATGGAACAAGGTCCCACTCAACCAGATTCTGGGTAAAGCATTCTTTAAAAATCTAGGTAGTCTTGCACGTAAGCAAGAGAGACTTAGGTGATTACCTACAGTTTTGATCCTCCTCCAGCCCTCTCTCTGCAGCTTACATGAGATGAAACAGAGAAGGAACGGAATAAAGAGTTTACAGGACATGAAACTGAGAGAGAATGGAACTAGCTCCCACTCACCCACTTTCTGGGTAAACCATTTTTTGAGGATCTGGGTTGTCTTGCTTACATGCAATAAGAGAGACTTATGTAGGTGATTCCCTACAGCTTTGATCTGCCTTCACCCCTCTCCCCACGTTTTTCAATTCCATTCCTTCTTTTCTCACAATTAGGCAGCACAATGGTATTTGGGTGATCTTCGTCGCTGGCTGAGCTACCTTCTCAACCTTACATAATCTAAGTCCCATGGAACCTGATCTAATTATCAGGAAAACCTTGACAGCAATGGAGTTTAAATATGCAGCTTTTAAAGCTAAATACACTAGACATAAGAGCAATAATAGAGGTTCTTTCTTTCATTGTCTTCTTGGAAAGCAAGGTAATAGAGTGAAGGTGCCTTATTCTGACTTCTGCAAAAGCTGTCAGGAAGTCGAAGAGAAGGAAACAGTGGAGCACCTCCTGTGCGGATTCATGGCAATAAGCAGGTCTAGGACTAAACACACTGGGATCTGAACTTATTGGAAATGTTACTAAATTCGCAGGAATCAGAAGAAATAAGATTAATTCGTTTATTAAATCGACAGGATGGTTAATAAAAAATCCAAGAGAGTAGGGATTAGCCCAAGTGCAAATGAACCTTGGGCTGACTTCTAAGAAAGGGGAATCCTATTTTACCTACAACGGAACGAGCTATGTCTCATTGCAACCAAATACGAGGTTTTCACATTTTTACTAAAACTAGATGACACAAAGACAATTCTAATCGTCCTATAGAGTAGATAACTGCACTCAAGGAACATCCCTGAGATTATCTCTACCAAAGTAAGTACATCCTTGAGATTATCTCAAAGTAAGTCCCGTATTGGCCTTCAGCCAATAGGTATTACAAGGGATCAACGTGTAACCACTTTTTGTGTGGTACGCGGCGTAATTGTTATACACTACTGGTAGTGCGACTATACTCTCCCCGTGGGGGCGGCTGGAAGCAGGTCCTTGGTACGGTCATGCCTTGGACGCTGACCAATTAAAGTCGGGCGAAGAGAAGAACACTCTTTCAAAAAATTACCCCAATCTAAGGTGGAACATCATACGCCGAAAGATGCATGATCGAGGGGGAGCTCGGTCTCTAGTATGCGGACTCTGGATACCTGTCAACCTCCAGTTTTAATCCTTGACCTCCCACGGCATCTCGAGCCATCCACGAGTATTCAATACATTTATGGATACTTGTTAGATACCATCTACAGAAAATTGGCCTATCGGACTCTTCAGTAGTAGAAGACACTCCAGTTCCAAACGCCCTATCGAATAGGTAGGTTAGGTTAGGTTAGGGCGGCAGTTGGGACTTTTCGTCTAAGCTCGCTTAGGTCTAAAAATATGCTGTGTGATACCGCTGAGTAGACCTTATACATTCCTTCCCCACTCCCCCTATATGATTCTAACAGTTACTTCCATCAATTGGCCTGAATAAACCTCGAAAGGCTTCTTGGACTCTTTTCGGAGAGCTCAGATAAGTCAGTGAAGAATTATGATTTTAGAAAGCGGTACCTTCTTCTGCATAGTCCGGGACTCCACTGTCGCTAGCTTCTGAAGAAATCGTGATGGAGAGTGTTAAGTCTGGATGCGTGGGTTCCCACCAGCCAGTGTCTAGTAATAGCTTGAATTTTGGTGAAGCATTGAGCTCTATTAAGACAGCAAAGTTCCTTTGTTCTTTTCCTGCAAAAAGTCGGCCAAATTGACCGTAAAATCCTGCATGTGTTCGATGAACGAATAGGTAACTGCAGAAACGTTTATTCTAGAAGAGATCATCACTCCTATAAGCTCAGGCACATTGGGAACGGAGCAAGCTATTTTTTTCTCATTTTTAATAGAACTTGATGAAATAGAGAGTAAAAGATAGTCCAGTTCTAAACGTCTTATCCCAAAGATGATCTCTTCAAATCATAACTGCTGCAAAGACCCCACTCCTATATGCTCAGCTGCAATCGCTTAGCCTGAAAACCGTTTTCTTTACCAAATCTTTTCAGATTTCATTTGCAGAACTTAACACCGCTATTGAACTATTTACTAGACGTTACATTAAGACATTCCTTAGGTAAACACATGCCACACACACACATATTGACTTTGTAAACAATACGAGTATACTCAGCTAATTATGCACCACGTTGCAAGCGTTTGACTGCTGCTGCCAACGGTGCGCAGCTGTTGCAAGTTCCCTGGAGTTGCAATTCGCTTCTGGCTGCTGGCTCTGTCTATGACAAGACAAAAGCCAAAGAAAACATCAAATCACAGTTGCCTTGCCATAGACGCAGGTGCAACGATGCACTGCAGCGGTGTAGCAGCAATCGGTGCAACATTGCGGTAAAAAGCCATTGAGAGAGAGCAAGAGAGAGCCTTGCTGCAAAGCCGCCAGTATGCAAAGTGCTTGGTTAGTTGCATTTGCAACATGTGTGTGTGTGTGCCTTAATTAATTTTGATTGCAGCATCAACATCCCAAGCCAAGTCACAACAAACATCACACACTCTGGCGGAAATGTTCATCACACGTTGCCACAACAAAAAAAAAATGGAGGAAAATAGGAAAAATGTTAGACGCTCTTGATTTTTCACTCAACTCCTTTACTCGTCGAGTTAATTAATTGAATTAAATGAAAAGCCGCAAGCGTTGCAATTGCTTTGGACTGCCATTAGAAGCTATTAGACATTGTTACATGAATCAAGCCATATGCAAATGAGCCAGGGCTGACATGGGCTGGGTTGGGTTGCCGCGTATGGAGCAGAGTAGAGGCTCCAAACTCATCTTACCTAATGGCAACAAATCACTACTGCTGCGGCAAGCGTTGCTCTAATGGAATTATTTAGAGCTATCAAGTTGGCCAATTGGCCAGTGTTGTGTAATGCCTTTAAAAGTTGTTGCACAGCGTTGATGACAGACTGTAAACATATTCTTATATAGTTAACCGTTAGTTGCACTCTGCCACATGGAACAGCAGGGTGCTCACCACTACTTTATGATATTCATTAAGTAAAGAAATGAAGCTGGCGGCTTGGAGTCTCTGCGCAACGACTACGTCACATAATTAGGATTGAAGTGCACTCTTTGATTTCAACTTAGTTAAGCGATGAGCTGAGGTTGAAGAACACTGATCTACTAATTAAAAGTCATACAGGCGTTTATAAAGAACGTCTTGTACGTCACCAGCACAGATTGACGAGTGCTCTCTTCAAAGTCGACTCCAAAGAAAGAGTTGAAGGAGGTCCTTTTTAGACCTTTCTCCTGTACTGCCATAAACGAATTACTTTACACCAGCACAAATTGACGATTACTCTCTTCAAAGTCGATCCCAAAGAAAGATTAAAAGGAAATCTCTCTCCTTTACCATCGCAAACGAATTACTATACACCAGCACAAATTGACAAGTACTCTCTTCGAAGTCGATCCCAAAAAAAGATTTAAAGGAGATCTTTTGCAGACCTATACACCGGCGCAAATTAACGAGTAATCTCTTCAAAGTCGATCCCAAAGAAAAAGTTAAGGGAGATCCTTGGAGACCTTTCTCCTTTACCATCGCAAATACTTTACCCTTCTTGCTATTTTAACTTCTTTAGATAGACTCTTTAATCATCATCATCAATTCCTGTATCTGGGCCTCAAACTCTTTACTGCCTTCTATCAATTTTTGAAAGCAACAGTCCCTTCTGGGGCTCAAGCCAGATGCGGATTTAGGATTTGATCTTCACTTAGTTGCCCTCGCAAAAGACTCTCAACCCAATTTTCGACCATTAAAGAGAAACAGCGGTCCGTCCGTGTGTCTGTCTCCCATCGGAAGCATTGTCAGGTGGGGAATAGGGTAGGGGAATGCTCGGCACTATGCACGGTAAGTGGGAAGGTCCTATCATGCTATCTTAGAGGTGCAGACAGGGATTCTATCACCAATCTAGGGGTAGGAAGACTCGCAACCTACCTACCTGAAACGTTCCTTGCTACCGAATCGTCCAAGACGCCTAACGATTCAAATAGGAATAAAAGGAATTTATATGTGTATTCCGAAGTTGCCACGCCATCTCAGATATCAAACAAATTTTTTAGCCCAAGACCTGGTACTAGGGAATTCTTTTTGGGTCGATGCTGTGCGAGAAACATTTCTAACTTGATTTTCAATTGAAGGTATGACGTCAGTTTCTTCGCTATCTCCCTCGCTTTGTTACTAAATCAGAAATATCTCTCAGAGCATTCAGAATCAACCATTAAAAGTTTCAAGCAATGCCTTCTATAAGAGATTTGGAATTGAAAGTAAATCATCTATAGAAGGTACACTACTTAAATTCAGACAAGGTTCTACATAAACCCTCAACCCACTCATTTATTTGTTTTCTTCCCAGCTTTGTTCACGTTTTAGTATTCTGATCTTGATTATACTCCATGCTGCATACCACCTGATATATTCTTCCGACCATTATTTGCATTTACGTCCGGAATTATACAATTAAAAGAAACTTCACAAGCCACTCAAACAATAGATATCTTTGACAGTAAGTTATGGAACTCGTCAATTATGAAGACGCATCTTCAATTATGTTTATGTATCATCATATTTGATTAAAATCAGCTTGGTTAAATCATCTTCAACCACGTCCATGTATCTGCAGATTTGATTAAAATCGGCTTGCTTAAAAAAACCGTCATCTTAAAACATAAACAATATGTTGATTATGTGACGTCACTAGCTACACCTCTGCTTTGCATCATCCCACTAACATACTTGCGCCTCCTACTTTTCTCCGCTTTGTCGCAAGCTGTCTCTATAAAGTTGTTACTTTACTAATCCATGGTATCCATATAGTTTATGTCGCTGCAAACTCCCAATTGTCATAACTTATTCCAGGCGCTTCATCAGTCACACATTATTGCAAATTTACTCCAACACATACAAAAAAATAAATATATACATATACATAGTTTTTTCCCAGTGCCGCCATTTTATTTATGCCAAGACTAAGCCGCAATAGAAATGTCAGCAATTGGCCAAGTCTGTCGTATTGGCCAGCTATCATAGCCAGAGTCAGAGTGAGAGAGAGACGAAGTCCGTTGGAATTACGACGAAATAAAGTCGACAACGGCTACCCATAATTCATGTCCACATCCTAATCCCACTCGACAGGCCGCATTCGAGATGGCCTTAAGTGGCAACGGGTAAGTGGAACTTGGTTGCCATCGCCACAAACGTTGGCTTACTGTTGTAAATGAAATTCCATTTAAATAATATTTAAATACCATGTGCTTAATACCTTTTTAGCTCGATTGTAAGCTACTTTCAAAATGAAAGATTTTAAGACAAATATAAATACCAACGGGTAAATGCCAAGAATTTGAACAAAAAGTATTCATGAAAGGAATTAGGAAATATGGTGAAATAAGTGAAGCTTGATTGGTCATTGTTTGTGTTGCAGGAGTTATCCCTATGAGACTTAAGACAAGTCGGGGTAATGGAGTGTAAGTCCAAAAGTTTGAAATTATTCGGAAAGGATTCGTTCGTTTTTAAAAATAAAGATTTTGTACAGTGCCTGGTAACTATAAAAAACTTCCGATAATATAACGCCGATATCGAAAACCCTAATCCTAAACCTAACCCTCCGCTTTCCGCATAAATGGCAGTAGGTCTTTTGTTGGTATTAACCTGAAATGGAAGGAACTAATCCGTTCCCTTCCCATGTGACAGGATCTGTCCCACACCAGCGCTGGTCAGTCACAGAGAATATGTCTGGTTGTTTCATTGTCTTCTAGACAGAGCCTGCACTCTGAAGAGTCCGATAGGCCAATTTTCTATAGATGGTATCCAACAGTGTGGTGGCCAGATAGGTAAGCTACCAGGAGCTTTAGGTCCGCTCTGTCAAGACCTTTTGTCTTGATCGCATCCAGAGGTTTGTCAAGCACTTTTGCTATACGAAGAACCAGTATCTCCTATGTTCTTCGGCGGCCCATTTGTTTATCATGGTTTTGATTGTGGACCAACCAATACCACAAAACGGCGCAGGAGATGTGATCAGGGTGAAGGCACCCTGTCGTGCTAGATCGTCAGCGATCGTGTTACCATCCACTCCCGAGTGTCCAGGCACCCAACATAGCATGACTTTGTTCCGGGCGGACAGGGTTTGGAGGTAGTTGTGGCATTCTTTAACCATCCTGGAGGCGATGCTGCAGGATAACAATGCACTGATAGTAGCTTGGCTATCTGAAAAAATCCATGTGTTTGCTCCCCAAGTTCCCTTGAGTAGGATACTAAGGACGCAGATCTCTATGGCATGAATCTCCGCTTGAAAGACGCTGGGCCAGATGCCCATTGCGGTAGAGATTCTGGGTTAGGTCCAACGACTCCAACACCTACACCCTGATCAGTTATGGACCCATCCGTTAACCATTTTTGCCACCCAAAGGGTACTATATTGCCTAGAACGGATCGATCATTGTCTCATTGCAACTAAGTACGGAGTTCTCACATTTTTACCAAAAATAGATGAAACAGAGAAAAAAAAGCAATCAAGTTCTAAACGTCCTTTCGAATATGAAACTGCTGTCAGATTCATCCTAGAGATTATCTTTATCAAAGTAAATCCCATAGAATGACTTACAGATAAACTTGAAGCCTAAATGAGAAGTACCAGAAAGAGAACGGAACACGCGGCTTATATGAGATGAAACAGAAGAGAACCGAACGAAGTGCTCGACTATCAGTTCAACTTCTGGCTTACTTCATGGAAAGGGGATTCACAATAGCCACATTAAGACTACGAACAACCAATCCCTAAATCTTTATATTGAAAACGTTTACTATCCCATAAAAAGCAACTTCTTTCTTTTTTTCTACATAAATCTTTTCGCTCCAAAGCAAGGAGGCCTTTAAGTTTTGCAAAGTGAAAAAAATCCCCCCAAACTCTTTTTATTGACTTATTATTTAACCATTTGAAATGACACCGCACCCAACTGTCTGCATTGCTGCAATCTGGCAAACCTTTCTTAGCCTTTTTGGGACTGTGATTTGTTGGTGCTGGTCATGATGCAGCGGACCAAACTCTCTGGCCAAGTCTTATGGGTTATAATTTAATTAGCTTTTGCGTTAGCCGAGTGCCATAGACATGGACTTATCGCATAAATCCTGCTCGTTAATTAAACTTACCCGAAGTCTACTAAACCAGGCAATGAATGCTTATGTAACTGGGTTCGGGTTCAAAGTAAGATGACCGCAGCAGGTGGGTTAACTTTGGAGGTTAATTGTCTGTCTTGGCTAGTCACGAGCTCGATTTATTTCAATATTGGACTTGGGTGAAAGATGCGCTAGCCTTAAGTGAAAAGATTTGTATAATGATGATCCCTTCTAACAGGAAATGTGCGCCCAGCCGCTGAACCATGACCAGGCAATGACCCATAAAAGGTGTTGAGAAATTCACACAACAAGTTAACAATTTAACAATTTAGCACAAAAGTTTTATTAACAATTTATGCAAATATTTTGGCTGCTGTTTATAAAAAACAAAAACTTTGCGGAATTTTATTTAAATAATTTGACAGACAGGCCAAAACAACAACAAAAAACAGTTTAAACGTGATTTCATTTAGCCAAGTTTCAAAGCAGATCCAATGACCTTGTACAGTCTGTTGCCAAAGTATGCGACAACACAAGACGCGACACAAAAAAATGCTTCACAAAAAAGCGACAAAAAACGCGCTAAAAACGCCGCAAAAACGCCGCAAAAACGCGTTTAAAGACGCGTCTAAACAACAAAAGCTTTAAACTTTTTATAAATTATAAAAAAAATGTCTTTTTAATGAATTGAGCATTTAGCTACACGCATTCAACTTGGCTTTAAATCAACAAAAAATTAGCTTAAATTGAAAGTGAAGACAAGCTAATTTTTTTTTTTGGCCAAAATGTCAGCTTAACTGGTTTGGTTATAAAGCAGTTCCAACTCCAGCTCCAGCACACTCCACACTAATTGTCTACACTTAACTCTGGACGCATGAAAAAGCCAAACGAGCTACATTTTGGTCACTTTAAAAACACATTAGACCCTCTCTTTAACTTGGCTGACCAAGCCAGCCAAGCGTAAACTGTACATAAACGAGGGCTGTTTGTTATCTTTTGGGTAGCAGACTTTAGTTAGTGTGACCAGAGGCAGTGAAATAAAATTTAATAGTTTTTGGCCTAAAGCTCGGTACATCATTTTAGAATATATGAGTAGTTCTCAGATATATCTGGTATGTCTTTTGTAGACACTCAACTTTGTGCCAGAAATCTCTTTTAATCAAAGTTCAACTTACCATTACAAACTTGAACGAAATTCAGCCATAAAGAATACATCTAGAATAGCATGTTAGGAAATATGAAGAGGTTTAGCCTAGACCATTTTGTAAGAGATGATGCGCCTACATCCCATTTAAAAATAAGAAAACAATTTTTTTTTTGTTTTTTCAAGACCGAAAATTTGATTGAGAAAATGATTTTAAAACGCAAAAATTCTATTAGCGATATAAAATAAGATTTAAGACCAAAACTGCAGATTTCCAGCGCATGCACAATAAAATATATATGTATATTTTCCCCAATTTTCAGAAAATGGTTTCATTCAAAAAAATTTCGATATAAAATGAATTTTAGGGCAAGAATTTAGAGATTTCTGGCAAATTTTCCGAAAATGGAATTGAGAAGATTTGAGAAGGTTTGAAAATCTGAAATACGATTTAAAATAATTTTAAAAATTCTGGAAAAATATACAGGGTGCGCCATTTGAATGTGGTCGATGGAAATATTGAATAACTTTGACAGATTTCAACCGATTGACGTCGTCGAACGCATTTTGGAAAGGTTATTGCATTACAATTTTAACCATGAATCGATTCATGCCCAAAGAACGCGTGAGAAATAGTGACAATGTTCATTAAATGTAATTGCCCGATTTTTGGGAGCGAATTTTAATGACTGATGAGGCCCATTTCATGCTATCTGGCACTGTAAATAAACAAAACTGTCGCATTTGGGGGAAAGAAAATCCTCATACTATCCATCAAACTCCACTGCATGATCAGAAAGTGACTGTTTGGGCCGGTGTCTGCTTCAATATTTCCATCGACCACATTCAAATGGCGCACCCTGTATATTATCGAAAAAATGGTATTGGGAAATTTAGTTGAAGAGCGCTGGTACTCTATAAGCGATAAAGAATGAAATTTAAGACAAAATCTAGAGATTTCCGTCACATTCCCAAAAATGAAATCACAAACTTTCGCACGATTACTTTTTAAATCTTTTGACGTAAAATTTCTATCTTAAACACAACCGAAATCTACACTAGATTCTACGAATTGAGTCATAGTCGAAATTTATATGCTAAAAAAATGTATCAAGATTATTGATTATTATTTGATTTTACGAAAAATCAACGATGCTGGGTTAATATTAGCTAGTTCTACAAACCGGTTCTCCGACCGGAGAGCCATACCACAATTCGCGTAATTAATCGTTTTCGGGAATGTTGCTTAATGTGTTATGGGTTCGTCCAATATCGTTGGCGGAAACTGTTCAATCTACAGTAAGATTCTCCGACTTTGGATCATAGATCCCAATCTACTGACTAAAAAATTTTATAAATATTATCTAAAATTAGTTGCTCGATACCGACCTTCGTTAATGTGAAAATATTGCCAGTTCTTCAAATCGATTCTCCGAATGGAAGCCAGACCGCAATTTGCTTATAAATAAATTTCGGGAAGGATGCCTAAAATATATCGAGCTCATTAAATATCTGAATAGGAGGCCCTATACTCCATTGGGAGATAAAGAAAATGATGATGATCAAACATCTTTAAAAGAAACTGCGGCAACTCCTGGACATTGATTCTACAAACGAACTATCCACAAAGCTTACATATCTAGTCATTGTTGAGGGTTTCAACCGAAATCAAAAGTGTTGAAAAATATTCGGAAAATTAAAGAAGTCACACCCAAATGGAATGTCACGAACTGGTATCTAGGCATATGTATTCTTATGAATTTCGAGGCATCAGAATCCTCTATCAGAATTGGGACAACGGTTCTAGGCTCTTCCCTAATCAAATATCACGACAATCTCTTTTTTTTAGTATGGCTAAGTAGTTAAATAAATCTTTCAACTGAATATTATAAGTTCTTAGAACATAATCAAAATGTCTAGAGATTCTTAACTTTACATCCCACTTAATATCGTAAATTTCGACAAATAAGTCGCTAAGCCAAAACTATCTTGAAGAACGTTGGAAATTTGTTAAAAACAGTTTCAAAAAACCGTAAAAATTCTAAATCTTCCAATTTCAATCGAAAAAATTTCCATATTTGTTCTGTTCTACACATTCGAAATAATCAAAACATCCCTCGTTCTCGTTCTTGTTCTCCTTTACAAGGGAGTTTCCATTGACTTGTGCTGGCTGGTTAGCTCTCTAATTAGCGTGTAGTAGTTGTTCGAAATCTATGCACTACTTAAACACCTGAGTGCTAATTAAAAAACTGTGTAAAAATTCACCACCTCTCTCTAACTGACATGTCAACGGGCGAGGAGTTCTAGTTCATTTAGTTGTGGGCGCCCAGCCAGATGAACTGCCATGAACCCCGGACGCAACTACAAAGGCGCCTCTGCTCCGGACATAATGTTGTTTATTAATAACCCAAACCACCATCATCATCATCATCATCATCAACACTATCTACTTCAATGGCTAATTGCTTATTCTGGACTGCTTCATCAGCTCGTACAATACGATGAGTGAAAGTTCCAGAGTTGATGGATTTACCGAATTACAGAGTTACAATTTGTAGTTTAGCACTTTGAGATCTCTTTGTGGCGTGATAATAGCAACACTTTTGTTATAATTCTTTTCCAGATATTAAAGATAGTATATGAAACAGATGGAAAGGTGCACGACAGTGGAATACACTGGAAACAAAGTTTCCCAAAACAGACTTTTTTATGACAAATTTGAGGACTTCAGGATTTAATGAAATGTTAGAAGGTCGGGATAGAAGGAAATTTTTTTATACATCGAGGGTTACTCACGTTAGTTTACTTAGAAAATTTGTTGGTTTTAGATGACAATGTTCAAGAGGAAAATAATGCGGGAAGAAGTCTAAAATCGGGTTCAAAATCTTTATTTCGGTTAAAATGAGCGCGAAGAAACTTTAAGCATAGAGCTAATCCCATAACCATAACTTTACTTACGATTAATAATTCGTTAAAAATTTAAACGATATTGAGATTAGATTTCCTAGAATAGAATGTCTGTAGTTTTTTTTAACTTGTCCTATTTTCTTTTAATTTTATAGTGAAAGCCCAAATTTTTGAAAAAGTCTAATTTTAATTTTAAAGTCCTCACCAAAATTTTATTTTTAAATTTTCGACAATATTAAAATGTTTTCTAGAGTGACTGTAAATATTTGAAAATAGTTTTAAAATTTATCGATTTTATACAAAAAACACTTCAGATTTTGTTGACTTGTAATATTTTTAAAAAAATTTATAGTAAAGAACCCAATTTTTTAACTGCCTATTTAAAATTTTTTTTTATCTTATTTTGGAATAGTATTCTTATAAATTTATTAAATTCATTTTAAAATTATTTCGACTCTATAAAAAATTTGAAATTAAACACTGAAAAAATCAAATTTCTTTTTCAATCAAAAGCTTAAATTTTTATTATTTTTTTTTTTTTGGTTTTATAATTTTTATTAATAAAACCTTTAAGCCGAAAATACTTTAAAAAAATTTTCTAAAATCTTTTTTTGGATTTTGAGCCACCTAGATATACGATTATGAATTGCTTAAATTTTCGAATTTCTTTTCAAAGAATCTTCAAGTCTAAAATATCAAACAGCATCTTGAAGCCTAAAATATAAAAATATTTTTTTTTGAATTAATATTGAATTAGATTTTCTTGCATAGAATACTTGGAGATCATTAAAATTTCTCTTAATAGTTTTGATCGCCGTTTTTACTATTTATATTGCAAAAAAATACCAAAATAAGAATCTTCACTTTTCTCACATTTCTAGACTAGAATAAT